>JAYESA010000203.1:0-325000 GCA_036927795.1 Iris macrosiphon | reverse complement strand
ATTTGCAGGTACTCCTCCGATTGCTGGAATAAATGTTACCATCAGGTTCAGAAGACTTCAAATAGCTAGAATTGCCTGTCCATACGTCCAATTTGGACACAGGGGCAAAAATAACAGTTTCTGGTCAAAGCGGGGTCCACATGTGGCCCACTTCGCACCAAGAAATGTGCCAGAGACAATGTTCTCCAAATTCGTCAAACTTAGTTTCTACAAGTCTAGAATGATGATACGAACCCAACAGAATATCCAGAACTGGATTCCGATGAGCCGGTCACAAAATTGTCCGTCAAGTGGAACCGTAGGACCCACGATACGGGATTTTGTCAACGTTCTCAGAATCAAACCAAACTTGGGTCACAGGACCAGCGTATTGCTATGAGTCCGATGGCGCAAGTTTTGTTTCGATACGACGAGCGTACACGAACTTACAACGAGTTTCAGAACAGGATCGATACGGGGTGTTGTCGACGGATACGCGTTGATTCCGGTGTACAAAAAATATCCAAATCAACTTCCGCAATTACACGTCCGTATTGACGGCGCGCACCTTTCGGTATAGTTCGCACATGACCAAGTCGTCTCGTTTAGCGGGATGCAGCCAGTTCCAGGAAAATCAGGGTATTATAAAGACCAAGTTTTTGGTCATTTTCACCTTCGAATAACATGCAATCTACAGCTCGATAAATTACACTAAAAATAGGGTTAAAAACTTGGTCATACAGTCTAAATTACTGTTTAGGCCAATTTCGAAAAGTTTAAGCAGGTTGGTCGCAAAACGGTCGTGAACTTGCGAGTTCGGGACCAATTTCTGAATTTTCAGAAAAGGAGATTTATTTCCTGATCTTGCATCGCAGTTTGCGACCGACATAGGACACGATACACCGAACCGATGGCACGGGTTTCGTGGGGGTCATGTAGGGTACGTGCAAGATTTGACAGAACAGAAAACGAGGTGGCGAGGAGAGAGAAAACCTCACCTGAACAGGACGTCGAAATTCTATTTCTTTTCCATGTACCAGGATTCCATTTCTTCTTCATTTTCTATTTTACCTATGTTTACCAACTCTTCTACAGCTCTAGCCCCTTCTAAGCCTCTCCTAGTGTATCAATGATGCTCCTCTACCACTTTCTACCAGCCTTCAGCATCTCCCAAGCCCCTTCATGCTCCTTCCCTGATTGCTCCTCCTGTTCCAGCAACTGCACCCCCTCCTCTTAGAGAGTACTCAGATTCGTAAACCCCCAGATAGGTGTAGTTTCTCTCCTCCTTCATCCTTCATCCTTTACAGACGCCTTGTCTTCTATTTTTCTTCCTTCGTCTTATAAACAGGCAATGGAGCATGTGTTGGAGAAAAGTTGTTAAAACCGAACTTCTCGCACTTGAAGAAAATCAAACCTGGGATGTTGTTCCATGTCTCTTCTCCGTTAAACCCCTTGGGATTAAGTTTGTGTTTTCTATAAAGCTTCGTTCTGATGGGTCCATAGGTCGTTACAAGGCTCGGTTAGTGGCACTTGGCAACAAACAAGAATATAGTCTTGACTATGATGAGCCATTCTCACTAGTCGCCAAAATTATCACTGTACGAACTATACTCGCCCTTGTTGCATCCCAATCCTAACCCTTACATCAAATAGATGTCAAGAACACATTCCTCATGGTCATCTCAAGGAAGAAGTTTACTTGAAACTTCCTATTGGTATGCCTACTTTCTCACCTAATGATGTTTGCAAACTGAACGTTCTTTGTATGGTTTGAAGCAGGCACCGAGAGTATGGATTGAAAAGTTTCGATCCACTTTGCTCGATTTTTCTTTCACTCAAAGTAAGTAGAACTCCTCCATTTTTCTACAAAGGACATCCATGGGTATCGTTGTCCTCCTTGTTTATGTGGACGATTTCGTCATTACTGGCTCTGACTTGGAGGCAATCTCTGCGGTTCAGACATTGTTGCATTCTACATTCTACATTCATGAAAGACCTTGGCCATCTCATCTATTTCTTGGATTTAGAGGTACATTATTAGCCTCAGGGTCTCTTCTTGCATCAACACAAGTATAGTCAGGACCTGGTTTAGCTAGCCGGCCTTATCGACACTACTTCGGTTGACACCCCCATACAACTTAATACAAAATATCAACGTGACGAAGGGGAGCTTCTTGAGGACATTAACATCTATCAGAAGCTGGTTGGTAGTCTTATCTTCTAATCAATACTCGACCAGACATCTCTTATGTTGTTCACAACGCCAGCAAGTTCATGCAAGCCCTGAGGCATCTCCATCTATTTGTCGTCCGTCGAATAATTCCCTACATTCTTGGCACACCCAGTTGTGGCTTATTCTTTCCTACAGGTTCTTCACTTCAGCTACAAGCCTATAGTGATGTTGATTAGGCCGGTTGCCCAGACTCAATATACCAGAAAATCTACTATCGGCTGGTGTATGTTTCTGATACCATAATAACCTTGATTGTTATTTGTGACCTTCAAATACAAACATGTGTTGACTCTTGCCAAGTGTTATTCACAAAAATTATGGGATATATTCTTCTCTGTAATAGAAATTATGCAATAATTTCTAAGGATCAATTTCAAAGTTTTAAGCTCGTCGTAAGCTTGTCTAATTTGAAAGTTTTGTCGGTATTTGACTTCAAAATATTATATATCTTTATGATTTCATAATCTTGCCGATTTTAGCCCAATACTGAAATACCCATCTATATTAAATAGCATAATAGTTTTAAAAGATTTCAAAACAAATAATTAAGAAATGTTCATAATATATTTGATAAATGTCAACGATATCTTATATAATAAAATTGTATTATATAGAAATTAAGTTATATAGGCATATCATATATTTCTACGGTATCCAATTTATACTTGCCATAGTATGAAAAATGAAGCTCATATCCGCTCATTTCATCTTTCCATTCAACCCTCTTCTTCACTAAATGCTTACACACAGATTTCCTTCTCCATAATGATTGAGCAATCTATCCACATTCGTACTTCCTCAATCAGTCTCATAAAAACTGGGGTTTGCTGGAGTTATGACTACAAACTCCCAA
The DNA here is from genome assembly GCA_036927795.1 of Iris macrosiphon. Taxonomy (NCBI): domain Eukaryota; kingdom Viridiplantae; phylum Streptophyta; class Magnoliopsida; order Asparagales; family Iridaceae; genus Iris; species Iris macrosiphon. Next base: position 321,935 of record JAYESA010000203.1, on the reverse strand, counting down.
TAACTTAAAGGTTGGAACGTACGGGTGGTGTTTCAAAGTCAAATAAAATATCATTTCTACTTCCTATAATCTTCGGACCTATTTTGATGTGTCCTACAATATTTTTCAGTTCCCGTGCCGTGTCGGATACGATACCCTCCGAGGCGGATTTAAGAAAGATTACTTTTCCTTTTATCTTATATTATCGAAACTCCACAACTACTTCCATCATAACTCCTACGTTGTACGAACATGGATGACGACACATGTCTTATGAATATCAGGATTTGATCGACTTACGACTACAAACTCCCAATAACTTAAAGGTCAAAATGTATGGGTGGAATTTCGAAGCCAAAATAAAATACCATTTCTACTTCCTATGATCTCCAGACCTATTTTGTTGTGTCCTACTATATTTTTCCAGTTCCCTTATCGTGTCGGATACGATACCCTTCGAAGCGGATTTAAGAAAGATTATTTTTTATTTTATCTTATATTATCAAAAATCCACAACTACTTCCATCATAACTCCTATATTTTATGGACAAGGATGACGACGTGTCGGATACGATACCCTCCGAAGCAGATTTAGGAAAGATTAATTTTTATTTTATCTTAGTTTATCGAAACTCCATAACTACTTCCATCCTAACTCCTATATTGTACGGACAAGGATGATGACACATGTCTCATGAGAACTGGAGTTTGATGGAGTTACTACAAACTCCCAATAACTTGAAGGTTGGAACGTACGAGTTTCGAAGACAAAATAAAACACAATTTCTACTTCCATCTCCAGACCTATTTTGCAGTGTCCTACTGTATTTTTTCAGTTCCCTTGTCGTGTCGGATACGATATCCTCCGAAGCGGATCTAAGAAAGATTACTTTTTCTTTTATTTATATTATTGAAACTCCATAACTACTTCCATCCTAACTGCTACATTGTACGTGTTGGAAACACGTGTGCTCTGATACCACATGTTGGGCCCGTTGCGGAAGCGTTTTTCCAACCCACCTGAGATGACCAACCAATCTATAAACACCAAGCACAAATGAAAATAAGTATATGGCGGTGACGTCACCTGGACAAATCCCAACATTTATAACTCAGATGAAATTACAAGATTGCAAAAACTAATGTTGAAACCCTTTGCCCTAATAGGTTCAACCCCTCACCACACTCTAAAAGAAAAGAAGAAAATTATTACTGAAATCACTCACCAACCCATAGCAATCTCCCTAACTGAAGCTGACGACTCCTCGATTAGATCTCTTTCTTCCTTCTATCTTGGATGGCTAAGTCCTAAGACCAAAACATGAACTTTCTCTTAGATTTTCTATGGATGAGAACCCCGAATCTCCAACTTGTGCTTCTTCTTTGTGCCTCCACCCTCCTCCCTATTTATAGGATGAGAAATCTATTTTAGGGTTAGAAAACCCTAAAAATAGCCAACCATAAGATCCAGCCGTCCACTAGCATCCAACCTAAAAATAGCCAACCATCAAAATTCTAAAATTCGAGCAGCCGCCGTCGACAATGAACTCGGACCGAGTTCGGTTCGAAGGTTCTGGAATACACCGAGTTCGGCCCAAAATTGACCAGGGATCGAGTTCGGACCGAACTCTGCCCCCTTCAACAGACTTGATTTCCAATAATCTTCCCCTCTAGTCTGATGAGAGGTGTTGGCTTCATGGCTCCTCAAGTGGATTCCATGCCTGTCGCCCCGCGACAGAAGTCCTGTTCTCCCATGCAACCGATCTCCGATCCCCCGAGTTGCTTTGCATCTTTCGTCATCTCTAGCTCCTCGACCATCATGTCGATGCTAGCTACCATACGTAGCACCTCCTACACTACTGGGATTCTGTCGATATCGATGACATAGCCAAGGCCGAAGTCCCTGATGATCAGCCTCACCGTGAGTCTTGGCTGCATGTCCCCGACTTTCGTCTTCCACCAGAACGTGTTAACGTTCCGACGAGCTTCTTCACCCTCGGCTAGCCTAACCAAGCGGACGATGCGATTTTCCCGAGATTCAAACTCCTGAATCTGTCCACCTTTGTGTCCGAACTTGAAGCTCCTCCATACACATGCGTCCTTGACAAAAATATCATGCATTGTGCATGCCGTCGATGACCCACAGCTTCTCCTGAAATATGTGAATGATGATGATCCTGCCTCAGATTGAGTTTGCTGCAAACGTTGATCTCCTCCTTGGCCTTGAACTGCTGAAACCAATGTCGCTCCGTAAAGCTTTGGCAAACCATCCATCGCCAAAACTGGATACGTGAAGCAACCTCCACCTGGAGACCAATCAGCTGTCATGGGACCGACAGACTGACCCTCAATCTTTGACTCATCAACATTCGTCGTTTTGTCTCGATGAACCGAATCCTCAGTATCCCTCAAAGTATCTCGAAGCCCCTCCAAGACAAGTTTTTGACGATCCACCTCATGTCGAATACCCCTCGAGCGTCCATCCGGCGTCTGAGGCCTGCATGTACACCTCAGCGGCTTAAGCCTGTACATGCCACAACACAAATCTCCTCAAGCCAGCTGCTGGAAACCCTTCGTAAACATCCAATCTTTGCCCCCAAACACACTGCGACAGCCATCATCCGCCAGCCTCCCTACCGAAACTAGGTTGTAGTGCAAACTCGATACATGTCGTACATCCTTGAGAACGAGCTTCTCACCAAGTTTCGTTGTCAAGTGCACATCATTGATGCCTACAACTGCAGTCGTCCTCTTGTTGTCCATCTTTACACGTTCAAAGCTGTACGGTATGACATGAAGATCCTCCTATATGGAGTGGCATGATACGATGCCCCCGTGTCCAAGACACAATCGCCATCATGACACATGCTAAAAGATTCCTCTACGTTGGTTGCTGCAATGATGAGATCTACCATAACCATGAGATCCTCCTGATCATTCTTGCCTTTGGCCTTCTCAGCTTTGAGCTTCATGCAGTTCCTCTTCATATGACCACTTTCGCCACAGTGATAGTAGCCCTCCTTGCGGTCCACAATCGCAAGATCCCGAGAACTCCCCCATGTCCTTGCTTGTGACTTGGGTCTTCCCTTCGCGTAGAAAGCCACCAGAGTAGACTCCTGCGACGATTCTACTTGCTTACACCGGATCTCCTTGTTCAACAAGCTACTTTTGACCGCCTCCATCGTGACAACTCCATCATGAGCGAAGTTGTTCATCGACACCACCAACGTCTCCTAGCTTTCCGGTAGAGAACTCAAAAGTAGAAGGGCCTAAAGCTCATCCTCAATCATCATCTTCATCGCAGATAGTTGATTGATGATGTCCTGAACCTTATTCAGATGTTGTGCCACCGGTGCACCCTCCGTGTATTTCGAGTTGACGAGTTGGCGAATCAGAAATGCCTTGTTGCCAGTCGTATTTCTTTAGTACAATGAATGCAGCTTCTCCCACAATGCTTTTGTAGAATTTTCCATGGACACGTGGTGAAACACCGAGTCGTCCAGTCATTGGCGGATAAATCCAATAACCTTTCGATCCAGTCGTTTCCAGTCATCATCATATTTGTTCATCAGCTTTTTTTGTCGCCCTCCAACGGACTATGCAAGTCCTTGCACCAGAATAGATCCTCCAACCTTGGCTTCCAAATCGTCTAGTTTTCCTCTGTGAGGGTGATCATACGAGTGTTCATCTACTCCGTAGATATAGTTGTACCTTCCCTCTCGAGAAGAACCTGGCTTTGATACCACGTGTTAGGAACACGTGTGCTCTGATACCACGTGTTGGGTGGGTTATAGAAGCATTTTGCCAACTCACCTGAGATGACCAACCAATCTACGAACACCAAGCACAGATGAAGACAAGTATATAGTGGTGACTATGTCACCTGGACAAATTCTAACATTTATAACTCAGATAAAATTAAAAGATTACAAAAACTAATGTTGAAACCCTTTGCCCTAATAGGTTCAACCCTCTCACTACACTCAAGAAGAAAAACAGAAGATTACAATTGAAATTACTCACCAACCCGTAGCAATCTCCCTAACCGAAGTTGACGACTCCTCCATTAGATCTCCTTCTTCCTGCTATCTTGGATGGCGAAGTCCTAAGAGCAAAGCACGGACTTTCTCTTAGATTTTCTGTGGAAGAGCACCCCAAATCTCCAACTTGTGCTTCTTCTTTGTGCCTCCATCCTCCTCCCTATTTATAGGATGAGAAACCTATTTTAGGGTTAGAAAACTCTAAAAATAGCCAACCATAAGATCTAACCGTCCACTAGCATCCAACGGTCTAAAATATAACATAAAAACTCTAAAACTCGAGCAGCCGTCACCGACACCAAACTCGAACCGAGTTTGGTTCGAAGGTTCTGGAACACCACACTGAGTTCGGCCCGAACTCGGCCAGGGATCGAGTTCGGACCGAACTCTGCCCCCTTCAGCAGACTTGATTCCCAACAGTACGGACACAGATGACGACACAAGTCTCATAAAAATTAGGGTTTGCTGGAGTTACGACTACAAACTCCCAATAACTTAAAGGTTGGAACGTACATGTGGAGTTTCAAAGCCAAAATAAAATACCATTTCTACTTTCTATGATCTCTAGACCAATTTTGTTGTGTCCTACTATATTTTTTCAATTCCCTTGCCATGTCGGATACGATACCCTCCGAAGTGGATTTAAGAAAGATTACTTTTCCTTTTATCTTATATTATCGAAACTCCACAATTACTTCCATCCTAACTCCAACATTGTACGGACACATATGACGAGACAAGTCTTATAAAAACTGGAGTTTGCTGGAGTTACGACTACAAACTCGCAATAACTTAAAGTTTGGAACATATGGGTGGAGTTTCAAAGCTAAAATAAAACACCATTTCTACTTCTTATGATCTCCAGACTATTTTGTTGTGTCCTACTGTATTTTTCCAGTTCCCTTGCCGTGTCGGATATGATACCCTCCGAAGCAGATTTAAGAAAGATTACTTTTCTTTTATCTTATATTATCTAAACTCCACAACTACTTCCATCCTAACTGCTACGTTGTACGGACACAGATGTTGACACAAGTCTCATGAAACAGGGGTTTGATGGAGTTACGACTAAAAACTCCCAATAACTTAAAGGTTGGAACGTACGGGTGGAGTTTCGAAGCCAAATAAAACACCATTTCTACTTCTTATGATCTCCAGACCTATTTTGTTGTGTCCTACTGTATTTTTTCTAGTTCCCTTGCCGTGTCGGATACGATACCCTCCGAAAAGGATTTAAGAAAGATTACTTTTCCTTTTATCTTATATTATCGAAACTCAACAACTACTTTCGTCCTAACTGATACGTTGTACGGACACAGATGACGACACAAGTCTCATGAAAACTGGGGTTTGCTGGAGTTACGACTACAAATTCCCAATAACTTAAAAGTTGGAACGTACGGGTGGAGTTCCGAAGCCAAAATAAAACACCATTTCTACTTCCTATGATATCCATACCTATTTTGATGTGTCCTACTATATTTTTCCAGTTCCTTTGTCGTGTCAGATACAATAGAAAGATTACTTATCCTCTTACCTTGTATTATCGAAACTCCATAACTACTTCCATCCTAACTCCTACATTGTACGGACACGGATGACGACACGATTCGGCACCTATTCTGACATGTCCTACTGTGTTTTCAAGTACCCATGCCATGTCCAATAGGATGAGATGGGACACTCGACCGTGTATTTATGTGAAACTCCTCTCTCTCTCTGGCTCTCTCTCTCTCTCTTTTTATTTCTTTTTATTGTCGAAACTCCAACATGAGCGAATACTACTTTCCGAACTCCGATAGATATATAACTCCAGTTTTGTCGACGGAGTTTCTTGATCTCGGATCCTAGTTTTAAACCTCTGGTTTCAGAGAGATGACTCCGGAAATGGCGCCGCTATCGTCCGATTGGCCGATATCACCATCTCCACGGAAAAGTGAGTCAGTGGGTGAGAGAGAGGAATAGGAGAGATACAAACAAGAAAGAGAGAGAGAGAGAGAGAGAGAGAGAGAGAGAGAGTACCTTTTGTTACCGCACAAGGTAGGAAGAGAAAAGGAAAGAGGAAGCTTAAATTTTGTCCAAATAGTTGTGTATTCTTCTTTTCACATCAAAGAAATGGGATACATCATCTCAATTGTCTGAAATGGATTTTCTTCCGTATATAAATTCTTTATCCCTCCTATTTTCCATAAAATTTGTTGAATTAATAATTTTTTTCCACTTATAGAATGTTCATCAACTTATATTGATTTATTTAGAATTTATGGAATTAGGACCATAAGTTTCTACTTATAAAATTCAAGTTACTGGAACAACACTCCTATGTGAATTTCTTTAAGGTATAAATGATGTTAATTAATCTAGCATTTTATTAATTGAATCATTTTAGTAATATTTATGAATATTTATTAATGAATAGTCTATTGTTTCCAATTTTTTAATTACATGTAATCGCTAGTAAAATAAATAACAAATAAAAAAAAACTAATTGGATGTGGAGTGAGACACACACATAGAGAGGAATAGCAAAAATACAAACAAGAAAGAGAGAGAATACCTTTTGTTACGGCACAAGGAATGGGAGAAAGGGAACATGAGGAGCTTAAATTTTGTCCGAATAGTTGCGTATAGGGTAAATAGGTTTTGTCTACTTGGAGACTCTCATTTTTACAACAAAGAGATGGGACACATCATCTCAATTTTCTAAAATAGATTTTTTTCATACATAGAATTTTTAAACCCTCTTATTTTCCATAAAATTTGTTGAATTAATGATCATACCACTTGTTAGAATGTTCATCCACTCATATTGATTTTATTTGGAATTATGACCACAAATTTTTAATTATAAATTTTAAGTTATTGGAAGTAATTTCTTTAAGGTATATAATGATGTTAATTAATCTAGTATTTTATTAACAGAATAATTTAATAATATTTATGAATATTACAAAAATTATTAATTAATAGTCTATTGTTTCCAAATTTTTAATGACATACAATCTCTAGTAAAAAAATAACAAATAGAAAAAATTACTTGGATGTGGAGTGAGTAAGAAAGAAAGGAATTACAGAGATGCAAACAAGGAGAGAGAGAGAGAGAGAGAGAGAGAGAGAGAGAGAGTACCTTTTGTTATGCCACAAGGAAGGAGATAAAGGGAGTACGAGGAGCTTAAATTTTGTCCGAATAGTTGTGTATATGGTTACATGGTAAATATATTTTTTCTACTTTCACAACAAAGAGATGTAATATATCATTTCAATTTTCTAAAATGGATTTTTTTGGTACATGGAATTTTCAACGCCTCCTAATTTTTCATAAATTTTGTTGAATTAATTATCATTCCACTTGGTAGAATATTCATCCACTCCTATTGATTTATTTAGAATTTATGAAATTAGGACCATAAGTTTCTAATTATAAAATTTAAGTGATTGGAACTAACACTCCTAGGTAAATTTCTTTAAGGTATATTACAATGATTATTAATATAGTATTTTATTAGTAGAATAGTTTTAGTAATATTTATGAATATTTCAAAATTTATTAACTAAAAGTCTATTGTTTCCAATTTTTTAATAACATACAATCGCTAGTAAAAAAAAAGCAAATAGAAAAAAAAATACTTAGATTTGGAGTTAGTGTGAAACAGAGGAGGAATATGCGAGTTACAAACAAGAAACAAGAAAGAGAGTACATTTTGTCATTGCACAAGAAATGAGAGAAAGGGAACATGAAAGCGAATTTTTTTCCGGAAGGTTGTGTATGGGGTAAATAGATTTTCTCGCGTGGGGGTTATCTGAATTTATCATGTAGATGGGACACATCATCTGAATTTTTCAAAATGGACTTTTTTTCATACATAAAATTTTTATCCCTTCGTATTTTCCATAAAATTAGTTGAATTAATGATCATTCCATCCACTCCTATTGATTTATTTAGAATTTATGGAATTAGGACCACAAGTTTTTAACTATAAAATTCAAGTTATTAGAACTAACACTCCTGTAGAATTTCATTAAGGTATATAATGATATTAATTAATCTAGTATTTTATTAATAAAATATTTTTAGTAATATATATATATATATATATATATATATATTACAAATTTCATTAATTAATAGTTGATTTTTTTAATTTTTAATGACGTATAAACGCTAGAAAAAAATAGAAAAAATTACTTAGATTTGGGTGAGTGTGTGTGTGTGTGTGTGTGTGTGTGTGAGAGAGAGAGAGAGAGAGAGAGAGAGAGAGAGAGAGAGAGAGAGAGGAAAATGAGAGATACAAACAATAAATAAGAAAGAGAAAAAGTGTACCTTTTGTTACTGCACAAGAAATGAGAAAAATGAAACATGGAGAGCAAAATTTTGTCTAGATAGTTGTGTATAGGGTAAATAGGTTTTCTCACTTGGGAGTTATCCTTTTGACAATAAAGAGATGAGATATGTCATCTCAATTTTCCAAAATATGGATTTGTTTAAACTGCGTTGTCTTTAGAGTCCTCAAGATTAAGGCGTCATTTGGTACGCAGTAATATGAGTAAGAATATATTATTTTCATCCATATTACTACTTTGGCACAAGTCGAAATAAAATTTATCATAAATAAGGTATTGCATTGGATATCATATTTGCCCCATATGAAGAAATATTATTTTTATGGTGAGAGGTAGGTATTCTTTAGTTCCCCTAATGTGAATATAATCATATTGTTTAGATTATCCAAACTATCCCTGAGTAACACTATACATGTATGGTAACCTAGACAATGAGATATACATGAAAATTTCTGAAAGATTTAAATTACCAAAAACTAAGTCTAGATATACGCACTATATTAGATTAAAATGAGCCATATATGTACTAAAAATGATCTAAAAAAATGTAGTATAATAGCTTAGTAAGTATATGTCTAGGGAAGGATATATCATATATGCCAGTGTGTATTCATTAAGAAATGTGTGAATGGATTTGTCATAGCAGTCGTGTATATAAATGACATTAAACTTGATAGGATCCTCTAAAAAGATTGAAAAGGTCGCTAGCTATCTTAAGAAAGAATTTAAAATAAAAACTTAGGTGAAACAAAATTTTGTCCCCGCTTGCAGAACGAGCATAGAAAAAATAATAATTTACTCTATCAAGCCAAATATGCTGAAAATCTCCTAAAAAGATTTAATATAAGTAGTTGTCATCCATTCAATACCCTTATAATGGTTAGATTATTAGAAATTAACCATGACCCATTTTGTCCGAAAGAAGAAAATAAAAAATTTCTAGGTCATGAAGTACCCTATATAAGTGCAATAGGTGCACTTCTTTTATTTAGCATAATGCACTAGACCTAACATATTTATATAGACATGTTGGCTAGATATAGCTCTGTACCTACACGTGTGCACTGGAATAACATAAAGCACATTCTTAGATACATCAATGAAACTATTGATCTTGGTTTAAATTATTCATATAAATGTACTGACCTTGTTGGATATGAAGATACAGGTTATTTATCTGATCCCCATAAGGAGAGATCACAAATATGATATATTTTTCTTAACAATGGTGTGACTATTTCATAGAGATCGATTAAACAAACCATTGTAGCAACATCGACCAATAATTTAGAAATTCTTACACTAAATGAAAGAAGCTGAGAATGCATATGACTAAGGTCACTAGATCAGCATATAAGGGTGGTTGCGAGCTTTCAGAAATCATAATAAGCCTATAACCCTATATGAGGATGATGTAGCATGTATAAAGCAAATTCAAAAAGGTTTCATTAAATGAGACATGATGAAGCACATCTCACTAAAGTTTTTCTTCACCCACCACCTCCAAAAAAAAAAAGATTGATGTGAAGCAAATCAAGTCTTCGAAGAATCTTGCAGATAGATCTCTTCAAAAAATCCCTCCTGAAATCCACATTCCAGAAGTTAGTACACCAGATTGGCATAAGAAGACTCCAGCAAACAAGCATAAACATATAGGTTGATAAAATATTAGGGTATGATGTAATTATAATATGTATTAATTGGGGAGGAGGAACTTTTTATTTAAGTTGATGTAAGAATTAAATGTAATATTTTTAAGTGATTTTGAGTGAGTGCATCTTGCAGATGCAAGCATCCTGAAAATGCTATAGAGACATCATGATCAAGAATGACTTTGCGTATTATACTCTTTTCTTTCAGTGAGATTTTTTTCCAGCGGATTTTTTCTTCTAAATTTTTTTATCGAGGCAATTCAAGTCGCACATACTTGGATTCCTGAAGAATCATATTCCTGATGAATACGTTCTACTCTTTTATTTCCCTGTAGATTCTTTCCAAAGATGGATTTTTTTTCTTGAAATTTTTTTTAATGAGGACATGACTAAAGTGGGCATTCAAGGGGAATTATTGTAAACCATAATTTATGGATAACCACAAATAGTGGTTGTCTTTATCTAGATACACACAAACCCTAATATTTCTATAATCAAATGCATTCATAAATTTCAAGATGATCTATTAAATAAAAAATTCTTACTTAGAATAGATTGCAGTTCTGCTAAATCTATCTTACAAAAAGATGTTAAGAATCTTGTCTCTAAACAAATTTTTGCTAGATGGCAAGCTGAATTAACTATATTTGATTTTGATATCGAATTTATTAATGGCAAAAATAATTATCTTCCTGATTTTCTTACTTGTGAATTCTTACAGCAAGATGTCCAGCCAAGTCAGACGGAGAGGCAAGTCTAGGAGTTTTGAATTAAGTTTATTTTGTATTTAGATTTTTTCCACTTTTGAGTCTGGAAAAAAAAACATTCCTATTATGAAAAGGTCCCTAGTAGGGGTGTTTTAAACTTTTATAATTATTATTTATTTAAAAAAAAGTTTTCTGTAAAAATGTTCCTAGTAGGGGTGTTTTGAACTTTTATAAAAAAAATTTCCCGAAAATAAAGGAAGAGAAGAAAAAAAAAGTGAGAAAAGAAATATGGTGAAAATGCCCGGTATTTTGAACTGTAATTTTTTTCTTTTCTGTTTGTTGACCAGGGATGTTGTCAGAGAGGAGATACTTATTAGGCTAGCTAGCTCCTGCGTACGTCCAGGTGATGAATCTCTGCTCTTCTATTCTCACTTGCATGGTTGTAGTGGTGCTCCACACAGGCATTTGTTGTGGCATAGTATTTCTTATCAAATAGTTGAAAGCTCCCTCCATCCCCCCACTGAAACTCCTCCCTCACCCGCACCTACAATGCCTCATAAGAAGAAGAAGCAAAAGAAGACAACAAGAAGCAGCTAAAGTATAAGGAGGGAGCTGTCACGACCCGCACCCGGTATAGGGGCACGAGTACGTGGGTACGTCCAGCCTACGCCGCAGAATCGGCGGTAGAACGTTGTCTTGGTCTACTATACTATCTAAATCTCACACAAAGTATATAAATACTGCCATGTCATCTCAATACTAAATAATACTCAATCACATATAAAACTGAAGGAAGATGTACGCACGATATGGAATAGAAAGAATAAGAAGTACAAGTCTCAATACATAACATAACCATCTCAAAACTATACACAACTCCAGATCTCAAACAATATACAACCAATATCTAAAATAGGAAAACTACTACAATGCCTGGAAGTCTAAGAGGCCCCAGTCTCTGGCACTATCCTCGGGTGACACTCCATCTGTCAGTCCATAGTGAGTGGGACACATCCTCTCTAACCATTCATCTGAAAAATGTTTTTCAGTCAGGAATGGAGCGAAGTACAACCCAATAGCAGTTCCAATTAATTGATAATGACTATAAACAGAAAATAGAGAATATAATACAAGACAAAAAATAATGAATAATATCAACTATGGTGGAAGAATAGGTAAACAATGAACAATATGGTAAATACTGATCACAATGAATAGAACGAGACAATAGAATGAAGCAATGAACTAGAATGTGGTGAAGAACAGTAACTATGCTAAGTGATTGAAATACTAGATAGATATGTGATCGGCTTGGGTGAACATTGTCTACTTTAACGTTGGATAAACATTGTCTAAGTTAACATGAAACATTGTCTAGGATTTGATCACATACCTAGCTATCATTCCCCCTTTCCCCCAACTAGTACAATGGATCCAACCATGACACGTTGTGATACAAGATACTCAAGGCCATGTAAACAATAAACCTTGAACACGAAACATTGATCATTGAACATTGAACACGAAACATTGTCTAAGTTAAACATGAATGTTGAACACGAAACATTGTCTAAGTTAAACATTGAGAACACGAGAAATAATGAACAATATATATGTAACATCCCATGACTGATCCATGTGTATACTAGTCCGTGTACCAATGTGTCAAGAGTCATGTAAAATATTTCTAAATTCTTGCATTATAGTAATTAGCAATTAATGAAAACTATCAGAGAATGTACTCGCCTGTCGTCCAAGCAATGAATGTCAAACTGTGTCCGAACTGGTGTCACACAACCTATAGATGGAATATAGCATTAATACAAGGTGTTGGAATGAGTTTAAGTTAAACTAGTCAAATTCTAGGTCATAAAGCCATTTCTAAGTCAAACCGATAAAATCTAGGTTGCAAGCGTCTAACACTAAGTCACTAAGTCAATACATTATGAAACTAGGCTATACTAGCTAAGCTACGATACTAGAATCTCACAAAAGGTCGTATCCAAAGATACGCAAGTCGCTAATATAAAAATAGGGTTTTAGATATATATGCAAGTCAATAATTATAATAATACAACAAAACAAATGAAAATAGGATACCTTGGCATACCTTGGTATTCCAAGTAACACAAAAACACTCATTAGTATAACTAATATATAGCTAATACCCAATATAAAACCCCAAACTAACACTAACTATATAATGCTAACATATACTAGCTCCTATATTATATCTCAATAGTATTTGAGAACTAACTATAACAATAAACACCCATACCTACATAAATACATATAGCTATATATCAACAATAACCAACTAACTACTCTAATACCTTGCTAACTTAAAGTAAATCCATTATAAGCTAACTACCTATACTTACCAGGCTAATACCTACTGATACTGACTATAACCAACTAACTATACTATCCATAAACTCAACTAACAATATACAACTAACTGATACACTTAACTAATCTAACCTCACTGAAGAACCACTACCCAACTGTTGATACTGATACTGTGCTTTAAGTTGCCTGAAACCTAACCTTGCTGACTACACCTCGACCAGAATACTGAATGCTAAAACCTGAAGCTTCCTGCTGCAATGTTCTTGCTGATACACTACCTAAGCTAATACAGGTACTGTCATTTGCTGAGTCTGACACTGCAACTCCGTTGGTTGACTGCACTAAGATGTAGAGTTTGCCTGTGTCTGCCTGTGTCTCGAGGCTGCAGTTGCTACTTACTTGCTCTCCCTCTAGCTGCAGAATCCTGTGTGCAAAACACATTGCCAGTGCTGCCACTCCTTGCTGTGTTCCTTGAAATCCCTAGGCTGCTGCATCCACTTGTGCACCTTGAGACTTGCTCTGAATTTCAGTTGGCTGCTGCTGCATTGAGGATGCTGCACTGCCTTGTTTTTCCCCAATGTAGCTGTTGCTGCCTCGCTCAATAATGCTAATTGCACAGTTTGCTGGCTGCAAGCTATTCTTTATTTTGCCACTGCTGCACAGTGGAAACAGTTTGCTGAACAGCCATGCATGCACTGTCTACTAATTGATTTGCCACTGTATAGCTCTGTGTAAGAGCTACACACTGTTTTGGCTTTCATTTTATCCCGAGCTTGTTGCAGTATCATTTCCCCCTTGCTGCTGGACACTGTTGGCCTTGCTGTTGCAGTGGAAACTCCTCTGATAAGTTACTGATGCTGAGCCTCCCTCTAGCTGCACAGAGCTGAAGCTTCTGCACATTGCTGTGCCTCCTCATGGTTGCTACTACCCCCTACTCGAGCTGCTGAAGGCTCTCTGTGTGTACTAGTGGCACTTGATTTTGTGTATACTCTTCTTGTGTATTGCACAGTATCTTTCCCCTTTTTTTTAACCACTGTGCATGAGGATCCCTTGCAGTCTACTTGAAACTGGGAACTAAACTGATACTGGCATATGCAATTACTGATACTGAACTACTCTGCATCCCTTCATGTGCACGAGCTGTAGCTCTTGCTACACACTGCTGAATTGGTGGCTGCACACTGCAGCTACTGATACTTAAGATATACATTGATGTTGAAGCTACTTGCACATTACTGTGAAAGGCTGCAACTTCTCTCTCTTTGCGGATACTTGATATCAGTGATTTCTCACTGATACTTAGCTGAACCTGGGGTACCCGAAAACCTCTACTGATACTCGAAACTCCTTGTCTATTTGCCTGAAGTAGTCTCTAGCTAACCTGAATGCTTCTTGAGCTGTGCATTGATGGACTCTCCTTGCTGCCACTGCTATACTCATAAACTAATATAAAGTCCTGATTGCTCACTCACACACACAAGCACAACCACTCTTTTACCAACTCAATGCACTCACTAACTACCTATGTATATAAACATACATACACAGTTACCCATAGATAGACACACATATATAAGATAATCACTAAATACACTAATATACACACTTAAGCATATAATACACTATAGGTACATACACACATATACATATATTCAAGTACACAAGCATACATATATATATATATATATATATATATATATATATATATATATATATATATATATACACTCATAGAGACACACACCTATACACAAACTCAATACACACTATTATATGCATACATATATATATATTGTAAATCCCCTGATTTTTCAAAATTTTAAAAACAGGATTTTTCACAATTTTCTAAAATTTTCTGGGATTTTTCTGTAAATTAAAAATAGGGTTTTAATTATTCAATAATTTTTAAATGATAATAAAAGATATTAAAATATTATGGAAATAATATTTTTGGATGTAAAATAAAAAACTGGACTTAGGACAATTTTTCTGGAATTTATCGGACCCCGGACCTATTTTTAAACACCTAAAAATTATTTTAGTATTTATTTAATTATTTATTATTTAATTAATTATTTATTTATTAATCTGATTTTTTATTTTTATTTAAAATTAAACCCCAAGCCCGCGGCCCGGCCCGGCCCATTGGGCCCGAGCCCGGCCCAGCCCCCTAGCGGGTCGGGTCGGATCCTCCAGACCCGCACCCGACCCGACCAGACTTTCCTGACCACGTCCCCCCCTTCCCCGCGTCCACCGGCGCGTCCGGCGCCGCGCCGCCCGCTCCGGCCGGCCACCCGACGACCCTGGCTACTCCGCCTTGCCCGGCGCCACCCCTCCCTCGCTACTCTCTATAAAACCCTCCCCGGCGAGCCCCCACCGCCTCAGGCCCTCCACTGTCAGCCACTCCACCACCACGCCGCCACCGCTGCCATGCGACGCCGCCGCCCTCGCCGACGACCACCGCCGAACCTCTTCCCTCCTCTCCTCCCCTCCCCGTCGAGCACCGGCGCCGCAGCAAACAGCAGCGCCCAGCAGCAGCGGCCACGGCAGCGCTCCGGCCACCCCGCGCCTCCCCGCGCCGGCAGCGCCGCGCCGCGCTGCCCCCGGCCGGCCTCCCCCAGCCGCCGTCTCGCCAGAGCTCAGCCCATCTCCGGCAAGGAGTCGGAACCCTAACCCTAATTCTTTCCTGTGTCCGACACGTGTCCGACACGTGTCGGACACGATTCTGACCCCGGTTTTCGGGTCCAGTTCAGGTGCGTGTATCTTCTTGCTCGTAGCTCTGTTTTCGATTCCGCAAATTGCGTTGCGAAGCCTGTATGACCCTCTCGGTGCCCGGACAAACCGTTCGGGGGCATCGCGTCCTGTGGTGATCGCACACCGCGATCCAAAAACAGGAAAAAACCAGACCCTGTTTCACCCCGGAACCGAGTACGTCCCGCCAAACAGGACGACTTGGTCGCGCGCGGTCTTCACAGATACGTGCGCATCGTCGATACGGACGTGTGGGATTTCGCAAAAGTCGATTCGGGTGTGCGTGCACACCGGAATCAACGCGTATCCGCGAACATCGCCCCGTATCCGTACTTTCTGGAATACGCCCTAACTTTGTGTACACACGTCGGATTGAAACGAAACTTACGCCATCGGACTCGTAGCAATACGCTGGTCCTGTGGGTCAAGTTTGGTTCGATTCTGAGAACGTTGACGAAATCGCGTGTCGTGGGCCCCATAGGCCCCGTTCGACGGGCGATTTTGTGATCGGCTCATCGGAATCCAATTCTGAAAGTTCCGTTGGGTTCGTATGATTGTTCCTGACCTGTTAACACTAAGTTTGGTAAATTTGGAGACCTTTGACTCGGACACATTTTTCGGTGCAAAGCGGGCCCACATGTGGACCCCGTTTTGACCCGAAACTGCCGTTTCTGCCCTTGTCTCCAAACTGGACTCAAGGACAGGCATTTCTAGCTGATTAATATTTTTTGGATCTGATGGTGATGTTTGTTTCAGCAACCGGAGTACCGCCTGCAAATCCAGCTGAAGTCAGAACTGCAAACAGAGCCGGAACCACAGGCAAGTGTACCTTGCCAAACCCTGCAGCTTGTTATTTATTTTCATTGACTTGTTTATACATCAGTGGGCAAGTAAAGTTTGCCATTAGCAGTAATTCCTGTTCTAGAACTTGCCTGAATTCTTGTTTAAATGCATATAAACCTGTTTAACTGTTAAAACCTAGGACCGAGTGGCGTACTTAGCGTCCGATCATAGTCGGGTGCCAACTCCGTACGCGGAGTTGTGTAACGTCACATAGAGATGGATATCGAGACCCGATAATTCTCGTACTTGTCTTATCAAGTACTCCAGAACCCAGGACACTTGACACTATTCATGAGACAGAGTCTTCCTGAGACATTCATGGTGATTCTGTATAGGATACAGGACTTGACAGAGATATTTTATAGACATTATGACTTGCTGCATTAGCTATAATCCCGCTGACATGGACATGAGACGTTATGGTCATGATATGCGTGATTACATTGGGTGGGGAGAGACACACAGGCTACAGGTTGATGTTATATTATGCCGGCGTCTTAAGTCTCACTACGAGCTAGACAACTACATGATATCACTGCTACCGGCTCCCCGACACAGAGCTTGTAGTAGTTTCAGCCTGAGTTCTTGTACTGCTCTCATGTTGCATATCACTTAGCTGGTTATCTAGTTTATCCTATTGCTTATTTATTGCTGCACTGCATCTATTTTAGCTTATATTTTCTGTACCTTGCTGTCCCCTGAGGACCTGGATCCGGATTATGTCCCCAGGTATAGCCGAAGAGATCCATCCAGAGCTACACCGTACATGAGCACTTCCAGGAGCTGTACCAGGACCCGAGGATGAGATCGTACCAGAGGACTTCTCTTGAGCAGTGGCTGTATGTAGTCAGTTATTCTATTTCCTGTTGATTATTTCCTGTCTATTTGCATTGTTGTACCAGACATATTCTCGGATTGTTTCTCGAGGAATTTATTGAGATTTGACAGTTATTTTTGTTTGCATTACTCTGCCTTTTAATCTGTGATTATCTGTGTGGATGAGAATAGATTAACCCATGACTTGTAACTATTGCCCTAATTCCTGTTAGACTACAGCTTAAGCATGCCCTGATGGATCCATTAGATTGGGTGGTCCATCGGTGCGTGCTGCTGGCCATTGCGCACGTCTCCAGTCCCTCGGTATTTTGGGACTGGGGCGTAACATGGTTTTTGTGGTGGCCCATGCAGGTCAACGACTAATTTGTTCGGTTTCAACTTAGGGACCGAACAGGCCTGCAATAAAATAGGATAAGTTTTTAGGATCTCATCCACTTGCTTGAAACGTTCTTGACATCCATATCGACTTCGAATTAATTTCTTGACTCGCATCCTGCCTTGATTCCTGTGCGCCTCTTATTGTTTATTTTGGTTGCAGGGTTATGGATTCACGAGCAAACGATGAGACTCCCATAACGTCACCACGAGTTGCTGAGGTAACCAACGAAGATGAAGTAACACCAGTGGATAAAGGACAGTCAGCTCAACAACATGTCTCGAGAATCCAGCAAGATAACATTCCACCAACGGCGCCAGTTACTCCATCAATGCCCGTAATTCCACCAGGGCAAGCCATGGACGGACAGCGGATGTTTTCAATGGTCTATGCAATAATGCAAGCTCAACAAGAGGCGTTGAGTCGCAGCCTAATAACTGCACTGGAGCAGGCCAACCTACCAACTCGACGGCCAACGACGGGCTCTATCACCGATTTTCGGCAGCTGAAGCCCCGTACATTCTCAGGCAAGGAAGAGCCCACTGAAGTTCATGAGTGGCTTACCAACATTCAACATCAATTAGAAGCAGCTGAGCTTCCAAAGGAACGTTGGATGACTGCCGTCAGAATGCAGTTGATGGACAATGCACATCACTGGTGGCTATCTGAGGAAGCACGGCTCGGACCAGACCGAGTCACTTGGGAAGAGTTCTCTAGACTCTTTCAGGAGATGTACATTCCAGCTATCGCTCGATCAGAACTGCGGGACAAATTCAATCGCCTCACTCAGGACTCCATGACGGTGGAAGAGTACAACGCAGAATTTATTCGTCTAAGTCGCTTCGCTCCAACATTGATCCCGACAGAAGAAGAGAAGGCTGAGAAATTCTTCGACGGACTAAACATTGAGCTACAGAAACTAATTGGATCCGTTGCACCTACTTCGTACTCGGACGTTCTTGCTGTAGCGCGACGCATTGAGCGCGTCATCAGGAGAGAGACTAGTCTGAAACGGACTTCCACTTCAGCACTACAAGAAGAAGTTGCAAAAAGACCTCACATACACCAGCCACCAGAAGCATCTCCGCAGACAATACCTATTTGTCCATATTGTCGCAAGCGAGGCCATACTGAAGACGAGTGCAGACGAAAGAAGAGATTATGCATAGTTTGCGGATCGAGTCAGCATTTATTAAAGGAATGCCCTGAGCGTCGAGACAGAGCACCAAAGGGTAACCAGCAAGCGTTACCAGTACCGAGGTCAGCCTCTCCAGCGTTGGAAGTACCGCAAACGGAAGTTCAAGGAGTCATACCACCAGCTTCAGCAGGGTATCAGCCGAGGCCACCCTTGATACCCCAGGAACTACTCTTCCAACAGGCTCAACAGCAGAAGAATCGACTGCAAGGACGAGGACAAGCCTACGCGATGACTGTGGAGGACGCTGATGCGCGTAAGTGATTCGTAGTTTTTCGTTCCTAGTCTTGTGTAGTTCGTGCCTTTTGGTTCGTGACCTCAGCCCCAACCTAGTAATTTGCAACTTGTTAATAACAACCTGGTTTTCATAAAAGTTATAGTTTTTACTAGATTTTCCTGGAAAGTGTAAACTTTCAATTTTTAGGGAAATGGTATTTCCCTGAAGTCTCTTGTGATGTTTTCAAACGATGCTTGCGACCGCGTCATCTCTGTTGACCGGTTATTCTTTGATTGCGAGGACGCAATCCTCTTAAGGGGGGTAGATTGTAAACCCCCTGATTTTTCAAAATTTTAAAAATTGGATTTTTCACAATTTTTTGGAATTTTTTGGGAATTTTCTGTAAATTAAAAATAGGGTTTTAATTATTCAATGATTTTTAAATGATAATAAATGATATTAAAATATTATGAAAATAATATTTTTTGATGTAAATTGAAAAACTGTACTTAGGGCAATTTTTTGGAATTTATCGGACCCCGGACCTATTTTTAAACACCTAAAAAGTATTTTAGTATTTATTTAATTATTTATTATTTAATTATTTATTTATTTATTAATCTGATTTTTTTATTTTTATTTAAAATTAAACCCCCAGCCCGCGGCCCGGTCCGGCCCATTGGGCCCGAGCCCGGCCCAGCCCCCTAGCGGGTCGGGTCGGATCCTCCAGACCCGCACCCGACCCGACCCGACTTTCCTGACCACGTCCCCCCCTTCCCCGCGTCCACCGGCGCATCCGGCGCCGCGCCGCCCGCTCCGGCCGGCCACCCCACGACCCTGGCCACTCCGCCTTTCCCTGCGCCACCCCTCCCTCGCTACTCTCTATAAAACCCTCCCCGGCGAGCCCCCACAGCCTCAGGCCCTCCACCGTCAGCCACTCCACCACCACGCCGCCACCGCCCTCCGCCGCTGCCCAGCGACGCCTCCGCCCTCGCCGACGACCACCGCCGAACCTCCTCCCTCCTCTCCTTCCCTCCCCGTCGAGCACCGGCGCCGCAGCAAACAGCAGCGCCCAGCAGCAGCGGCCACGGCAGCGCTCCGGCCACCCCGCGCCTCCCCGCGCCGGCAGCGCCGCGCCGCGCTGCCCCCGGCCGGCCTCCCCCAGCCGCCGTCTCGCCAGAGCTCAGCCCATCTCCGGCAAGGAGTCGGAACCCTAACCCTAATTCTTTCCTGTGTCCGACACATGTCCGACAGGTGTCGGACACGATTCTGACCCCGGTTTTCGGGTCCAGTTCAGGTGCGTGTATCTTCTTGCTCGTAGCTCTGTTTTCGATTCCGCAAATTGCGTTGCGAAGCCTGTATGACCCTCTCGGTGCCCGGACAAACCGTTTGGGGCATCGCGTCCTGTGGTGATCGCACACCGCGATCAAAAAACAGGAAAAAACCAGACCCTGTTTTACCCCGGAACCGAGTAGGTCCCGCCAAATGGGACGACTTGGTCGCGCGCGGTCTTCACAGATACGTGCGCATCGTCGATACGGACGTGTGGAATTTCGCAGAAGTCGATTCGGGTGTGCGTGCACACCGAAATCAACGCGTATCCGCGGACATCGCCCCGTATCCGTACTTTCTGGAATGCGCCCTAACTTTGTGTACACACGTCGGATTGAAACAAAACTTACGCCATCGAACTCGTAGTGATACGCTGGTCCTGTGGGTCAAGTTTGGTTCGATTCTGAGAACATTGACGAAATTGCGTGTCGTGGGCCCCACAGGCCCCGCTCGATGGGCGATTTTGTGATCGGCTCATCGGAATCCTATTCTGGAAGTTCAGTTGGGTTCGTATCATCGTTCCTGACCTGTTGACCCTAAGTTTGGTGAATTTGGAGACCTTTGACCCGGACACGTTTTTCGGTGCAAAGCGGGCCCACATGTGGACCCCGTTTTGACCCGAAACTGTCGTTTCTGCCCTTGTCTCCAAACTGGACTCAAGGACAGGCGTTTCTAGCTGATTGATATTTTTTGGATCTGATGGTGATGTTTGTTTCAGCAACCGGAGTACCGCCTGCAAATCCAGCTGAAGTCAGAACTGCAAACAGAGCCGGAACCACAGGCAAGTGTACCTTGCCAAACCCTGCAGCTTGCTATTTATTTTCATTGACTTGTTTATACATCAGTGGGCAAGTAAAGTTTGCCATTAGCAGTAATTCCTGTTCTAGAACTTGCCTGAATTCTTGTTTAAATGCATATAAACCTGTTTAACTGTTAAAACCTAGGACCGAGTGGCGTACTTAGCGTCCGATCATAGTCGGGTGCCAACTCCGTACGCGGAGTTGTGTAACGTCACATAGAGATGGATATCGAGACCCGATAATTCTCGTACTTGTCTTATCAAGTACTCCAGAACCCAGGACACTTGATACTATTCATGAGACAGAGTCTTCCTGAGACATTCATGGTGATTCTGTATAGGATACAGGACTTGACAGAGATATTTTATAGACATTATGACTTACTGCATTAGCTATAATCCCGCTGACATGGACATGAGACGTTATGGTCATGATATGCGTGATTACATTGGGTGGGGAGAGACACACAGGCTACAGGTTGATGTTATATTATGCCGGCGTCTTAAGTCTCACTACGAGCTAGACAACTACATGATATCACTGCTACCGGCTCCCCGACACAGAGCTTGTAGTAGTTTCAGCCTGAGTTCTTGTACTGCTCTCATGTTGCATATCACTTAGCTGGTTATCTAGTTTACCCTATTGCTTATTTATTGCTGCACTGCATCTATTTTGGCTTGTATTTTCTGTACCTTGCTGTCCCCTGAGGACCTGGATCCGGATTATGTCCCCAGGTATAGCCGAAGAGATCCATCCAGAGCTACACCGTACAGGAGCACTTCCAGGAGCTGTACCAGGACCCGAGGACGAGATCGTACCAGAGGACTTCTCTTGAGCAGTGGCTGTATGTAGTCAGTTATTCTATTTCCTGTTGATTATTTCCTATCTATTTGCATTGTTGTACCAGACATATTCTCGGATTGTTTCCCGAGGAATTTATTGAGATTTGACAGTTATTTCTGTTTGCATTACTCTGCCTTTTAATCTATGATTATCTGTGTGGATGAGAATAGATTAACCCGTGACTTGTAACTATTGCCCTAATTACTGTTAGACTACAGCTTAAGCATGCCCTGATGGATCCATTAGATTGGGTGGTCCATCGGTGCGTGCTGCTGGCCATTGCGCACGTCTCCAGTCCCTCGGCATTTTGGGACTGGGGCGTGACATATATATATATATATACCATCTATATATCTAATTACACATACACGTATAGCAAAAAGGGCAAAACAACAAACACATGGAGTGCACCGCACCCGTATCACACTTGCTCTATGATACGTGTGCGATACGGCTCCAACACACAACCAAACGCATCCCACGCATCCCGGAGGATACGAACACATCTAATACATAAATTATGAATAATACTTATAGTAATTAGAGTGTCTACGTATCCGTGTCACAATGCGATATGCACAAAGCCCCGTGTCAAGGAAAAACCCCCAAATCAACCCGTTTTATCAAATTGACGAGATACGGCCTACACGTATCCAATTGTGGATACGATACTAGTTATAAACA
Organism: Iris macrosiphon; assembly: GCA_036927795.1. Taxonomy (NCBI): domain Eukaryota; kingdom Viridiplantae; phylum Streptophyta; class Magnoliopsida; order Asparagales; family Iridaceae; genus Iris; species Iris macrosiphon. Next base: position 298,988 of record JAYESA010000203.1, on the reverse strand, counting down.
AACAATCATATGTCAATTTGGTCTAATTGACCAATTGACAAATACAACATGTGCCAATCTCGGAATTCCTCCAAAATTGGCACCAAAAATGCATGTAACTTCCACCGTAGGTCTCCGATTGTCCCCAAACCAAATCCTATGGGTAGCCTATACATGTGGGTTGGTTTCTCATGGTAAAATCTCAGATCTAGAGTCTAATAGAAGGGGGGAAACAGAAATGTACCTATTGGGAGATGGATTCCCAATAAAAAGTCTCCAAATGCAAAGTTGCTCATCTCCTTATAGATCTTGGCCTTCTCTTCCTTGCTCCTTGCTCTTTACTTGTAGATCCTTGATGTAGAAGTCTCAATGATGAATTTAGAAAGATATTTAAGAAGAATTGGTGGAGAATTGATGGAGGAATGGAGGGAAAATGGAAGAGGAAAAAGTAGATCTAGAAATATGGGGAAGAAATGAAATGAGAGCACTCTCTCTCCTCCTAATTATGGCTGGTCATAAACCCCTCTCCAAGCAATGTATAATGTCCAAAATACCCCTTGGGGCCTCTCATGAAAAAATTAATTAAGGGGGAAGGTTCTAGTCTAATGGTTTCACTAATTAAATAAAACTCCTAATCCATGGGCCTAATTAAATGGGCCCAAACTAACTCATCCAAATGTTGGGTTCATGCATCTAATAAAATAGGTTAGGTCCACTACACAAGTCTAAAATAAATACTACGTCTAATCAAACATTAAATAATACAACAACAAAAAATTACTCATGCACAATATTAAATACAATCCTCCTAAAAATAAAAATTTCCGTGTCAATTACCAAAATACCCTTAATTGGAAACGTGAGGGTGACAGGAGCAGCAAAAGAGAAGAGCAGAGAATCTGCTACATTGTAGCCGGATGGAAACGCTCTTAATAGGAGCATTTTCAAGAAATATATTTTACTTTACTTTTTGTCCCAAAATTAAAAAAAAAATTATCTAACAAAGATGTCTAAAATATATATAATTTTTGTTTATTCTTTTCTCCGTATAAAACTAAAAAAAGAAGAAGTTAAAAACGCACATAATAAAGAAGTTTTGTATCTTTTATTCTTTTTTATTTATATTTTTACTTCATAAATTAACTTTAAATCGATTAAACCAATTTGAAAACGCATATAGCATTGACGTTTTCATTCAGTTATTAATTTTATACCAAAATGCCCTTAATAAGAGCGTTTTTGTTCTCTCCACCTAATTTTAATGCTCTCTCTCTCTCTCTCTCTCTATATATATATATATATATATATATATATATATATATATATATATATATATATATATGAGGAGGGATCCACATCTCCGTTTTTTTCATTCCCATGTTATCAATCGTTGGATCTTTTTTAAGTCATCTAATCTTAATCATTGATTTGAATGGTTCAAATCAATGGTTAAGATTAAATAACTTAAATATGATCCAACGGTTATAAACATGAGGATGTTTGGGAATGCATAATAGGAGAAAATGTGTATCCCTCATCTCTCTCTCTCTCTCTCTCTCTCTCTCTCTCTATATATATATATATATATATATATATATATATATATATATATATATATATAACACACACACACACACACACACACACACACACACACATATATATATATATATATATATATATATAATAAGAGAAGCCTCATATCAATTTATTCCACTACAACATAGTCTCTCTCTCTCTCTCTTACTTTTCTAATATTATCACATATATGGTTATTTTTTATATACATTTTAGGAAAAATATAAATATAAATATTTTTCTTTTCTTTTTTTCTTTTGTGCACAAACTTAATATATGTTAATAACTAAGATGACTAAATGAGATATTAATCTTCTTTTATAGCCTTCCTTTAAATGTCATTAGTGGGTCAATTTATCATGGTTTCTTCTACTCACTGATGTGCCCAGGGTATAAGTAGCAAGTTGTTATTGTTTTGCTGCTACATGCTGCCAGGTTGCTGGCCTGAACACAACATATTGATGTAGGCCAGGCAGCACTACTGCATGCTAAAACCACAACAAGTCACCCCCCTCCATGCTGCACTGCAGACCACACTCACATCTCCCCCTCTTCACTCATGAACACTTGAAATACCTATACTCTATGCACTAATGCACACACAACTATTCCCCCTCCCCTTCACTACACACATACAACACCAATCCCATTGTTACACTCAAATATCAACACAAATACACCATGATACCAAGAAACAACGACCAATACCAATGATACACTAATATATATATATATATATAATTGACATGAATATAGCTAGAATAATTAGATCTAATGTAATATATAGAAATTGACACAAAAAGATACCAAAATACCCAAATAACCAAATATAGCCATACGTATTATGGCATATCATGATACAAACACTAAGTATCCAATTATGGATACTAGGACACAAGCACGAACCAAATTAGACACCAAATTCCCCTTGGGAACAACACACAAACACTTAGTGGATACAAATTCGTAATTTCACCAAATTGCCTATAAAAATATATTGATCTACTAGGAAAAGGCTCTCTACCACCTAATTCACCACCTATGAAGTTGGATCTAACTATTGGTAGGTTTTTATAGGTTCAATTTGGGTTTCTAACATAGAAATTGGTAGGAAAGGAGAATTTACCTATTAGGATTTGTGTCCCAAAGAAGCTCCACAAATTTGGACACGAAGAGGATGAATTGGACACGATCCTCCTAGCTTAGCTCCTCTCCAATGCTCATGTAACACCCCAGTCCCAAAATACGTAGGACTAGAAATACGTAACATGCCAGCTACGCAATCGACCAGACTTTGGTCTGACTCGAATACGTATAAGCTGTATAATAAGGATAACTATCTAAGAATTACTGATAATATATATGTCATAATACATAAAAGAACAAAATATCAAAAATGAACTGCATGTGCTAAAGCCGGGCGTCCAGTAACACATAAGCTCGAATAGACTCGAGAAAGGAATATGAGTCTATAAAACTAGGCTACATCAGCAGATGGATAAATAATATGAATAAATAACCATAACTCCGGTAGAAATAATATAAGTACCTGGCACCAATGCCCGTATGACAAAGAAACATATACCAACAACTCCAGGCAGGCTCTACAACGGTCTATGCTACAAAACTGGCAAGGGACCAGGTCCTCAGAGGGACGTAACAATGTACAAAAAATAGCATGCCAAAGTAAAACAGTATAATGCCACATACTCAAGGGTAAACTACTGTAAACATCTAAATGATATGCACATGAGGACATTACTCGTACTCAAGCTGAAACCACTACAGGCTCTATGTCGGGGAGCCCATAGCAGCAAGTAATATCTCGTAGGGCCAGTATATGTGCCAAAGATCTGAGACAGAGTCTAAGGCACCTCCAGTAGTATAGTATATATATATATATATAATCATAAGCAGCCTGTAGTATGGTGTGTCTCTTCCCACCCAATGTAACATCATGTCTCATGTCCACGATATCTCATGTCCATAACACGCAAGATCATGACCTCTAGCTAGTACAACGAGTCATAATGATCTCTATATATGCAAGTCTCATATCACAAATCCTGTAAGCCTATACAGAATCACCATGAATAACTCAAGAAAGATTTTTTTACATGAAATAGTGTCAAGTGTCCTACGGCATGACATACTTGGTAAAGCAAGCACGTAAAAATGGGATCATGGAATCAACTCTCTAAATGACGTTACACGACTCCGCATAAGACGTCGACACCCAAATCTTGTTCGGACGCTAAGCAATATCTCACGGTCCTAGGTTGAACAGGTATATCACAAAAGTATATATATAGAAGAAACACAAGCAGATGATATAATAGGATCTACTACAAGTTGGCAAGGTACACTTGCTTGGGTTCTGAAGTCCGTCAACTACTCTTGTAAAAGTGGAATCTCGAAGTACGCCTCCGGATGCTGAAACAAACATCACCATTATTTTCAGATACATGAAATAGCTAGGATTGACTACCCATAAGTCCAATTTGGACACAGGGGCAGAATTGACAGTTTTGGGTCAAATGGTGTCCAATTGTGACACATTTTGCACCATAAAATGTGCCAGATATAAAATTCTTCAAATTTAAAAAACTTAGTGTCTACGAGTCCAGAACGATGGCACAAACTCAATGGAACATCCATAACTGGATTTCGATGAGTCGGTCATGAAATCACCTGTCAAGTAGAACCGTAGGGCCCACAAAATAGTCTTTGTCAACGTTCTCAGAATCGAACCAAACTTGGGTCACAGGACCAGCGTAACTCTGTGAATCCGATGGCACAAGTTACGTTGCAAAATGACAAGCACACACGAAGTTATGAAAAGTGTCGGAATAGGTCAATACGGTATTTTTCAACGGATACGCGTAGATTCCAGTGTAAACGCACATCCAAATCAAGTTTCGCAAAATTCCACACGTCCACATTGACGATATGCGCCTTTCGGTGTAATCCTCACGCGACAAAGTCACCTTATTTGGCAGAACGCACCCTGTATCAAGAAATTATGGAGTTTTTAAAAACAGATTTTTGACATATTTCAGCATTAAATAAATCACATAATAAATCGAATCTAGAGAAAGTGTTTGAAAGGATTAAAACTAGGTTATGTTGTCCAGAAGTCTGTTCAAGTAGAATTTTAGCATCGCGTGTCATTTTGGAGATAACGTGACACAAACATGCGTACCTGGAACAGTTTCTGTTCTTAAAAACTAAGTCATTTTTTCCTATTTTGTGTCTCGATTTACGATCAATACATGATACGAGATATTGAAATACTTAAACAGGTTTCATGGGGGTCATGTGATCTTCACATAGGATTCAACGGTTTATTATTTGGTTAATTGTGTAGGGAGAAACAGAGGTGGGAAGAAGGGTACCTCGTGTGCTCTGCTGATTACAATTTCAGGTGCGGCTGTTCGCGGCGGCGCGCAGCGACGGTCGACGGGGTGGAGGTATTCGCCTGGAGGTAAGGAAAAGGGTGGATGGTGGTGGTGGTGGTCTGAGGGTGAATAAATAGAGTGAAGGGGGGGTTCGGGATAGGAATTGAGAGGTCGGGGTGTGGTTTCAGAAGTTTAACGGAGGGGGTGCGGGTCTGGGTTACAGCAGTTGAGCGGAGGGTGCGAATATGGGTTTTTGGGTTGGGTTTGATTTGGGTTTCGGGTTTCGGGTGTGGGTTTGGGTTTATTATAATTATTATTCTATATATATATATATATATATATATATATATATATATATATATATATGTATGTATGTATAGGTTTGCACATAAAATAAATTCCAGAAAAAATCTACAATACTTTAATAATAGTTGTACACCCAAAAATATATTTTTTGTGTAATATTTGTAATTAATTAAATATACATAAATAACTATCCATGAATTTTATATTTTTCTAATTAGCTAAAATTAATGAAAATTCTCCCTTAATCTCAATAATTACATAATACCAATAATAAATATAATAAAATTTAAAATTTAAAAATTTAAAAAATCAGGGGGTTTACAATCTACCCAACTTATAAAAAAATTGTCCTCAAAATTAAAAATAACCATGGTAGAAAAGATTTTAGTAAAGCAAGGTTGCACTTGTTTATCAAACGATGGGGGACGCAGTTACCAATAGGATCCTAGTTTGACGTCGCATTCTAATAGTAAGGACACACTTAGTTTCAGTCACTACCCAACTTATAAAAATTAAGTTGGTAGCAGGAACTATAGTCATGATCATATTTATAAGGATTTTAGAAAGTCTAACTTCAAGGAGGGGTACGAGATGGTGAGGATTTTGTAACCGTTGTCATAGCCTATAAAAAAAAATCTATGTACTACCATGATGTTAATGAGTCAATAACTCTATTAAGGAAGTTTACCAGTTTTCTTTGCTCCTAATTAGGTCATGAGTCTACAATACAATAGGAAATATCATAGCCAAATACAACTAGGGTGAAATGGTACCGAGGAATACTCCATCACATATCATGGATGCCGATGAATGGTTCAGCAATAAGTGTCAAAATGTGTTATAATTTTGTCAAGATGATTAACATTGTGTAGAGAGTACAAGAGCTTATTTGAATACAATACAAGTATCATGGACGTTGTTTAGCTCGAGTGGGCTACGGGTATATTGGTGGTTAGGGTAATTGGGTTGCCGATGTACAATTTAATTTAATTGCAACAAAATTGAATAATTAAGTATAGGGTTTTTAGAAGAAGATATGCCGCAAATATTGTGGGGTCTATATGGAGAATGGGAATGTATATTTGGACGTAACAGTTGGGTCATGAGTGAAGTAGGTCCAGTTAGGCTCATAAATCTCAAAGTTGTCGGAAGAATTGAGTCAATGTTGCGTATTAACATTGTCTGCAACGGGAAAAGATATCTAGGTGTCATTTGTGTACAAATGCATTATGAATGTTGTGCGACTAAAATGAAGCATGAGAAGATGAGTTTGTGAGTGATAGTCATGTTATAGGTGTAGAGTGACTAGCCTAGGTCATAAGGGTGGAAGTTGTTGGAAATAAAATGATAGTGTTGTGCTCCAAATATCCGAGCCACAACCAAGGTATTAAAGGATACAAAATTAAAGAGGTAATTCAATCTGTTTGGAATTAGTCCTAATCAATACCAAATAAATTCAAATTTACCCTGAAATTCCAAAATAACCCTACACTAAAACCTGGGGCTATGATCTACCCAACTTATAAAAATTAAGTTGGTATCCAAAACTAAAGTCATGGTCCTGCTAACAAGATTTCTGGAAGGGCCTACTTTCTAATAAGGATTCAAGAGTTCTAGGGTCTACTCGATATAATCAAATATTCTTTAAGGGGACCTAGATATTATCAGGGTGTTATTGGTCGACAACTCTATAAGAAAAATTGCTACTAAAACAATATTGCTCATATTGTTCATGTCTTCAACAAAGCATAAGAATGGGTTTTGTCAGGTATAACTAGGGCAAGGTGGTATAAAGACTTCAATCATCGTATGGCATTGATGATGAGAGGACGAATAGAGGGAATCACAAAGGGAGGAATCTACAGACCAAGACAAGAAAAGTTTATGATAAGTTTAGGGAGTATGGTCACAGGATTGAATAAGGTACGATTAGACAAGTATCTGGAGAATCAAGTCACAGTGAATAGATTAGAAAATTAAAAAAGAAAAGAACTGATACCTACAGTGAGATGGATATTAACACCATGAAGAGGGTACTAACTAAAAGATTAATTTGTTACTAGAGCACAACTGGGAAGGGAAGAAGGATCTACTCATTTGGATAATTAGAAGGATCTTTGTTGCAAAAACACGAGGCCATATATGCAAAATAATATAAGAATTTGATAGGAAGGATAGGAATGCAGTAGAGGAAGTAATACAACTAATCCTTAAACTTAATACTATATTCTTGTAAGTTATATTCTATATAACCTCTTTCATACTTCTAGCAACCTACTTCTGGCTATAGGTAAACAATATACGATCTTTATAACTTCGTATTCCTCGCATATTCCTAACTTAGTAGGTAAGGTCTAAACTAAGCATATACTTAGGTCTATCACTCATGGCATACTATTCGCTAAGGACACTCTTCAATACTCATCTAATCTTCAATTTAAATGCCTACCAGTTTTTATACAATTTACTCTATTCTATTGTCTATATTTCTGAACTGTTGGTCGTCTAGTCTCTGTCATCTAAAATCTATCTTCCTTACGAGAATCTTCCGACTAGGCTATGTCATGCCCCAGTCCCAAAATACGTAGGACTATGACACGTAAGCATGCCAGACATATGGATATGGTGTCACGACCCGCACCCGGTATAGGGGCACGAGTGCGTGGGTACGTCCAGCCTACGCCGCAGCATCGACGGTAAAATGCTGTCTAGGTCATGATACTATCTAATCAATCTCACATGAATATCCAACTCCATAAGAAGATACGGATATCACAATATAATATGGAATATACTCAATCACATAAACTAAGCACGATGAGATATCAAAGAGAACAAATAAAATACAAGACAAGTCTAAACAACAATAAATAGTCTAACCTGCAATAAATACATCCAAGTCTCTAAGTATGTCAGAATAAGTCCTCTATGTCACAGTCTGAAAAAATATCGAGTCAGGATTGGAACAAAATATACCTCTAACAGCAGTTCCACTTATATTGACAAAATCTATAGCACAGTGTAAAGAAATACAAGACAGATAGGAATAACTGGCAATCAGAAATACTGGAATAGAGAAATACTGGAATAAATGGAATACTAGAATAATAAAGTACTGGAGCATATCATCATCAATGTACATCTAGCAATGAAATAGAAATCCAAGTACACGCAAGAACAATGAACTGGTATATAAGTGTGTACAAGAACACTAACTAGAACATGTAGAGATGCTAGATCAATATACTAGAGATGCATGTCAAGAATCATCTAACTAAGTGTGTGAAATATTAGCATATCATGTGATCGGCTTGGGACTATATGACTCATTACATTGATTAGCGATCATCCCCAACAAGTCCGGCTAACCATATGTAACAGCGATGAGGCATGTAAGGGTCAGGCTGCACCGACGTAAGGTGTGGGTGAGCTATGATGCATGTAAGGTTGGGTATGATCACATAAGCTACTAATATTTCTCCTTTTTCCCCAGCTAGTACGATGGATTCCAATTACGACTCCTCGTGACAGGTCTCAATGATGCCAACTCGTGTAAAGAACAGTGTCAGAGTCATGTACGCTATACAACAAGAATTATAGAGATAATCAACATAATAGAAACTGTCAGAGAATGTACTCGCCTGGGGTCCTGCTGCTGGTATGAATCAGAATCCAAGTCACAGTCCAAATAGCCTATGTATTACAAATTTACCATGTCAAAAGATAATTTATTTTAATTTATTTAATTCTGGAATAATTACTCTAAAATCCTATTTTAATCTTATTATTCTGATTTTTAGGTTAATTCCTAAATTTTGTCCAAAGGAACTGAATTTTATCAACTCGAGACTCATGGCACGCAAATCGAGGCGATCTATTGACCGAAAAGTCAACCGACACAAACTCAACTTTCATGCATGATTTCCTGTAGATTTTAGCGTCAAAAACATGCTAAAATTTATGGCTCATCCGAATTCAAATTCGTTTGGGAATTATGGCACATACAAGTTTCGTATCGTGCACCGATGGTTAAATTCTAACCTAGAAGTTCTACAAAATTAACAGTATATGAATACTTCGAAATAAATTCTGGGAAAAATATATGTCAATGATCTCGACATTATCTTTCCGAAACATTAAACGGTTCATGATTCTGATTCCTGGTTCTCCCGAAAACATGAAAACATTGAAACACGTCTACTTTCGGACATGCTGTGCTCTACGAATTTTTCAGAATTTAATACTCATAATTTTTAAAAAAATTTATATAATAAGAAATATAACCTCAATATCGTCCTAACATAAAAAATTAGGCCTCGTTTGGAGTCCGGAGCTATGCACAATGGCTTCTGGAAGATGAAGGAACCCTAGATGACAATTCTCCAAAAATTGGCTCAAGAAAAACCCTAGAAAATAACTTAAACTATTATATATATAGAGAGGAGAGAGAGTGCAGCCGCGGCTCGGAAAGCGCCACGTGGCAGCCATCCGACGCTACCCGCTCAGATCTAACGGTCTGGGTTCGCTGCGGCTCGGCTCAGCTCAGTCCGATTCGGACTAGGACGCGGCTCGGCTCGGCTCGGCTCGCACCCACCCCGCGGTCACTGACAGGCGGGCCCGACACTGTTCACCGTGGGAGGCTGATAGGTGGGCCCCCTGTTTGCTGACTGGGCAGAACTAATTACTTTTTTTGAGTTTTCTTTTTCAGAAATTAGATTTTAATTCAGTTTTTCATAATTAACTCAAAATAAATGCTAAACATAATCAGAAAATTCCCAAAAAATTCTAGAAAATATATTTTATTCTTTAGAACCTAAAATAAAAGTTTGAGATATTTTTAATTAAGTTTAACTCTAAAATAAATTCTTAAAAGTCCTAAAAAATTAGGGTTACTAGTTTTTAATTAACTAAAAATTATGAAAAAATCCCAATAGACCCTAATTAACCTAATAACAACATTTAAGCACGAATTTCAGGATACTGAGGTTACAAGTCTACCCACCTTAAAAAAATTCGTCCTCGAAATTTAAGATCCTCAATAGTTGTATGTATTCATTTATATTATTTCTCCATCAAAATTTTAAATTCATCGAATCCCATAATCATGAAGTGAATCCATATTGCTATTTCACAAAAAAAAATTCCAAATTCTATAAGTATCATATTCCCGCAAACCTTTAAAATTAAAAATAAAATTCCATTCTTATCAAAATCTCCTCAAAAATTTTATGCTAATCACTAAATACAAAACTTAATATTCAATCCTCTAATTTTAAATCCACTCAATGTATATTTATAAAATTTAAAAATCTCGTCCAAAAGTTTGAATTTCACACACTAATCCATTATTCATCTTACTCCTCTAATTTAAATCCAATCAATGCATATTTATAAAATTTAAATTCTCATCCCAAAAATTTAAATTCAAACACTAATCCATTAATGATCTTACTCCTCGATTCTTTTTCCACACAATGCTCAAATAATATAATACTCACAAAATCTTCAATTACAATATTCAAAATAAATCTATATCTTGCAGTCAAATAAATACAATGATAATCTTCTTAATTTCCTCAAATATTAGTGACATTCAATCATACCACAATCTTCATAAAAATTTATGATTTAACAAAATCGTCAATTCTGCCATATTAAATTCTCAACTCTTTATTTAAATTAATGTTTATCCTCGAAATTTAAGGCACATTGTCTCTCTTTGTCAAATCATAACCTCTTCATAAATCTTCACTACAGTCAAACCCTCAACAATCAAAGTCTAAGAGAATCCTACCTATAGTCATACAACACGCAATACAACACGCAATCTAGATAAAATATGCAATCTAGATGAAACATGCATGGTCATAGTCTCTTTTGTCATGGTATTATAGTCTCTGTCAGGGTGTACTACTAACTACATTCTAGCAAGAATATCATTGATACAAGCTATGGTACTAAGGAATCAATCAATCAAACAAACAGATGGAAAAGAAATATGAGGAAAGAACAGAACATAGCTTTCTAACCCATTACTTGGGCATCTACAACCTCTATCATACACTTAACTCTGGCATATTTATTCACAAATTTATGTCCCTATACACTGTTACCCATATCAACTAATCTCTAGTCCACAAGATATCCATGGATACATCCACATTACGCACATATGTCTATTTAATACCAAAATATGATACCAAGGACCTCTAACACAATCATAGGTCAAATGATGCACCCAAAGTTTGATACCTTTATCTCTTTAGGTACCACTGTTTCTACTAAAAGCATACTCACTGCTAGCTCTCTTACCTACTACAACTGTTTATACTAGTTGTTCTTATCACTCAAGTGCACACCAAGTACAATATACCATACTAAGTACTACTCTCTCTAATACAACTCTAGATGGACACCCAAGTTAGTTTGTAGTGCCATCTCAATCATGCTCAAGTCAAAAGATCCTTACACATGTATATCATCTACTCATATACTAATATAAACTTCTTACCCACCATAAAATTTATCCTCAAAATAAAATCATCAAAATTTAACTTCTTGAACAATTTAAAATAAAATGCATATACTTTCCTCAAAAGTCAAATATTCAAATATCGAAATCAAATTTTAATCACTTCAAATTTTTTTTATAGCTTTGACTATGTTTATTGAATCAAATTTTGAATCCTCAAACATTTTAATAACATAAAATCTCAACTCCTTAAAATTCTTAAAAATTGAAATTTATTTTCACTCTTCAAATTATAAATCTAAATCCACAAGTATACATATAAGTACTCACAGTCTCTAATACTCAAGGTGCACACAAATACACCAATTATCTACAACCTCAACTGTGTACTAAAATTTGCACTACCCGGATTACTTGCACTATTACTCCCAATAATCAAAGTTATCATCACACATATTTTCTCCAATAATTTTGTATCTATATTAACTGATACACCAATCTAATTATCATCACACAAAGTAGTTACTGTCATTAGCACCTTGCTCAACAAATCCTCGATATAGAATCATTAGTACTCTTGGTATGATAACACTAGCTTCATTATTGATTATCTCATCAAACTTATTAGAACTCACGATTACTTGCACCTTCTATAACACCCATGTTTCACTTTACTCTCATGGGCAAGTATATGGTTCCTCATCTCGATTGATGTATATGTATTTTTCTTTTAATCTTTTACAGACTGTTATACTAATCTGTGATACACTTCATACCTTTCATGATCAATCTTGATATTCCTCTACCCATGACACACTCATTAATACCCTTTATGCATATACATTTATTTACTCTTGACACACCAAAGTAATCAATCATCAAATTGAACATCATGCTCCATTAATCTTTAACATAATTTCTTGATACTTAATTGTTTACATAGATCATCCAATTACATAAATTCATGACTATCCAGGACGGGTATGCTGACTCTGATACTAACTCTTAAAACCATTAATGATACTCTTACTCCTTCTATCTATAGTGCCAATACTAACTATAATAATGCCTATTATAGAACTATTGCTACAAGGTACTATGCTATGGGTATCTCTACATTAATGCCTACTGCTCACATGTCCAACTAAGAAATACTTACAAAATTACAAGTCACACTCAGTCAACACTAATACAAGACACAAACAAAATTGCAAGTCACTAATTATCATACTAACAAGGAATCCTCAAAGAAAAGAAGCTCAAAAAGAAATTGGATAAGGACTGAAGGTATCTCTACTGCTAGTAAAGAAAAGAAGCGATGGAACAAAGTCCTGTAATAACAAAATAGATAAGTATTGAGATGAGACTTTAAGAACCATTTTAAGATACAACCTGATAATCATACACGTCTGTCAGAAATCATGACACTCAGAATCCTCGCCACGCCAGTAAGCATAGATGCGATAAACGACAGGTTCCGTAACTAAGGTATGCAATTATGTAGTCATGTCACTAGAATCTTCGCTACGCCAACCGGTATGGCTGCGAGAAATTCTAAATTTTATAACTAAATTATGTACATCCAAGTCAGGTTCCTACGTTCTCGTCACGACAACTAATGTGGCTGCGATAAACTCTAGGTTCCATAACCAAAGTAGACGTTTTACCTTTCTTACTGTTCTCATCAATATATGTCATCAGATGATACCGTAAATTTTAGCCCATAAAATTTATCTCGATAAGAAATCAACTCAACAACGATACCAAGAATTAAATTTAACAACTGGTCAACAAGAATCAAACTCAACAATGATACCAAGATTTTAATTTAATAACTGATCAACAAGAATCAAGTTCAATATAACAAGCGAGAGCGGACGGGACAAGTGAAAAGATTTAAATTAAAAATTATAATAAGATTCTCAAGGGTCATCCCAGGAATCTTTCAAGAATTTTTGTGATTGAGTATCCTCTCTCATCCTAGTATCCTATGACCTATATTCTATTTCAGGCACGCAGTAGTACAACTAAGACGTCGCACTACTACGATATCACACAACTTGCGAAGTCTGACCTGCATGGGCCACCACTAAAAACGTGTCACGACCCGCACCCGGTATAGGGGCACGAGTGCGTGGGTACGTCCAGCCTACGCCGCAGCATCGACGGTAGAACGCTGTCTAGGTCATGATACTATCTAATCAATCTCACATGAATATCCAACTCCATAAGAAGATACGGATATCACAATATAATATAGAATATACTCAATCACATAAACTAAGCACGATGAGATATCAAAGAGAACAAATAAAATACAAGACAAGTCTAAACAACAATAAATAGTCTAACCTGTAATAAATACATCCAAGTCTCCAAGTATGTCAGAATAAGTCCTCTATGTCACGGTCTGGAAAAAATATCCAGTCAGGATTGGAATGAAATACACCTCTAACAGTAGTTCCACTTATATTGACAAAATCTATAGCACAGTATAAAGAAATACAAGACAGATAGGAATAACTGGCAATCAGAAATACTGGAATAGAGAAATACTGGAATAAATGGAATACCGGAATAATGAAATACTGGAGCATATCATCATCAATGTACATCTAGCAATGAAATAGAAATCCAAGTACATGCAAGAACAATGAACTGGTATATAAGTGTGTACAAGAACAATAACTAGAACATGTAGAGATGCTAGATCAATATACTAGAGATGCATGTCAAGAATCATCTAACTAAGTGTGTGAAATATCAGCATATCATGTGATCGGCTTGGGACTATATGACTCATTACATTGATTAGCGATCATCCCCAACAAGTCCGGCTAACCATATGTAACAGCGATGAGGCATGTAAGGGTCAGGCTGTACCGACGTGAGGTGTGGGTGAGCTATGATGCATGTAAGGTTGGGTATGATCACATAAGCTACTAATATTTTCCCTTTTTCCCCAGCTAGCACGATGGATTCCAATCACGACTCCTCGTGACAGGTCTCAATGATGCCAACTCGTGTAAAGAACAGTGTCAGAGTCATGTACGCTATACAACAAGAATTATAGAGATAATCAACATAATAGAAACTGTCAGAGAATGTACTCGCTTGGGGTCCTGCTGCTGGTATGAATCAGAATCCAAGTCACAGTCCAAATAGCCTATGTATTACAAATTTACCATGTCAAAAGATAATTTATTTTAATTTATTTAATTCTGGAATAATTACTCTAAAATCCTATTTTAATCTTAATATTCTGATTTTTAGGTTAATTCCTAAATTTTGTCCAAAGGAACTGAATTTTATCAACTCGAGACTCATGGCTCGGAAAGTGCCACGTGGCAGCCATCCGACGCTGTCCGCTCAGATCTAACGGTCTGGGTTTGCTGCGGCTCGGCTTAGCTCAGTCCGACTCGGACTAGGACGCGGCTCAGCTCGGCTCGGCTCGGCTCGCACCCACCCCGCGGTCACTGACAGGCGGGCCCGACACTGTTCGCTGTGGGAGGCTGACAGGTGGGCCCCCTGTTTGCTGACTGGGCAGAATTAATTACTTTTTGAGTTTTCTTTTTCAGAAATTAATTTTTAATTCAGTTTTTCATAATAAACTCAAATTAAATGCTAAAAATAATCAAAAAATTCCCAAAAAAATTCTAGAAAATATATTTTATTCTTTAGAATCTAAAATAAAAGTTTGGAAAATTTTTAATTAAGTTTAACTCTAAAATAAATTCTTAAAAGTCCTAGAAAATTAGGGTTACTAGTTTTTAATTAACTAAAAATTATGAAAAAATCCCAATAGCCCCTAATTAACCTAATAATAACATTTAAGCACGAATTTCAGGATACGGAGGTTACATATGGCAACTCTAATATATGGAAACCAAATCCATACGTACGCTGTAATATGAATATCAAATCCACAAGTGGTATAAATCTATCACAAGTCACAAGGTATAATCTAGATCTCATCCACGAAAATCAAAAATAAATAAATAACCAATATCTATGAAACTAGATCTCGACACAAAGTATCTGAAGATAATAGTTGGATAAAAATAAATCCACTACCAACTAGAATATAAGAACAAATACAATATAAGTACAACACAATAAACACCATATAAGAATACCAGCTAACAATCACGGGCTCGAAGAGAAGACATCCTCGAAACATATGTAACTATCTGAATCTACGCTCATGCGAATACTCAAGAAAAGATACACCTGGAAGGGCCAGGTCCTCAGAGGGACATAATAAGATACATAAAAGTATGCCAATAAAGTACTGAAATAAATATCCAATTGGTCGCCTAACCTTCTAAGTGAATGCAGTTAAGAATGACTTTCCCCACAAATGAGCTATCTGGCTGAAAACTGGGATTTGGCATGGTTCTTTATTGGAGATCCAGGGGCCTAAAAGGCACATCGTCTTTTGAACGCCGGTGGCCCGCTTGATAGTATATAATATATAGTGGTCATCACCACCCGTATCTCCGGCGGGAAATCCGGGCGCACAGGAGAAAACGTGCAAAGGAGCTCAAATGTGGTACTTGTTGTTCTCCCCACCCCATGCTCTAAGCATGTCACATCCATAACATAATTTGGTTCATATCCTATTCTTAGTACCATAGCCCAATCCTGCAACCAAACAACGACAAGAATTGGACCACCGTACTACAATAGGCTATGTCCATGGACCTCTAATAACTGCTAAGTCTTCTAGCATACAAAGTTTCTATTAATAGTTATCCCTAACGCACGGCCCATACGTACAGGAGGCCAGATGTCACTACCACATTCTGAAAACAGGGGTATTTTCGACTTTTTACAATATTTAATATTATGGTAGTTTCAATTAAATAAATTGCATGATAGTATATTTAGTTTAAATAATTATGTGAGATGGGTAATTAAATATAATTATATACGGTGTTCATTGTTTTGAGCTAGCAGACTTGACCTAGAAGCCCAGTAGATAAAAACCTGTCCAAATTGTGGAATTATGTAATTAATTATTTTATTTATAATTTATTTATTGGAGATTGTAATAAATTACCGTAATTTATTTAATTATTTTCGCATTGCCTTTGCTTCGATATTTGGAGCGCTACCCTGACTCTTGTCTTCCAACAAATTTTGCAATCTTGCCCTAGACATGCCCGCCTTCCATTTTGCTATTTTTGCAACTCATAATATAGCTCTCTGTGCATTATTTCTGGCCGCACAAAAATCGTCACGGACGTTATTTAATAAATTCCTATTTTGCATCGTTGTGCGTTCCAATCGAAAATTGGAGGCAATCTTGACCTATTTTTTGTGCGGCCCAAATTAGGATAATATTCTGTTCTGAGTCTTCTTCATTATTGGTATTGATGACCTGACCTGATTTTGGCCCCATGTACTCTTAATTAATTTTAGAACACAACTTGTATTTATTTCTAATTAAATTGAGGATACTATTTAAACCAATTCTGAAATTCCAATTTAATTTCAGTGCCCTGCTAATTGAGCCCACACCAAACTTACAGCGCCCCCTGACCCTACAAAACACCAGACACCGAATCGCCCACCAAATTTTCGTCATTTCATGCGTCTGTGCAAATACCCAAATTTAAGGGGGCTAATTTGCAAATTGGCATTTAGTGTCAACACCCCATTTGTTTAAAACAATGAGGGAGCCTAATAATTATTTAATTAGCCTCACACCCTCATCCCCACATGAATTATTTTCTCCATGACCAATCTGGACCACTCATTCTAGGGGGCCAATCACCACCCTCCATCAACACCCTCTCTCCCTATATTATGTCATGTCACCATCAACCCTAATCCCTAGAAACCTAGGTTTCCCCAACCAAGCCTCCATCCTCAACCGTAGGAAAACTCTTTCCTTTTCTTCTCCTTCTTTTCTTCTTCTCTTCTCCTTCCTTTTCTTCTCCTTCTTCCTTTCTTCATAATCAAAAATTTGAATTCAAGAAAAGGGGGGGGGGGGAATAATGTGCACTGTTCACCCACCCTTTTCTCCCTGTGTCCGGCGGCCTCTGCATCCGACGAAGCCCTCCGGCCCGGCGGCCAACCCCCTCATCCCTGCACTCCGGCTGCTCCTCCCTCTGCACTTTTTCCTCTCCTTCGAGCCACCCTGCTCCGGCGTCGAGTCCCCGGAGCTAGCCTCGTCGACCCCACAACTCATCACCCCGCTGCTCCGCCGCTGCCCCCGACTCCCTGCGTACACCCCACAGCGGCCAAGCTCCACCGCACGGCCTCCTCCGACCGCCCCACTCTTCTCTCCCTCCGCCCGTAGCCGCCCTACTCCGGCTCTATCATCCACCACCACCACCATCTCCACCAATCATCACCACCGCCTCCCACCATCAAAGCCGAACTCCTCCACCCGCAGTTAGCTCCGGCGACCGAGCCCCGACTCCTTGCTGCGAGCACAGCCGAGCAGCAGACCCGCTGCTCAGTCCAACTCCCTCCGGCTGCACCTCGACACTCCGGCGGCCGGCCAACCCCATCACAGTAAGCTCCCTTCTCCTTCCCTTCATTCCTCCTTCACCATTGTATATGTATGTATACATAACTATGGTATATATATATATGTATATATATATATAATGTATTAATGTATATATATAACTAAGGTATATGTATTTGTATGTATATAGTCAATGTGTAAAAATATGTAGGTGTATAATTAATGTAAGTATTTATATATATATTTAATTAATGTGAATGTAAGTGTATGTATTTAATTTAAATTGTATATATATATATATATATGTATATATACATTGGTTTATTTTTATGACATCTATTTAATAAAAAGTATACTAGTATAATTTAAATTAGTATATGTATAATTATTTATTTATTAATATTTAACATGTATAAGTATAGTACATATATATACTTAGTATATGTATGTATTAATGTATAAATATTGTGTATTAGTGTATATAGTATATTTTAAATTAGTATATGTATATATATGTATATATATATGTCTCACATATACCTCTATTTTTATATATATGTGTGTTACATAGGTATGTTAGTATAAATACGTATTACATATATATATGTATTAATTTATCTGTATACATACAATATATGTTAATGCATGTTTCGTATTTAACGTTATATATATATTTAATTGGTATATTTACCTGTATATAGAATAAGTACGATTTGGTATAATTATAAGTATATATTTGATTGGTATAGATACAAGATGTATTTTGGTATATAAATATATATTTATATACATCTATTTAGTGTATATATTATATACGTATTTTGTACAATTACTGATAGGTTTCTATATATATTATATACGTATTATTGGTATACTTAATATATTTTTCAATATATAAAATTGATATATATATATATTTATTGTATATACACCTAGAATATTTTAAATTGATAAACAGGGTAAACATACATTTGTCTAACTAATATATATATCATACATGAAATTAAAGGATATATATATATGGTAGGTATTAATGTTGGTTAAAAATAGGTAATGTGTTTTAGATGTCTGTCTGCTAGACGACCCTAGTTGACCAGTAGCATACCTGGCATAGCCCCTGAGTTAGTATTTTGTTTGTGTGTTAGTGTAGCATTTGATGAAAATGTGATATTATGATATATTTTTAGGACTGTTTCTTCACCCAGGGGATACTCTGGAACAGGACATCAATAATTACCAGCTAAGGACCCAAGGCGAGTACATTCTCTGATTAGTTTCTAATTTATGATATCTCCTATGTTCACTGTATCTAGTGTAAATATCCATGTTCTTGACACGTTGGTTACACGAATTGGTATACACAGATCTCGTCATGAGATGTTATTCCTCATTCATGGTGTAGCTTGTACAAGACTTGTTTCCTTGTTATCTTGTGCATGTACAGACACTGATTCTCGGGGAGATTTGCTACCTCCCTAGGGAATCCCGTGCCATAGCGTACCATGATTGGATCTACTATACCAGTCGGGGGTGGGGAGTATTTTAGTGTAGATATGTGATCATACCCAACTTTTCATGCATCATAGCTCACCCCACATCTCACGTCGGGTGCGGCCTGACCATCTCCGTGCCTCATAGCTGTTACGTGTGATTAGCCTGACCTCTACATGCATCATAGCTAACCAACGGTTAGCCTGACCTTACATGAATCATAGCTAATCACATGTAACCAGCCTGATCAAGTTTCCAAGCCGATCACATGTTAAAACTAGTACTCACACACTTAGTCATAGGGTTCTTGCTCATTGACATATTGTTTCTTTTCCTGCATTTACTTACAGTATTTCCAGTATTTCTTTCATTGTACATTTCTCGTACCTATACATGCATCTGGTATATTTTCATCTAGAACTGCTACATAGTTTATGTCATTTATATAGAACTGCTATTTAGAGATGTGCTTTGCTCCTTCCTGACTGGAAAATATTTTTCCAGACTGTGACCTTAGTAGACTGGTTTCTGACACAATTGGGAATCGGAAGTTAATGATTGCAGGTATGATTATTTTGTCGTTAGACTTGTCTTGTATTTCTTGCTTGCCTTGATATCTCATTGTGCTTTAGTTTATGTGATTGAGTATTTCTAGCATTATTTTATGATATCCACGTCTCCTTATGGAGTTGGGTATTCACGGGAGTTTGATTAGATAGTTACATGACCTAGACAGCGTTCTACCGCCGATGCTGCGGCGTAGGCTGGACGTACCCACGCACTCGTGCCCCCTAAACCGGGTGTGGGTCGTGACACGTTTTAGTGGTGGCCCATGCAGGTCAGACTTCGCAAGTTGTGCGATGCTGTGGTAGTGCGACATATTAGTTGTGCTACCGCGTGCCTGCTATAGAATATAGGACATAGGATACTAGGATGAGAGAGGATACTCAATCACAAAATTCTTGAGAGATTCCTGGGACGACCCCTTGAGAATCTCATTATAAAATTCCAATTTAAATCCTTCCCTTTGTTCCCGTCTACTCTCACTTATTGAACTTGATCCTTATTGATCAGTTATAAAATTAAAATCTTGGTATCATTGTTGAGTTTGATTCTTGTTGACCAGTTGTTAGATTTAATTCTTGGTATCGTTGTTGAGTTAATTTTATATCGAGATGAATTTTACGGACTAAAATTTACGATATCATCTGATGACATATATTGATGAGGACAGTAAGAAAGGTAAAACGTCTACTTTGGTTATGGAACCTAGAGTTTATCGCAGCCATATTAGCTGTCGTGACGAGAACGTAGGAACCTGACTTGGATGTACATACTTTAGTTATGAGATTTAGAGTTTCTCGCAGCCATACCGGTTGGCGTGGCGAGGATTCTAGATGACATGATTATAGAGTTGCATACCTTAGTTACGGAACCTGTCGTTTATCGCATCTATGCTTACTGGCGTGGCGAGGATTCTGAGTGTCATGATTTCAGACAGACGTGTATGATTATCAGGTTGTATCTTAAATTGGTTCTTAAAGTATCATCTCAAGACTTATCTATTTATGTTATTCCAGGACTTTGTTCCATCGCTTCTTTTCTTTACTAGCAGTAAAGATACCTTCAGTCCTTAACCCAGTTCTTTTGAGCCTTATTTCTTTAAGGATCCTTGTTAGTGTGATAATTAGTGACTTGCAATTTTGGTTGTGTCTTGTATTAGTTTGACTGAGTGTGACTTGTGAGTTTGTAAGTGTTTCCTAGTTGGACATGTGAGCAGTAGGCTTTAATCTAGAGTTAGCCTTAGCATAGTATCTTGTACCAATGGTTCTGGGATAAGTGTCATTAGAGACTGAGAGTAGAAGGAGAGTATAGAGTATCCGTGATAGTTCTCAGAGTTAGTATCAGAGCCAATTACCCGTCCTGGATAATCATGATTATGTAATTAAGTGATCTATGTAAACAATTAAGTATCAAGGAATTGTGTTAAAGATTAATGGAGCATGATGTTCAATTTGATGATTGATTACTTGGGTGTGTCAAGAGTAAATGGATGTATATGCATAAAGGGTATTAATGAGATGTCATGAATAGAAAAATATTAGGATTGGTAATGAAAGTTGTGAAGTGTATCACAGATTAGTTCAACAGGCTGTAAAAGGTTAAAGGGAAATACCTATACATCAATCGAGATGAAGAACCATATACATGCCCATGAGAGTAAAGAAACATGAGTGTAATAGAGGATTCAGGTGATCATGAGTTCTAATGAGCTTGATGAGATAATCCATTAATGCAGCTAGTGATATAACACCAAGAGTGATAATAGTTCTATATCGAGGATTAGTCGAGAACGACGCTCAAAACAGTAAGCACTCTGCGTGATGATAATTGGATGATATACCAGTTGACATAAATTGAAATCATGAAAGAAAAATACAGGTGATGATAACTTTGATCATTGGAGATAATGGTGCAAGTGATTCAGGCAGTATAATTTTAGTACACAGTTATAGACACTAGATGCATTGAGTGCACCTTGAGTATCAGAGACCGTGAGCACTGATATGTACATTTGTGGAGTTATAAATTAAAAGGTGGAAATACAATTTTATTTTTAGAATAATTGAGGAGTTGAGATTACGTCATTAAATTTTTGAGGATTTCAAATATGAATTCAATAAACATGGTTAAGGCTACAAAGATTTTAGAAGTGATTAAATTTTATTTCGATGTTGAGTATCTGATTTTGAGGAGGTATATGCAGTTATTTTAAAGTTGTTCGAGAAGTTAAACCTTGACGATTATTTTGAGGATTAATTTTATGGTAGATGAGAGATATAAATATTAATATATGAGTAGATGATATACATGTGTAAGGATCTGGTAACTTGAGCATGATTGAGATGGCACCGCAGACTGACTTGGGTGTCCATCTAAAATTGTATTGGAAAGAGCAGTATTTAGTATGGTGTTGCACTTGACGTATATTTGAGTGATAAGAACAACTAGTATAGACAATTACAGTAGGTAAGAGAGCTAGCAGTGGTTGTGCTTGTAGTAGAAACAGTGGTACCTAAAGGGATAGGAGTATCAAACCTTGAATGCATCATTGACCTATGATTGTGCTAGAGGTCCTTGGTATCAGATTTTAGTATTAATAAACAGGTGTGTGCAATACGGATATATTCATGGATTTTGTGGATTAATGATTAGTTGATATGGGTACCAGTGTACAGGAATAGGAATTAGATAGTGAATGTGCTAGAGTTAAGAGTATGTTAGAGATAGGAGATACCGCAAGAAATATGTTAGCAGGTTCTTTCTTTTTCTCATGTTGTTTTTGTCTTCTGATTGATTGATTCCCTAGTACCGTGGGTTGTATTCGTGATTTTTCTTGTTAGGATATAGTTAGTAGTACACCCTGACAGAGAATGCAATACCATGATAAGACAGACCATAACCATGCATGTTTCCTCTAAGTTGTTTGTTGTATGACTGTGGGTAAAATTTTTCTTAGACCATGATCGTTGGGGTTTTGACCATAACAAGGATCTATGACAAGGTTATGACTTGACAAAATGGGACAAGATGATTAAAAATTCAAGGATAAGCATTCATGAGTTGATATACCAGAATTGCTGGATCATTGGTTTTACAAGGATCGAGATATGATTGAAATTGGAGGATAAACGCTAATTTAAATAAAGGATTAAAAATTTAACATGGCAGAATTGATGATTGTTAATTTCAGGAAGGTTGATTGTGATATAATTTATCATTAAAATTTGAGGAAAATTTGGAAAATTATCAGTATATATATTTGATTGCAATATAGTAATTTAAATTTTATTATTGCGGACGTTGCATTTGAAGGATCCATAAGTGTCGTATTATTAAGTATTTTGAGGAAAAAGAAAATTGAAGAATCAGATCATTGATGGATTATTGTTTGGATTCAGACTTTTTGGGACGAGAATCAATACATTGATTGAAATTAAAATTTGAGGAACAGATATCAAATTTCGAGTATAAATTTTATTTAAATTCGTGGGAATTGTGAGGAGATGGAATCTGATTTTTATTTTAAGAATATTTCAGAAATTTTTGAAAAATTGCGAAACGACAAGGCGGATTATTTCAGGATTTTGTGGGTTGTTGAATTTCACTATTTTTGGAAATAAAAATGTGTATGAGTAAACACGACTATGAGGATTTTAAATTTCGAGGACAAAATTCTTTTAAGGTGGGTAGACTTGTCACAACCACATTCTGAAAACAGGGGTATTTTCGACTTTTTATAATATTTAATATTATGGTAGTTTCAATTAAATAAATTGCATGATAGTATATTTAGTTTAAATAATTATGTGAGATGGGTAATTAAATATAATTATATACGGTGTTCATTGTTTTGAGCTAGCAGACTTGACCTAGAAGCCCAGTAGATGAAAACCTGTCCAAATTGTGGAATTATGTAATTAATTGTTTTATTTATAATTTATTTATTGGAGATTGTAATAAATTACCGTAATTTATTTAATTATTTTCGCATTGCCTTTGCTTCGATATTTGGAGCGCTACCCTGACTCTTGTCTTCCAACAAATTTCGCAATCTTGTCCTAGACATGCCCGCCTTCCATTTTGCTATTTTTGCAACTCATAATATAGCTCTTTGTGCATTATTTCTGGCCGCACAAAAATCGTCACGGACGTTATTTAATAAATTCCTATTTTGCATCGTTGTGCGTTCCAATCGAAAATTGGAGGCAATCTTGACCTATTTTTTGTGCGGCCCAAATTAGGGTAATATTCTGTTCTGAGTCTTCTTCATTATTGGTATTGATGACCTGACCTGATTTTGGCCCCATGTACTCTTAATTAATTTTAGAACAAAACTTGTATTTATTTCTAATTAAATTGAGGATACTATTTAAACCAATTCTGAAATTCCAATTTAATTCCAGTGCCCTGCTAATTGAGCCAACACCAAACTTACAGCGCCCCCTGACCCTACAAAATACCAGACACCGAATCGCCCGCCAAATTTTCGTCATTTCATGCGTCTGTGCAAATACCCAAATTTAAGGGGGCTAATTTGTAAATTGGCATTTAGTGTCAACACCCCATTTGTTTAAAACAATGAGGGAGCCTAATAATTATTTAATTAGCCTCACACCCTCATCCCCACATGAATTATTTTCTCCATGACCAATCTGGACCACTCATTCTAGGGGGCCAATCACCACCCTCCATCAACACCCTCTCTCCCTATATTATGTCATGTCACCATCAACCCTATTCCCTAGAAACCTAGGTTTCCCCAACCAAGCCTCCATCCTCAACCGTAGGAAAACTCTTTCCTTTTCTTCTCCTTCTTTTCTTCTTCTCTTCTCCTTCCTTTTCTTCTCCTTCTTCCTTTCTTCATAATCAAAAATTTGAATTCAAGAAAAGGGGGGGGGGAAATAATGTGCACTGTTCACCCACCCTTTTATCCCTGTGTCCGGCGGCCTCTGCATCCGACGAAGCCCTCCGGCCCGGTGGCCAACCCCCTCATCCCTACACTCCGGCTGCTCCTCCCTCTGCACTTCTTCCTCTCCTTCGAGCCACCCTGCTCCGGCGTCGAGTCCCCGGAGCTAGCCTCGTCAACCCCACAACTCATCACCCCGCTGCTGCCCTCGACTCCCTGCGTACACCCCACAGCGGCCAAGCTCCACCGCACGGCCTCCTCCGACCGCCCCACTCTTCTCTCCCTCCGCCCGTAGCCGCCCTACTCCAGCTCTATCATCCACCACCACCACCATCTCCACCAATCATCACCACCGCCTCCCACCATCAAAGCCGAACTCCTCCACCCGCAGTTAGCTCCGGCGACCGAGCCCCGACTCCTTGCTGCGAGCACAGCCGAGCAGCAGACCCGCTGCTCAGTCCAACTCCCTCCGGCTGCACCTCGACACTCCGGCGGCCGGCCAACCCCATCACAGTAAGCTCCCTTCTCCTTCCCTTCATTCCTCCTTCACCATTGTATATGTATGTATACATAACTATGGTATATATATATATGTATATATATATAATGTATTAATGTATATATATAACTAAGGTATATGTATTTGTATGTATATAGTCAATGTGTAAAAATATGTAGGTGTATAATTAATGTAAAGTATTTATATATATATTTAATTAATGTGAATGTAAGTGTATGTATTTAATTTAAATTGTATATATATATATATATGTATATATACATTGGTTTATTTTTATGACATCTATTTAATAAAAAGTATACTAGTATAATTTAAATTAGTATATGTATAATTATTTATTTATTAATATTTAACATGTATAAGTATAGTACATATATATACTTAGTATATGTATGTATTAATGTATAAATATTGTGTATTAGTGTATATAGTATATTTTAAATTAGTATATGTATATATATGTATATATATATGTCTCACATATACCTCTATTTTTATATATATGTGTGTTACATAGGTATGTTAGTATAAATACGTATTACATATATATATGTATTAATTTATCTGTATACATACAATATATGTTAATGCATGTTTCGTATTTAATGTTATATATATATATTTAATTGGTATATTTACCTGTATATAGAATAAGTACGATTTGGTATAATTATAAGTATATATTTGATTGGTATAGATACAAGATGTATTTTGGTATATAAATATATATTTATATACATCTATTTAGTGTATATATTATATATGTATTTTGTACAATTACTGATAGGTTTCTATATATATTATATACGTATTATTGGTATACTTAATATATTTTTCAATATATAAAATTGATATATGTATATATTTATTGTATATACACCTAGAATATTTTAAATTGATAAAGAGGTAAACATACATTTGTCTAACTAATATATATATCATACATGAAATTAAAGGATATATATATATGGTAGGTATTAATGTTGGTTAAAAATAGGTAATGTGTTTTAGATGTCTGTCTGCTAGACGACCCTAGTTGACCAGTAGCATACCTGGCATAGCCCCTGAGTTAGTATTTTGTTTGTGTGTTAGTGTAGCATCTGATGAAAATGTGATATTGTGATATATTTTTAGGATTATTGCTTCACCCAGGGGATACTCTGGAACAGGACATCAATAACTACCAGCTAAGGACCCAAGGCGAGTACATTCTCTGATTAGTTTCTAATTTATGATATCTCCTATGTTCACTGTATCTAGTGTAAATATCCATGTTCTTGACACGTTGGTTACACGGATTGGTATACACAGATCTCGTCATGAGATGTTATTCCTCATTCATGGTGTAGCTTGTACAAGACTTGTTTCCTTGTTATCTTGTGCATGTACAGACACTGATTCTCGGGGAGATTTGCTACCTCCCTAGGGAATCCCGTGCCATAGCGTACCATGATTGGATCTACTATACCAGTCGGGGGTGGGGAGTATTTTAGTGTAGATATGTGATCATACCCAACTTTTCATGCATCATAGCTCACCCCACATCTCACGTCGGGTGCGGCCTGACCATCTCCGTGCCTCATAGCTGTTACGTGTGATTAGCCTGACCTCTACATGCATCATAGCTAACCAACGGTTAGCCTGACCTTACATGAATCATAGCTAATCACATGTAACCAGCCTGATCAAGTTCCCAAGCCGATCACATGTTAAAACTAGTACTCACACACTTAGTCATAGGGTTCTTGCTCATTGACATATTGTTTCTTTTCCTGCATTTACTTACAGTATTTCCAGTATTTCTTTCATTGTACATTTCTCGTACCTATACATGCATCTGGTATATTTTTATCTAGAACTGCTACATAGTTTATGTCATTTATATAGAACTGCTATTTAGAGATGTGCTTTGCTCCTTCCTGACTGGAAAATATTTTTCCAGACTGTGACCTTAGTAGACTGGTTTCTGACACAATTGGGAATCGGAAGTTAATGATTGCAGGTATGATTATTTTGTCGTTAGACTTGTCTTGTATTTCTTGCTTGCCTTGATATCTCATCGTGCTTTAGTTTATGTGATTGAGTATTTCTAGCATTATTTTATGATATCCACGTCTCCTTATGGAGTTGGGTATTCACGGGAGTTTGATTAGATAGTTACATGACCTAGACAGCATTCTACCGCCGATGCTGCGGCGTAGGCTGGACGTACCCACGCACTCGTGCCCCCTAAACCGGGTGCGGGTCGTGACACCAGACCTGTCACGCAGTCCGTGATCTATATGAGACTCATACTCATGTAACAACTATGTCACGGCCAATGAACCTAATGATGCTATATGATAAAGGAGGTAGTCTCATAAATAAGGTCAATGCAAATACATAAATAAAAATATACCGCGACGATACCGTCGCACGCATTTTATATAACAGTTAAAATATATGAACTAAAAACCGACAATAAAGATGCATGCAACATATGGAATATAAATAATAGTACAATGGTAAGGTATACTTGTCTGCTCTGAAAATTGATGAAGTCACAACTCAAGGCGTCGTCCGATCTACCCGTCACATAAATTAAACAAGTTAGGTTACAAAAGTGGGTGAATAGGTTCCTCCATTTTAATTAATTTTTAATTCTGAATAAATAACCTAAAATAGTATTTTTAATCTTATTATAATCTGATTTTATTGTTAAATCCTAATTTTGGTCCAAAGAAAGTTAACTTTATGGATTTGTGATCCATGGTACGCAAATCGAGGCAATCCGTTGACCAAAAAGTCAACCAACTCAAATCTTGGATTTGTGTGTGGAATCCTATAGATTTTAATGCTATATGAATACTGGAATTGACAGTTTCATAAAATCATAAGTCGGTAAAGAGTTATGGCCACAAGGGCGCACAGATGACAGTTTTCGGTAGTTTCCTATTTACGTCTACGTTACACGAATTTTACAATAGAATAAAATTATATTTTAAATTCTGGAAAAATACTTTTCTGGAAGTTCATCATGTCATCTTTTCGAAACTTCAAACGGTTCATAATTCCGAGTTCGAAATCTCCTAAAATCTCGAAAATACGAAATTGCGTCTGATTTTGGACAGCTGACACTTTCGGAATATTTTGGAAAAATAGGTTTTGAAATTACTGAAATAATTTATATATTCAGAAAACTAACCTTTATATGATTCTAACAAAAAAAACTGGAGCACGTTTGGAGTCCGGAGCTAGGAGATATCGTCTTTTTAAGTCGTCATAACTACTAGAAAATGAGGCTAAATTTATGACAAATTTTGACTATTTTTGGACGAAAAAGAGAGGAGTTTGGGGATAAAAAATATGAAAGATGAATTTATTCTATAAGTCTAATAGGTATTTATAATGGTGAAGATTGTTTAATTGAATAAGACTAGGATTGGCTAATTTGGATATGATTAAGATCAGTTTAAATAAGGATGGGATATGCATAAAGTTGTTTTCCTAGTAGCCTCAGGATTTGAATTAATTTAAAATAGAGTTTGAGTTCATCTCAATAATTTATAATCTTAAATAGAATTAAAGATAATACAAATAATTTATATATAATCTTATTAATATATATTAACACTAAATTAGCTCTATCTAATATTAAGACTTTATATATCCAAATAAATCCTCAATAATTTCAAAAATTCAATAATTACTTAAAATTCTAAATAAATTATAGAAAAATATATTTAAATATTTTAACTCTAAAATAAATGTTTGGTAGTAACAACATTCAAGTATGGTCTCATAGTAAATCATGGAAGTCCTAAAAATTTATGTTTCCTAAGTTTTAATTACCAAAAATTTTAGAAAATCTTCAAAATCTAAAATAACCTAAAATAATTCTAAATAAATATTTATATAAGTAAATATATCAAGAAATTTATTTTCTAATTAAGTAAGAGAATACTCTAAAGAAATTCAACATCTATAATAAATATAATAATATAAAATACACACAAAATATCTATTTTGGGTGAGGGGGTTTACAATCTACCCAACTTAAAAAAATTTCGTCCTCGAAATTAAAAATAAGGCATGGTTTGATAAATCATTCACATTCGTACATAAGGCAAGTCAATCGCAATCTCTTCCAAAATTTTAAATAACGAAATATATTCAAATCAATCGCAATCACTTCAAAATTAAAATAATCACTGTTTAAATCAAAATTCAACCTGTCGTAATCTCTTCTCGATTTTTAAATAATCAACATCCAAATCTAACTCAAATCTATATGACATCCCACATCAAAATTTATATCACAATTTTCAACTATCATAATCTTCTCTAGACTTTGAACAATAAACAATTCTAATCAAATCTTATTCCTATTCTCAACTTAAGAAATTTGTACTCTTCAAATATTTAAACTCAATTTACATCCTCAATATTTCAAATAGGTGACCCAACAATCAAAATTGAACTTTTAATTCAAATCATCAAATTGTAAAATTTAAATCTAATTCACCAATTGTTCAAGTCTAAAATTCTATATTTATCCTCAAAATTTAAATCGATGATTCAACCTTCAATATTCAAAATTTAAATCATGTGCTCAAAGTATAAATATTTGGTCCGCAATATCAAGATTTTAAAATTCGTTAAATCCTCATTAACTTAATCCTTCTTTTAAAATTTCTCAAAATTAAAATGACTTGAATCTCCCAATCTAATCTTACTTGATCACAATCTAAAAAAAATTTCTCTCAAGTTGACAATGCAACTTCTACCCAACTTAGAATTTATCCATCTATCACATAAGGCTATACGTTTAAGAAAGATATTCCTTAAATTATTTAATCATGTTATTCAATCCTCAAAACTTTAACACTATATCACATATGATATGCCCTTAATCAATTATAAAAGATAGTCATCTAGTAATGTGATTGGTCTATTGGTATATCTAGTACTCTCTGTGTATCAACTCATACCAAGCACAAGATTCGTCTTTCCGAAATAGGAAAAGACAAAAAATAATAATAAAGAGTTCAAGGGGGAGGTAATAGAATACATGTATGGGGTTCAAGGCGATTAGAGAATTCAAAAGAGAATTATCAAGGCAGTTGTGGATTAAAATTTTATTTTGGTAATTCCTATTCACATGCTCGTATTAGTACAGTTATGTAACCGATACGATATGTCAGACATGTCTAGGGGCAAGTATTTTCGTCTACTAGTCAACTATGTATCTCAATCCACGTAAAGTAGTCATGTGAAGAGCGAACCAAGCGTACTATGGTTGTCCAGACCATAATACACTGATTCTGATTAGACAATTGTATTAGTGTGGGCCCCCAATAATACATATGTCGTGAACAAGCTCGATAAAGAATAAGCTTGCAAATCTAGGCTATAATAGCAGCATAAGTCAAGGTAGTACAGTAAATATAAATACGCTGGATTATGATGAAAGAAGGTACATAATAATTCAAGTTCACAAAGAAGATAATACTCAATAATCTCTATAGTTGTCATGCTAACTCCTTGTCTAAGTTGCTAGTCGACCAAATAGGGGTATGGGCCTTTAAGTTCTACAGTCTAAATAAATACTATCGTCTTATGCTAGCATACAGTAATGTCATTCGGTTATATTTCATTAATGAGTCAAAAAGGACTACGCGTTAGTAGGTTATGAGGCATACTACCCAACTTAAAAGAATTAACTAATACTGTACTGCCTTAAGGATAAAGTAGAAACTCCTGTTAGGGTTTACGAGAAAAGGTTTTGGTACTTATTAGGGTATCATATTACATTATATTGGTAATGGTCATCTTAAGTCTTAATCATAGGGCTTATAGAACAAGTATCAATAGCAAGAATGAAAATGTTACTAGCCTTCAAGTGAGAGAGGATATAACTTATATGGAGATATGGGTTCAATTACGTAATTTAAAACTAAGGTATAACCATAAAATTATAATCTAAATAAACAGCTCAACTATCAAATTCTTGCTACTAAGCACATAATTTCAAAATTTAAGATTACAACTATAATTCTAGAAAACTATATATCATATCATAAAAGAATTTATTTGGCCTACAATCATAAGGGTTATGTGGCACAAATTAAAAGATGAAGAAAAGAAAAACATAATTAGTCGTCGCACAAATAGCGAGCGCTAAGGTTTTGGAGGAACAAGATATAAAATTAAAAATTGAGGGACTCTTGATAATATCATGGTTTCTTGAGGGGAGGTGGTTGCTAATCTCTGTGTTCGAGGTATGATCAAGAGAAATGTTCTAGTCATTCCTCTTGGCTTCCTAAGATACTGTTCTACTAATATCAAGACAAGAAGCTAAAGTTGTAGTTCTCTAGTACTATCTCACCATGAAAAGCTAGGTTAGTCCTAATATTTAACCTTGGATTTCTATTGGTTTCTCAGTACTAGGGTCAAATACTATGGTCAAATTTTAAACTAATCCTAGTAGTATTTATACTACTCTCAAGTCTTCATAAATACATCAAGGGGTAATGGTAAACTAATCTATAGATAACGGAAGCTAGGGTTCATTAGGTATTCTAATTTAATGATGTGTCAATACTCTAGTCATATTCTTAATAGATGTGTTACCCTAATTATCATCTACAACAAGGATTTCTATATTCTAGGAGAATTCCATACTCAAGGAACTATTAGGAAACACAGGAATCAAGCAGGATACGATTATTTAGATAGAACAGATTGAAAGGGATGAGTCATAGTCAATTGTGGATGAGATCCTATACTCTATTCCTAGGTACAGGCTTGCTCGGTACAGTAACGTAACCGAGATAATATGCTCTCGACCTGCATGGGCCACCACAAAACCATGTCACGCTCCAGTCCCAAAATACGTAGGACTAGGACACGTAAGCATGCCAGCCGTATGGATATGGCAACTCCAATATATGGAAACCAAATCCACACGTACGCTGTAATATGAATATCAAATCCACAAGTGGTATAAATCTATCACAAGTCACAGAGTATAATCTAGATCTCATCCACGAAAATTAAATATAAATAAATAACCAATATCTATGAAACTAGATCTCGACACAAAGTATCTGAAGATAATAGTTGGATGGAAACAAATCCACTACCAACTAGAATATAAGAACAAATACAATATAAGTACAACACAACAAACACCATATAAGAATACCAGCTAACAATCGCGGGCTCGAAGAGAAGACATCCTCGAAACATTTGTAACCATCCGAATCTACGCTCCTGCGAATACTCAAGAACAGATACACCTGGAAGGGCCAGGTCCTCAGAGGGACATAACAAGATACATAAAAGTATGCCAATAAAGTACTGAAATAAATATTCAATTGGTCGCCTAACCTTCTAAGTGAATGCAGTTAAGAATGACTTTCCCCATAAGTGAGCTATCTGGCTGAAAACTGGGATTTGGCATGGTTCTCTATTGGAGATCCAGGGGCCTAAAAGGCACGTCATCTTTTGAACGCCGGTGGCCCGCCTGATAGTATATAATATATAGTGGTCATCACCACCCGTATCTCCGACGGAGAATTTGGGCGAACAGGAGAAAACGTGCAAAGGAGCTCAAATGCGGTACTTGTTGTTCTCCCCACCCTATGCTCTAAGCATGTCACATCCATGACACAATTTGGTTCATAGCCTATTCTTAGTACCCTAGCCCAATCCTGCAACCAAACAAGGACAAAAATTGGACCACCGTACTATAATAGGCTATGTCCATGGACCTCTAATAACTGCTAAGTCTTCTAGCATACAAAGTTTCTATTAGCAGTTATCCCTAACGCACGGTCCATACGTACAGGAGGCCAGACCTGTCTCGCAGTTCGTGATCTATATGAGACTCATACTCGTGTAACAACTGTGTCACGGCCAATGAACCTAATGATGCTACATGATAAAGGGGGTAGTCTCATAAACAAGGTCAATGCAAATACATAAATAAAAATATACTGCAACGACACCGTCGCGCGTATTTTATATAACAGTTAAAATATATGAACTAAAGACAGACAATAAAGATGCATGCAACATATGGAATATAAATAACAGTACAATGGCAAGGTATAATTGTCTGCTCTGAAAAAGGATGAAGTCACAACTCAAGGCGTCGTCCGATCTACCCGTCACATAAATTAAACAAGTTATGTTACAAAAGTGGGTGAATAGGTTCCTCCATTTTAATTAATTTTTAATTCTGAATAAATAACCTAAAATAGTATTTTAATCTTCTTATAATCTGATTTTATTATTAAACCCTAATTTTGGTCCAAAGAAAGTCAACTTTACGGATTTGTGATCCATGGTACGCAAATCGAGGCAATCATTTGACCAAAAAGTTAACCAACTCAAATTCTAGATTTGTGTATGGAATCCTATAGATTTTAATGCTACATGAATGCTAGAATTGACAGTTTCATAAAATCATAAGTCGGTAAAGAGTTATGGCCACAAGGGCGCACAGATGACAGTTTTCGGTGGTTTCATATTTACGTCTACGTTACACGAATTTTATAGTAGAATAAAATTATATTTTAAATTCTGGAAAAATACTTTTCTGGAAGTTCATCATGTCAGCTTTCCGAAACTTCAAACGGTTCATAATTCTGAGTTCGGGATCTCCTAAAATTTCGAAAATACGAAAACGTATCTGATTTTGGACAGCTGACACTTTCGGAATATTCTGGAAAAATAGGTTTTGAAATTACTGAAATAATTTATATATTCAGAAAACTAACCTTGATATGATTCTAACAAAAAAACTGGAGCGCGTTTGGAGTCCGGAGCTAGGAGATATCGTCTTTTTAAGTCGTCATAACTACTAGAAAATGAGGCTGAATTTATGACGAATTTTGACTATTTTTGGACGAAAAAGAGAGGAGTTTGGGGATAAAAAATATGAAAGATGAATTTATTGTATAAGTCTAATAGGTATTTATAATGGTGAAGATTGTTTAATTGAATAAGACTAGGATTGGCTAATTTGGATATGATTAGGATCAGTTTAAATAAGGATAGGATATGCATGAAGTTGTTTTTCAAGTAGCTCGGGATTTGAATTAATTTAAAATAGAGTTTGAGTTCATCTCAATAATTTATAATCTTAAATAGAATTAAAGATAATACAAATAATTTATATATAATCTTATTAATATCTATTAACACTAAATTAGCTCCATCTAATATTAAGACTTTATATATCCAAATAAATCTTCAATAATTTCAAAAATCCAATAATTACTTAAAATTCTAATAAATTACAAAAAAAAATATTTAAATATTTTAACTCTAAAATAAATGTTTGGTAGTAACAATATTCAAGTATGGTCTCATAGTAAATCATGGAAGTCCTAAAAATTTATGTTTCCTAAGTTTTAATTACCAAAAATTTTAGAAAATCTCCAAAATCTAAAATAGCCTAAAATAATTCTAAATAAATATTTATATAAGTAAATATATCAAGAAATTTATTTTCTAATTAACTAAGAGAATACTTTAAAGAAATTCAACATCTATAATAAATATAATAATATAAAATACACACAAAATACCTATTTTGGGTTAGGGGTTTACAGGCTACTACCCTATTACACAAGCATGATGTCATAGTTATCTTGAATGAAAATTCTTCGAACTCAATGAGATAATAAGATTTCTAACATCCGAAAATCCATCGGCTATGATAAATTGGAAATAGGTTCTCATCACCTACTACTAAGGATAGATCCAGCAAGCTCATAGCCTTATTAGTCAAAAAATATAAATTTCTGGCCCTAATCAGTTTATGTGTAAACCCACAATATTCAACTATCATTCCTATAAGACTTCCATCTTCTATATACACTCCTCTACCATGTGTAAATCTATAATCTAAGGGTCTTGTGATAATCCTCTACAGAATAACCAACAAGGCAGTATGTGATTCTGAACCTATGTTTAATTTCTTGAAGTTTGTATCACTTCGAGACTGATCGACAATTTCTACTCGCTCTAAGTTCTCAAAATTCCAAAAGTATTACAGTTCATAAATACTAAAATTATTATCCCTCAAGTCCATACCACAATCCCTTCTCCTTGGATTATGCGACCATAAAATCTTTTTCTTATCATTTGTTTCCTACTCACCTTCATATCTTTTTAGTATGTTAATCTTGTTTTCAACTTTAAGCTTCGTCAATCATGACCCAGTACTTTTCGTTTCGTCGTATAGATCTTCTAAGAAATTATCAAATGATAAAATCTTCAGTCCTTCCTAGATCCTTCTCTTAATTTGAAATGCTCAAGGTCATGTACTCCTCGTGAATCTCTTCTTGTTACCATTTTACCTTCTTTACCTTGAGCCTGAGATTTCTCCTTGTTTATTCCAGGTATACCCTTTATCCAAACTACATGGTTACCATCTTGTTATAACTTGTCATCAATTATAGGCAATTCACTATATCTAACTCAAGACTATAACATCTATCAAAACTCTCATCCTTCAACCTATTTTCTCTATCACAGATACTAGCTTATCTACCCAAGTAATCACGGATGGAACTTCACTTTTTCAATTAATACTGACAACCCAAATAATCAAGTACATCTAATTTGATTTTGAAAGCTATACTTTAGTACTCGAGTTATCTAATTACTCAAATATTTGGTCTAGCAATCTACCCATCTATTTAGTCCAGACCTATAGTCATCAATAATTTAAGGGGTCATAAGATCTAGTTTTGATACTAAAAGTCACAAGACAACTAGAGATTTAACCACTATAGCCTGCTACATAAGGTTCCAATTTCTTAAGGTCATAATATAATTTCTTGTATCACCATTATGGGCCACATCTAATACCTAGCATCTAGCTATGTATTTCATAAAGTTTCTAGTGCATTAGAATGAAAATATCTTTCTAACTTCTAATACTTCTAAATTATTGCTACCTTAAGCAAGGGTAAGATTTTATTAGTTCTAGGCCTTTGATACTATATTCAATTATCATGCTAACAATCTACACTAGTTCTAGCATATAGGAATGACCTATCTACCTATCCTGCTAAGGGTAACCGTCTTCTCAAAAATTTATATCCAGTATGTCTTCTTCTGCCTTGACAAGGATCTGCTTCTGGAGAAAACATTGCGCACGAACATCCATCTCTCTGAAATAGAGAGAGATGATAAACAATAATAAGGATGTTGAGGGGAATAAAAGAGTACAATTATGAAGTCGAAGGGCGATAATCAAATCCTAAGGAATTTTCAAATCAGTTGTGGATTGAGATACTAATACTGCTAATCATGATTACAGGCTCGCTCGGTACCGAAAAGTAACCGAAATAATTTTAACTGACCTGCATGGGCCACCACAAAAATATGTAACGTCCAAGTCCCAAAATACGTAGGACTAGGAATACGTAACATGCCAGCTATGCAATCGGCCAGACACTGGTCTGACTCGAATACGTATAAGCTGTATAATAAGGATAACTATCTAAGAATTACTGATAATTTCTATATCACAATCCACAAAAGAACAAAATATCAAGAATAAACTGCATGTGCTAAAGTCGGCCGCCCAGTAACACATAAGCTCGAATAGACTCGAGAAAGGAATATGAGTCTATAAAACTAGGCTACATCAGCAGATGAATAAACAATATGAATAAATAACCATAACTCTGGTAGAAATGATATAAGTACCTGGCACCAATGCCCACATGACAAAGAAACACATACCAGCAACTCCAGGCAGGCTCCACAACGGTCTATGCTGCAAAACTAGTAAGGGACCAGGTCCTCAGAGGGACGTAACAAGGTACAAGAAACGGCATGCCAAAGTAAAACAGTATAATGCCACATACTCAAAGGTAAACTACTATAACCATCTAATTTGATATGCACGTGAGGATATCACTCGTACTCAGGCTGAAACCACTACAGGCTCTGTGTCGAGGAGCCCACAGTAGCAAGTAATATCTCGTAGGGCCAGTATATGTGCCAAAGATCTGAGACAGAGTCTAAGGCACCTCTAGTAGTATAGTATATATATATAATCATAATCAGCATGTAGTATGGTGTGTCTCTCCCCACCCAATGTAACCTCACATCTCATGTCTACGACGTCTCATGTCCATAACACGCAAGATCATGACCTCTAGCTAGTACAACGAGTCATAATGATATCTTTATATGTGCAAGTCTCATATCACGAATCATGTAAGCCTATACAGAATCACCATGAATAAATAAAGAAATATTATGTCACATGAAATAGTGTCAAGTGTCCTACGGTATGACGTACATGGTAAAGCAAGCACGTAAAAATAGGATCGTAGAATCAACTCTCTAAATGATGTTACACGACTCCGTGTACGGTGTCGACACCCGAATCTTGTTCGGACGCTAAGCAATATATCGCGGTCCTAGGTTAAATAGATACATCACAAGAGTATATATATGGAAGAAACACAATCAGATAATATAACATGATCTACTGCAAGTTGGCAAGGTACACTTGCATGGGTTTTGAGCTTCGTCAACTGCTTCTGTAAAATTGGAATTTTTAAGTACGCCTCCGGATTTTCAAGTACGCATCCGGATGCTGAAACAAACATCACCATTATTTTCAGAATACATAAAATAGCTATGATTGACTACTCATAAGTCCAATTTGAACACAGAAACAGAATTAACAGTTTTGGGTCAAAGTGGTGTCCAATTGTGGTCCACTTTGCACCGTAAAATGTGCCAAATATAAAGTTCTCTAAATTTAATAAACTTAGTGTCTACAAGTCCAGAACGATGGCATGAACTCAACGGATCGTTCAGAACTGGATTCCGATGAGCCGATCACGAAATCACTCCTCAAGTGAAACCGTGGGGCCGTAAAACGGTATTTCGTCAACGTTCTCAGAATCGAACCAAACATGGGTCATAGGACCAGTGTAACACTGCAAATTCGATGGCGTAAGTTTCGTTGCGAAACGACAAGCACACACAGAGTTATGATAAGTGTCAAAAAAGATCGATGTGGTATTTTTCAACGGATACGCATTGATTCCGGTGTGCACACACATCCAAATCAAGTTCTACAAAATTTCACACGTCCGCGTTGATGATACGCGCCTTTCGGTATAATCCTCACGCGATAAAGTCACCTTGTTTGGCGGAACGCACCCCGTATCAAGAAATTTTAGAGTTTTAAAAACAGATTTTTGACATATTTCAGCATTAAATAAATTACAGAATAAATCGAATCTAGAGAAAATGTTTAAAGGGATTAAAACTAGGTTATGTTATCCAGAAGTCACTTCAAGTATAATTTTAGCATCGTGTGCCGTTTTGGAGATAACGGCACACAAACACGCATACCTAGAACAATTTTTGTTCTTAAAAACTAAGTCATTTTTTTCTGTTTTGTGTCTCGATTTACGATCGATATAGACACGAGATACTGAAATACTTAAACAGATTTCATGGGAGTCATGTGGTCTTCACATAGGATTTGACGGTTCGTTGTTTGGTTAACTGTGTAGGGAGAAACATAGGTGGAAAGAAAGGTACCTCGTGTACTCTGCTGATTGCGATTTCAGGTGCGGCTGTTCGCGGCGGTCGATGGCGGTGAAGGTATTCGCCTGGAGGTAAGGGAAAGGGTGGCTGGTGGTCTGAGGGTGAATAAATAGAGTGGAGGGGGGGTTTTGGGATAGGAATCGAGAGGTCGGGGTGCGGTTTCAGAAGTTCAACGGAGGGGGTGCGGATCTGGGTTACAGCAGCTGAGCGGAGGGGTGCGGGTATGGGTTTTCGGGTTGGGTTTAATTTGGGTTTTGGGTGTGGGTTTGGATTTATTATAATTATTATTCCACTGTGAAAAAGTAGCAATTTTTAAGTATGGACAAGTGACCACTGCAGCCTTCAAGTCCTACTGGGTTACAGCATCCACAGTGGGAGAAGTTTCTAGTGTTACATTTTAATTTCTAGTGTGGATGCATTGATCACTTGTCCATACTTGAAAATTGCTAGAAAGTCAAGAGACTCCATATTTGAAGTGTGTCCTAACTCCTCTACATTAATTTCTGGGTTTACCAAAAGTAATCGTTCATTCCAAACAAAGAACAAAAAAATAAAGAGGAAAAAGAGGGATAAAAAAAAATTTACCAAACAGGAAAGAAAAATAAAAAATGAAAAGAGGGAGAGAAAAGAGAAGGTTAATTTGGAGTATTTATTTGGAGTGTACCATTGTGTACCAATATCAAGTGGACACTCCAAAAGTAGTAATTTACACAATTTTAATAATTTGGACTATGTGTTAGGAGTGTCCCCACTATTAATCTACATGAAGAGCTAATTTGTAATTAAATACCAGAAACATCTACATTATTTGTGGTATGCTTAGAGCATCCACAGTGGGTGCAAAGAAGATCTAAGGCCGCGTTTGGTTCGCGGAAAGAAAAGGAAATCAAATCTTTGCTCTCTTTTTTTCTTTGAAAAATTTTAATTTCTACTAACTTTTCTTTCTAGTGTTTGGAAAGGTCCAATAAATTGAAAGAAAAAATAAATAATTGAGGATGGGAAAGTGAATCCATAGGGTAAGTGGGAGAATCATTTTCCTCCATATTTTTTTCTTTTTCTTGAAAATCAACTTTCTATTCTACACAAATTTTTTAGCATCCAAACACAACAAAAATAATGACTTTCCTTTTTCAAGATTCTTGAAAATCAACTTTCTGTTGTACTCTATTACGATTATAATTATATTGCAGTAATCAGACGGAATAAGTGTAAAAGGTTCTAATATAAAAGGTTCTAATAGAGTACAACACTACATTTTAATTCATTTGTTGCTTCAGTGAGCAGTTGACAAGAATTTGGAACCACATAAAAAGAATCTCAAATACTGTAACAACTCAAGATGTCA
Source organism: Iris macrosiphon (assembly GCA_036927795.1). NCBI lineage: Eukaryota > Viridiplantae > Streptophyta > Magnoliopsida > Asparagales > Iridaceae > Iris > Iris macrosiphon. The sequence continues at coordinate 258,367 of JAYESA010000203.1, read as the reverse complement.
AAGGTTGAACCATCTCAGCAAGCACTGCGTTTATTTCATAATTGACCCATTTGTTTATATATAGCATTGTTTAAAATAAGTTTCCTACTTCCCATAATATAATAATATATATTGGAAGTCCCCACTAGGGAAAAGAACTAGAAACTTCTGAATAATTGTCATGAATATGGTACAATAAATAAGTTCCAAAAAAAATTATTGCATTATTGACTATGCGTTTAATTTTATATTTTATATAAGCATTCATTTTTCACATTATCCATTCAAAGTTTTCTTTATTTGACTATTGAAATTTGGAAAAATAAACTCCCAAGTCCCACAGCCCAAAACTTCTAGATTTCCTTTTGGTGATCAAAATATTAATAAAAATATTTAACCCCTCTTTTCATGTCCAGCGTTCAAATCTGACCAAATCTACAATGAGCCAAAATTGAAAACTGACCAAGAAAGAGTTCCAGCTTGCTTGGTAACCATATTACAAAGAACTACCTACAAATTGAAAAAAATAACTAATTTCTGTAATAAAGAATTAGATATACAGAAAATTTACTGTAGCGAAATAAATTTATATTAAATTTCTGCAAACGAAACAAGTTTGCAAAATTTTGAAAAACAGACAGAGTCCGCCAACAGTGTTGGCGGAAAACAGAAATATTGTACACGTGACAGAAAAAAAATAAAAAAATAAAAATCGATGTACACGTAGCCAGAAAAAAAAAAATTAAAAAGTGGGGCCCACAGGCCAATTTCCGCCAACACTGTTGGCTGAAATTGCCCCCCCCCCCAATTTCAGCCAACTGTGTTGGCGGAAATTGGGTGTGTGGGGCCCACTTGGTTCGGTTCGGTTCGGTTTGTTTGGGATGGGTTTGTTTGGTTGGTTTGTTTTAATTAGTTATGTTTTTGTTTTATTTGCCAAACAAACCCATCTCAAACAAACCGAACCGAACCGAACCAAGTGGGCCCCACACACATCCAATTTTCGCCAACATAGTTGGCTGAAATTGGGGAGGGGGGGCCAATTTCAGCCAACAGTGTTGGCGAAAATTGGCCTGTGGGCCCCACTTTTTTATTTTTTATTTTTTTGCTACATGTACTGCGGTTTTTATTTTTTTTATTTTTTTTTCTGCCACGTTTACAGCATTTCTGTTTTCCGCCAACACTGTTGGCGGACTCTGTCTGTTTTTCAAAATTTTACAAACTTATTTTGTTTGCAGAAATTTAATATAAATTTATTTCGCTATAATAAATTTTCAGTTAGATATAACAACCACTATGAAACATTTTATCTAAATTATTTAGGTCTTTTCATTCAACTATGTTAAAGATTATGTCCTCGGTAAGATGAGTAAAAATATTATGCTTCTTTAAAAATTCTTACGTGTTCGTATAAGAATTTCTTTAGTCTTGGATGGAGTTTCTTTAACTTAGTATAGTGCCGCTTCTTTTTATCAGAGCATCTATTAGTTCGCGTATTGAAGTTCAAATCATCTAATAAGATAAAGAATTCAATCTAATTATGAATTCTTTGTCGAGATGACACATATCTGACATCCAAAAGGGCTATGCTATGACTACAACCAAATGCCTACAACCCTCTTACAACCGTTACGTGGCGTCCACGTGGCGGTCGTCCATTGAAGGAGAAAGGGGGAGGTGGGACCTGATGGTTGTCAGGGTGGTCGCCACGTGGCCGGAATATCACGTAGTGGTCGTTCATTGGAGGAGAGGTGGAACCGGAGGTGGCCCACATAGCGAGGGGGTGAGAGGGTTGTAAGAAGGTTGTAAGCATTTGGTAGTAAACTTAGTATTATTTCATCCAAAAATAATACCAATTTTTGTGTCAACAATTAATTAGGAGTTACTTCCTCATTTTATCATCATATCAAAATAAAAATAGATGAGAAAACGTGATGAGAAGTTGAAAAAGTTAGATTGAAGTTGAGAGTTATAATTTTCTTTATTATGCAAAAACAATTGTCCTATATGAATTAGCAAGAACCAAAATTTTGTTTTTCTTCCAAATTCGTACATGTGAGACTTGTCTCACTATTGTGTAGTTTTCATGTTCATATATTGTATATGTGTGCTATTGTTGTATATTGCTTTTCGTATATTTTTTGGATTTTTTTAGCTGCTCTCATGTAATTTCTAGATTGTGTATAGTGTTAACCACCCTTGATATATAACCTCTCTTTTTCTTTCTCTTTCTCATTCTTTCACTTTTTCCCTCCTTTCATTTCTTCTCCTTTCCTCTCCCCTCCTCCCTAGCCGAGAGCAGCCCTGGACCGGTCCCTCTCCCCTTTCCTTTGGTCATAGTGGTAGTAGTTAGTGATGGTTTTAGGCAAGTACATATTGCCAATGATAGAGAACTTGCACTTTTACTTTATTGTGGATTTCTTGCATTTTATTGATCTAGGTTGTGCTCTATGAACTCCTATGCATGTTTACTTTTTGGTATTTTGGTTTTGTTAGCTTGGTTGGACTAGATCTACATTTTTAGTTTAATATGTTCTTGACATTTTCATGGTTTTGATCTCTTAAAACTTATTGTTTTTCAAAACTAGTTGTTCTATGTGAGAGAGCATCTGATTTCAAGTGATTTAGAACTTTACTTCTCTAGATTTGAGCTGGAAATAAGAATTTCAGGGAGAATCACATTTTCAGGCCTTGGAGCTTTTTTCATGACTGAAACTTATTGTTATGGGACGAAGGAGCTCCATGCGGCCTACTTTGCATGCGGTCATGACTCCTCGCTCCAAAACTCAGCATGCGGACATCTTGTTGGACGCATGGCTGAATCTGCACATGCGCCCCTTGACCAAATGCATGAAACTTGAACGAAAGAAAATTTTCTAAGTTCCTGATTCCATGCGGCCCAGAGGAGCATGAGGCCAAAATTGTTCATGCGACCAAATTGTCCATGCGGCCCGAGCTATGTATTCCTCTTTTCCAATGCATGACCCAGCGCCGCCTTGGCACGATTTCTCCAGACTTTGTCTTTTCTTCTCTGACACGCTTTATTGGCCAGTCACATCGGTCACTTCCCTGACACGCTTTATTGGCTAGTCACTTCAGACACTTCCTGGCCTTGTATTTATTCTTTGTCACTCAACCCTTGTCCCGAGGAGTGGACCTTGCGATGATCCATGCGTCCAGTTTGATCCATGTGGCCAGCTTCTTGCATGCGGCCAGTTTCTTGCCTGCGGCCAGCTCATCTCCTACACTTCTAGCACTTATAGTAGCAATATTTTTCTTTGTTATATGTTCTCTTATGGATTATTTACTCATTGTGCTTGGCCCAATTAGTTAAATTCACATGATACATGTTATTTCTAAATTGTGTATAACCTGGATCACCTACCAAAACATGGAATATAATGGCACTGTTAAACTGAGAACTCCCAGTACTGTACTGACTGAACTTGAACCCCAACTCTAGAAACTTGGCATATACTGATAAACCTGATAGTGGCTCGACGTAGCTCACTCCTGACATGCTAGAATCTCCAGAACTGAAATACTTGTACTGATAAGATAAACTCCCGTGGTTGCTTGCTTCTCCCCGTCCTGATTGTACTTGTCAAGCTATTGTCCAGTCTTGCATCATGTCTAAGGCAGATTCTTGAGCACCATGGTCAGGAATCCTTGATAACTTGTCTAAGTTAATAACTAAAATAATTATTTAGAAGTATCTAGAGAGATTTTCTGACTACATGCAATTTCGGTATCCCAGCGACACCTGATGGATTTGGAGCTCTCCGTCGAGAGGGGCACACTTCCAGCACACCGTCGAGTGTTGTAATTTAGCAGAAAAATACTATATACTTAATTAATCTATGATATGTACTCTTACGTCTGGATAACCCGGATGGTCTGCAGGGCATGTGGTTGTATGGGATCTCAACTGCATTTGTTAATAACAATCATTGTGATAACCATAGTTAGTTAATGGTAGTAAGCCGTAGGTCATGATTGGCCGTAATTTCATATTTTCTAGTCATGTCTTGTCTTGAATCATCCAGCTACTAGTCCTGAACTGTACCCGTTACTGATTCCTGAAACTGCTTAACTGCTTAACTCCATATTGCTTTTATTTATATTTCCTTATGCTATTGAATGTTTGTGTAAACCCCCTCACCCAAAATTAGGGCTACTTGGCTTAGATAGTGAAATTAGGGCTAGTTTGAACCCAATTAGAGTTAGAACACGGCATTATTTAATTATGCAATAATTTATATCGTGTAGCGCACCTCACCGTTGCTTCGATAATTGGAGTACCTCACTAGCCGCTTCCTATCCACAAACTTTACAACCTCATCCTAGACAGGCCCGCCTACTATTCTGACCCTTGTGCAACTTATAATATTACTCTCTGGTACTACATTTTAGTCGCACAATAAACGTCGCGGACATTATTTATTAAATATAAATAAATTCTAACTCAGTACCCTTGTGCGTTCCAATCGAAATTGGAGACACAACCTTGACCGTTTCGTGCAACCTGAATTTTATTAATATTCTACCATGTACCCTCTACGCCCCTGACACTTGTGTCCCGCCTAATTTAATCCCTTATACTCCTAATTAATTCTAGAACATCGTGCGCGTTCGGTTCAATTAATTAAAATCAAATTTCTGTCTTTGTGCAATTTTCTCAATTGTTGGGCACTTTTATGCAAAAATGCATCAAGGTGTCCCCATCACTGGACAATACGTGAAGAAACTCAATTTTCCCTTCACGTGGATTTTTCCGTAATTTTTCGGGATGTGCAATGCGCACATCATCCCCCATTTAAATTTTAGTCTGGTATTTAATTAATGTGATTCCTAGCCCTCCCAACATCCTCATGTAAGCCCAAGGCCCATCACAAAGAAATGTTGACCAAGCCCATTCCTAGGTCAAACCCAAAACCCAATCCCACATGTATAAAAATACTTATCTCTTCCTCCACCTAAATTAAAAACCACAAACCCTAAAATAAATAGGCAGCTGACCTCCCCTATGCATTACTGTTCACCCCCTTCCCCTTCCTTCAACTCCGGCCGACCCATCGGAGCTCACCGCCGCACCCAATCTGAGTCCACCCTCCTCTCTTCCGTCTCCCCCACCGGAGTCGCCGCCTCAACCGCTGCTACCCCGCTGAAGTCAACCGGAAGCCCGCTGCTGTACCGCTGTCCTAACCACCGTGAAGTCGCTGCCATCGACCACCCGACGATGAGCATCCCGTCGGCTCACCTATCCCGACTGCACCGGACAGCCCGAGCCGACTCCGGTCATCTCCCCATCTTCTCCACCCAACGTCGAAGCCGTTGCACCGAACCACTGTCCCCGCTGTCCACGACCGAACCCGACGCTGGAGAACTCGCCATCTCTGCCTCGATCGCCTGACCCCAGTCAAGCCCCGTCGTAGTCATTCTCCCTCTGCCACGGCTGCACTCCCCCACCATTCTTCTCCCCCTCGATCGTTGTCCTCTCCTTCATCCTCCCTGAATATCACCACCACCAACTACATTACCACCACCCTGTCCACCACCCATCACCACCACAGTCCTCCTCCTCTTCTCATCGACCTCGGCCCCTGCTCCCTGACCTCCTCCTCCTGCTGGCCGGACCCCCCACTGGCCGGAATATCAGTAGCCACCACCAGCATCATTATCATACTCATCATCATCGTCATTATCGTCGCCAATAACGTCGTCATTACCCTCGTAGTCCTCGTCATCATCACCATTGTCCACGTCATCGTTCTCGTCATCATCATCATCATTTCATCATCACCTCATCATTGTCATCGCCACCATCGTCGTAGACAGTCGTCATCATCACCATCACCAGCCCACAATAATCATTATCTCATAATCTTTATCATCATCATCTTCACCGTTAAACCATCAACCCATCATCGCCCCATCATCATCATCACCCTCATCGTCATCATCGTCATCATCGTCAACCTCACCGTTGTACCCGTATACGTACTCCGAGGTATGAACCTGTCTGTCTGCTTTATTTATGTGTGCTTGTGTGTATGCCAGAAGGATATTAGTATTGCTTATTGACTGATAGCTGATATCGGACCCTGATTCGGTGAACCCAGTGCTGTGTATATGAACTCGTACTCGTACGCGTATAGCATTCAGTTTGATATATCTATATATTATATTTAGTATATGCATACTATTCAAACTTGGTATACGTATAATTATTGAATGATATATATATGGTATATATGTATATTATAATTAATTATATGCTAATAATAATTAGGACTATATATCCAGACTGTACTACCCTAGGACACCGTGGACTGTCCCGTACCTACCCTGACCATGTTGACCCTAAGAACTTGTGAATTGCCTGCCTTGTGTACATTAACGCACTGGCTTAGACATCTGTCAGCTGACTGTCTGATTGTGTACAACACTTGAAGATGTGACCGCGTAATTCAATGCGTAATTGACCGTGTTAGATGACTAGTGTTACCCCTAGTATACCCTCTGAGTCCCGTGTAAATATTTTTGTGTGTGCACTAGTTTAATAACTAATGATTTTATTATATTATATCATGTGTACATAGGATATTGGATTTGTTCTGTGCGACTTCTGGAGTAGGTTATTGGTACATTGCAGCTTCTTTGCCAGGCATCTTGCCATTGTACTGTTATTCATATTCCATATGTTGCATGCATCTTTATTTTTTATCTTTAGTTCATATATTTTAACTGTTATATAAAATGCGCACGACGGTGTCGTCGCGATATTTTTTTATTTATGTATTTGCATTGACCTTGGTTATGAGACTACCCCATTATCATGTATCATCATTAGGTTCATTAACCATGACACAGTTGTTACACAAGTGTGAGTCTCATATAGATCACAGACTGCGTGACAGGTCTGACCTCCTGTACGTGTGGGTCGTGCGTTAGAAATAACTATTGTTAAAAACTTTGCATGCTAGTAGACTTGGCAGTTATTAGAGGTCTAGGGACATAGCCTATTGTAGTACGGTGGTCCCATCCTTGTCCTTGTTTGGTTGCAGGATTGGGCTAGGGTACTAAGAATAGGCTATGAACCAAATTGTGTCATAGATGTGACATGCTTAGAGCATGGGGTGGGGAGAACAACAAGTACCACATTTGATCTCCTTTGTACTTTTTTCTGTGTGCCCGGATTCTCCGCTGGAGATACGGGTGGTGATGACCCTTATATATTATGTACTACATTGGTGGGCCACCGGCGTTCAAAAGACGACGTGCCTTTTAGGCCCCTGAATCTCCAAAAGAGAATCATGCCAAATCCCAGTTTTTAGCCAGATAGCTCACTTGTGGGAAAATGTGTTCTTAACTGTATTCACTTAGACGGTTAGGCGACCCCATTGGAATTTTTATATTTTAGTACTTTATTGGCATGTGTTTAAGTATCTTGTTATGTCCCTCTGAGGACCTGGTCCCCTGCCAGGTGTATCTGTTCTTGAGTATTCGTAGGAGCGCAGATTCGGATGGTTACTTATGTTTTGAGGATGTCCTCTTCGAGCCCGTGATTGATAACTGGTATTCTTATATTATGTTTATTGTGTTGTACTCATATTGTATTTGCTCTTATATTCGAGTTGGTAGTAGATTTGTTTCCATCCAACTATCATCCTTAGATACTTCTTATTGAGATCTAGTTTCATAGATGTTGGTAATTATTTATATTTAATTTTCGTGGATGAGATTTAGATTGTACCCTGTGACTTGTGACATATGTTATACCACTTGTGGATTTGATATTTATATTACAGCGTACGTAAGGATTTGGTTTTCATATATTGGAGTTGCCATATCCATGCGGCTGGCATGCTTACGTGTCCTAGTCCTACGTATTTTTGGGACTAGGACATGACATGTTTTTTTTGGGTGGCCCATGCAGGTCGAGAGCATATTGTCTCGGTTACGTTACTGTACCGAACAAGCCTGCACCTAGGACTAGAGCATAGGATCTCATCCACAATTGACTATGATTCCTCTTTCTCCTATCTGTTCTATTCGAACAATTGTATCCTGCTTGATTCATGTACTTCCGTAATAGTTCTTTGAGTATAGCCTTCTGCTAGGATATAGGAACCCCTATTATTAGGATGATAATTAGGGTAGTACACCTATTAAGAATATAACGAGAATATAGACACACAGCTAAGCTTAGAATATCTAGTGAATCCTAGAATTCCTTATCTCTAGAATTGGTTTACCATTACCCCTGATATATTATGAGGACTTGAGAGTAGTATAGACACTACTAGAGTTAGTTAGAAGGTTACCATAATGTTTGCCCCTAGCATTGAGGAACCAATAGAAAACCAAAATTGAATATTAGGACTGAACCTAACCTTCACAATTAGATAAGTATTGGAGAACTATAAATTTAGATTCTTGTCTTGAGATAAGCAGACAGTACCTTAGAAAGCCAAGAGTAATGCATAGAATATTTTCCTAATCATACCTCAAACACAAAGACTAGCATACCCCTTTCCCTTGGAAAACCATGATGCTATCTAGAGTCCTCCATTTAATTTCATATATTTGTTCCTCTGAAACCCTAGCGCTCGCTATTTGTGCGACGACTAATCATGTTTTCTCTTCTTTATCTTTTAACTCGTGCCACCTGCCATCTCTGATCATAGACCAAGTAATTATACTCTACGATAGGATATATAGTTTGCTATAGTCATAGTTGTAATCTTGAATTTTGAATTGTGTACCTTGTAGCTAGAACCTGATAGTTGAGTTGTTCAATTAGATTATGATGATTACCCCTAGTTTTAGACCACGTAATTTGTACCCCCACCTCGATACAAGTTAGATCCCTTTCCCTTAACGGCTAGTAACTCTTCTATCCCTACGATTGACACATGTTCTATTAGCACTATGATTAAGACTTAAGGTGACCCTTACCTATATAATACAATAGGAGATAATAAGTACCAAAATCTTTCCTCATATACCCTAATAAGAGTTTCTGTTCTATGTACATGTGCAAGGTTATTTTTGTAGGATCCTCTTAAGACTGTCACAGTACTAGTTTAATTCTTTTAAGTTGGGTAGTATGTCTCACAACCTAGTATCACATAGTCCACTTGACCCATCGAGGTAGTGTAACTGAATAACATTAATTGTATGCTAGCATTAGACGACAGCGTTTATTCAGACGGTAGAATTTAGAGGTCCATGTCCTATTTGGTCGACTAGCGACTTAGACAAGGAGGTTGTATGATAACTGTAGAGATTGTAGAGTATTTTGTTATTAGTTCTTATGTTGTTTTGTTTTTGCAAACTTGAATTATTTTATAACTTCTCTCATCATAATCCAGCGTTATATTTTCTGTGCTACCTCAAATTATGCTGCTATTATAGCCTACTTTTTGCAAGCTTATTCTTTATCGAGCTTGTTCATGACATATGTATTATTGGGTATACACACTAATACATTTCAGAATCAGTGTATTAAGGTATAGCTAACCTTAGTGCGCTTGATTCGCCCTTCGCATACTACTGTACGTGGATTGAGATATGTAGTGATTAGTAGACGAATATACTTGCCCTAGACATGTCTGACATATCGTATCGGTTACATAATTGTACTAATACGAGCATGCAAATAAAAGAATTACCAAAATAGGATTTTAATCCACAACTGCTTTAACAATTCCCATTTGAATTCTTTAAACGCCTTGATCCCGATACTTCTATTCTATTACCTCTCCTTTGAACTCTTTATTATTGATCTCCGTCTTCCCTTATTTCGGAAAGACGAAACATCTTGCTTGGTATAAGTTGATATATAGATAGTACTAGATATACCCCACAGGCCAATCGCATTGTTGGTGACTATCTTTTATAAATGATTAAGGGCATATCATAGATGATATGTTTGGTGTTAAAAACTTTGAGAATTCAATAACATGATTAAATAGTTTGGGGCATAGCTTTCTTAGATGTATAGCCTTAGATGATATATGGGTAAATTCTAAGTTGGGTAGAAACTGCAATGTTAACTTAAGGAGAATTCTTTAGACTGTAATCAAGTGAGGTTAGAGAGAGAAACCCTACCCTAGTTTAATTTCGAGGACGAAATTATTTTAAGTTGGGTAGATTGTAAACTTTCTCACCCAAAATTAGGGCTACTTGGCTTAGATAGTAAAATTAGGGCTAGTTTGAACCCAATTAGAGTTAGAACACGGCATTATTTAATTATGCAATAATTTATATCGTGTAGCGCACCTCACCGTTGCTTCGATAATTGGAGTACCACACTAGCCGCTTCCTATCCACAAACTTCACAACCTCATCCTAGACAGGCCCGCCTACTATTCTGACCCTTGTGCAACTTATAATATTGTTATCTGGTGCTATATTTTAGTCGCACAATAAACGTCGCGGATGTTATTTATGAATTATAAATAAATTCTAACTCAATACCCTTGTGCGTTCCAATCAAAATTGGAGACACAACCTTGACCGTTTTGTGCAACCCAAATTTTATTAATATTCTACCATGTACCCTCTACGCCCCTGACACTTGTGTCCCGCCTAATTTAATCCCTTATACTTCTAATTAATTCTAAAACATCGTGCGCGTTCGGTTCAATTAATTAAAATCAAATTTCCGTCTTTGTGCAATTTTTCCAATTGATGGCCACTTTTATGCAAAAACGCATCGAGGTGTCTCCACCATTAGACAATACGTGAAGAAACTCAATTTTCCCTTCACGTGGATTTTTTTTGTAATTTTTCGAGATGTACAATACGTACATCGTCCCCCATTTAAATTTTAGTCTGGTATTTAATTAATGTGATTCCTAGCCCTCCCAACATCCTCATGTAAGCCCAAGGCCCATCACAAATAAATGTTGACCAAGCCCATTCCTAGGTCAAACCCAAAACCCAATCCCACATGTATAAAAATACTTTTCTCTTCCTCCACCTAAATTAAAAACCATAAACCCTAAAATAAATAGATAGCCGACCTCCCCTATGCATTACTGTTCACCCCCTTCCCCTTCCTTCAACTCCGGCCGAGCCATCGGAGCTCACCGCCGCACCCAACCCGAGTCCACCCTCCTCTCTTTCGTCTCCCCCACCGGAGTCGCCGCCTCAACCGTTGCTACCCCACTGAAGTCGACCGGAAGCCCGCTGTTGTACCGCTGTCCTAACCACCGTGAAGCCGCTGCCATTGACCACCCGACGACGAGCATCCCGTCGGCTCACCTACCCCAACTGCACCGGACAGCCCGAGCCAACTCCGGTCATCTCCCCATCTTCTCCACCCAACGTCAAAGCCGCTGCACCGAACCACTGTCCCCGCTGTCCACGACCGAACCCGACGCCGGAGAACTCACCATCTCCGTCCCGACTGCCTGACCCCAGTCGAGCCCCGCCGTAGTCATTCTCCCTCTGCCACGGCTGCACTCCCCCACCGTTCTTCTCCCCCTCGATCGTTGTCCTCTCCTTCATCCTCCCTGAATATTACTACCACCAACTACATTACCACCACCCTGTCTACCACCCATCACCACCACGGTCCTCCTCCTCTTCTCATTGACCTCGGCCCCTGCTCCCTGACCTCCTCCTCCTGCTGGCCGGACCCCACACTGGCCGGAATATCAGTAGCCACCACCAGCATCATTATCATACTCATCATCATTATCGTCGCCAATAACGTCGTCATCACCCTCGTAGTCCTCGTCATCATCACCATTGTCCACGTCATCGTTCTCGTCATCATCATCATCATTTCATCGCCACCTCATCATCGTCATCGCCACCATCGTCGTAAACAGTTGTCATCATCACCATCACCAGCCCACAATAATCATCATCTCATAATCTTTATCATCATCATCTTCACCGTTAAACCATCAACCCATCATCGCCTCATCATTATCATCACCCTCGTCGTCATCATTGTCACGACCCGCACCCGGAAGTTCGGGCACGAGTGCGTGGGTACGTCCAGCCTACGCCGCAGAGTCGGCGGTAGTACGCTGTCTAGGTCCATCCATTATTTGCTAACTAGCTCATTCACAAAAAAACATAGGCAAGATAATAATGAGAATGAAACTTTAAGATTTCAACTGAAAATAAATGTGACAGCAGATTCAAATGTTTTAATACAGGATTTCAATATTGAAGTCGGGGACAAACCCGATAAATGAGATAAGAATATAAAAAAAGATAGCTACTACTAACTACTCTGCAGCAGGGGTCTCCTGGGTGGGTTCTGGCTCCTCATAGGTAACATCAGTCCCCTCATAGGGACCATAATAAGTAGGGGCAAGATCCTCCTCATCGCCTAAATCAACAGATCCAGTCAGGAAAGGAGCAAAGTACACAGTGCACAACAAGGTTAAACTAAATATTTTATGACAATTAAATATTGAATATCAAGTTAAGAAACTGCATAACAGAACATCATCATCTCAGAGTTTACTGTAAACAGGAATATGAGAAACAAAAATAAATGAAACAGGAAATGAAACTACAATAGCCAGCAAGAAATATAACATGACCAGAACTATCTGTGTGAACTTGTGTTTGTTTTTAGAATACATAGTTGGCATGCAGGGGTTTATAAGGCTAATTTGGCCGTCATAAATGGCTATTAGACAATATAATCGAGATCCGGCTGATGGACAGTCGTGTACCAACAGCTATTAGACAATACAGGGGAAAGGGTAAACTCCATGCCTCCTTAGTATTCTCCCACCCGACACGAAAAACAAGACATGAACTCCAGTATTCAAGACATGAAAATCCAGTGTTCTAACACTACGTGTAATCATCCAATGATGCTAGTAGAGCAAGGAATTAATTATCACAATATAAAGAATAAACTTGAAGTGCAGGTACTTGCCTGTTGTTTGGATCCGATTAATATTGGCTCTCGGGGGAAAATTCCAGAGATGAGTCCAAAAGCTGAAATAGACATTACCATCATGCTCAGAAGATGTCAAATAGCTAGAAACGCCTATCCTTGGGTCCAATTTGGAGACAAGGGCAAAAACGACAGTTTCGGGTCAAAACGGGGTCCGCCGGTGGGCCCGCTTTGCACCGAAAAACGTGTCCAGATCAAAGGTCTCCAAATTCACCAAACTTAGTGTCAACAGGTCAGGAACACTGATACGAACCCAACGGAACTTCCAGATTTGGATTCCGATGAGCCGAACACAAAATCGCCCGTCGGGCGGGGCCTGTAGGGCCCACGACACGTGATTTCGTCAACGTTCTCAGAATCGAACCAAACTTGACCCACAGGACCAGCGTATCGCTACGAGTCCGATGGTGCAAGTTTCGTCTCGATCTGACGAGTGTACAAGAAGTTAGGACGAATTGTCGAAAAGTCGGATACGGGGCGATGTCCGCGGATACGCGTTGATTCCGGTGTGCACACACACCCGAATCAGCTTCCACGAAAACTCACACGTCCGTATCGACGATGTGTACGTATCTGTGAAGACCTCACGCGACCAAGTCGTCCCGCTTGGCGGGGCGTACTCAGTTCCGGGGTGAAACAGGGTCTGGTTTTTCCTGTTTTTGGATCGCGGTGTGCGATCATCACAGGACGCGATGTCCCGAACAGTTTGTCTGGACACCGAGAGGGTCATACAGGCTTCACAACACAATTTGCAGAATCAAAAATGGAGCTACGAAATGAAAGTTACGAGTACCTGAAGGGGATCCGAAAACCGGGGTCGAGACGTGTCCGTGTCGTGTCCGACACGAAATCCAAATTAGGGCTAGGGTTAGGGTTTTCGGAGCTGCAGGCGACGGTCCGGCCGGAGGAGGGCGGCGCCGCTGCTGGGGGAGGCCGGCCGGGGGCTGGGCGGCTCGGGGTCGGGGTTCTGGACGTCGTCGGAGCGGAGGGCGGCCGGAGGCGGGCTGACCGGAGTCGGGGCGAGGAAAGAAGAGGAGAGGGAAGAAAGAGGAGGAGGCTCGGGCCGTCGGCGGGGCTGCAGCGGCGGCGGCGGAGCTTGAGGGGCAGTGGCGGTGGCTGAGCCGGGCGGTGGGTGGCGGCGAGGTTCGTGGTGGTCGTCGGGGCTCGGGGAGAGGGGTTAAATAGGGGGCTGAGAGGCTAGGGGGGGCCGAGAGGGGCAGTGGAGTGGCGGAGAAGGCGGGGCGTGGGGTGGTGGTCCGGGCGGAGCGGAGAGGAGGACGCGGCGGCTGGCGCGGCGGGCGGCGGAGGAATCGGGGAGAGGGAACGGGGAAGACGGGTCGTGGGGGGGTGCGGGTTGCGGGCGGGTCGGGTCTGGCGGATCCGACCCGACCCGCTAGGGCGGGTACTGGGCCGGGCTGGGGCTGGCCCGGTGGGCCGGGTCCAGCGGGCCACGGGCTGGGCCGAAATTTATAATAATAATAATAATAATAATAATAATAATAATAATAAATTAAATAAATAATTAATTAAATAGTTTTTAGGCATTTAAAAATAGGTCCGGGGCCCGATAAATTCCAGAAAAATTACCCTAAGTCCAGTTTTCCATTTTACACCCAAAAATATTATTTTCATAATATTTTAATATCATTTATTATCTATTAAAAATTATTTAATATTTGAAAACCCTGATTTTAATTACAGAAAAATTCTCAGAAAATTGTGAAAAATCCCAATTTAATATTTTTTGAAAAATCAGGGGCTTACAATCTACCCAACTTATAAAAATTTCGTCCTCGAAATTCAAATTATGGTAGGGTTCTCTCTGTCCAAACTTACTTGATTACAGTCCAGCGGGTTTCTCTCAGGTGGACATTGCGGTCGCTACCCAACTTAGAATTTTACCCATATCCTCTAAGGCTGTACAACTAGTGAGGCTAGGTCTCAACTTAATAAATCAGGGTATTGAATCTTAAGCCTGCAACACAAAATACAGCACCTAGGGTCTTGTCTTAGTCATAAAGGGTTATCATCAATTCGACCGGTCTGAGGGGTATGTCTAGCACTACAAATCAACTTATACCAACCACAGGTTTTTGTCTTTCCGAAATGAGGAAAGACGAGGATCAATAATAAAGAGTTTAAGGGCGAGGTGGTAGAACAGAGGTATAGGGATCAAGGCGTTTAAGGAATTCTAATGGGAATTGTCAGGCGGTTATGGATTGAGATTTTATTCTGGTAATGCTGATACGATATGCTCGAACGTATTTAGGGGGCAAGTATACTAGTCAACTATATATCTCAATCCACGTAAAGTAGTTGTGCGAAGTGCGAATCAAAATGCACTAAGACTGATCAGACCATAGTACACTGATTCTGAGTAGACACTTGTATTAGTGGGGTTGATCAGGCCTCAATAATACAGGTGTCATGAACAAGCCCGATAAAGAGGAAGCTTGCAAAACTAGGCTATAAAATAGCAGCATTAGTCGAGTTTAGCAAAATTAAGTGCGCTAGATGATGATGAAAAGGAGGTACAAATTATTGAAGTTCACAAAATAACACAAAATAAGCACAATAGCAAAATCCTCTAAAACAGTTATCAAATTTAAAAGCATACCAGGTATTTAGCAAGTTCAAAATTACTAGGTTGGGGCTGAGGTCACGAACCAATAGGCACGAAAACAATACTAGAAAAGATATTTACGAATCACTTAAGCGCATTAGCTGCTTCCAGAGTTTGCGCGTTCTCCACGGTCATTACGTAAGCCTGTCCGCGTCCTTGAGCAGCGGGACAGTCCCTCACTTGATGTGCTGCTGAGCCACAAAGTAGACAAACACCTAGCCTCTTTCTGCAAACTTGCCAAGTATGGCCTGGTCAATGACAATAGTTACAAGCAGCAGCTTGTTGGTTCTGTCCCTGGGCCTGGTGTTGGGGTGCTGGAGCTCGAGGGAGAGGACGCTGAGCTTGTTGCGGGGCCCTCTGCTGTTGTTGTTGAAAAGGGCGTTTGTTGGGTCCCGCATTTCCGGTATCTCTTTCTCGCTTTAGCTTATGCCCCATGTCTCTCTCAACGCCTTGTGCCACGCTCAAGATTTCCTCGTAGGTGCGAGCTCGGCTGGTGGTGACAGCAAGGCGAATATCCGGGGATAGCCCCTTCTTGAATCTATGGGCTCTGTCCTCCGGGGTACGAACCATGTACTCCGCAAGTGGCTTAACCTGCTAAATTCAGCAGTATACTCATCAACAGATAGGTTACCTTGTTCCAGTCTCTCGAATTGGCTTTCGAGAGCTTCCCGAGCCACTTCGGGGTAGAATTTCTCCTTGAATAGCCTCTTGAAGTCCTCCCAGGTGAGGTCAGGAGCAGATAGTTGGGGTTCATCTCTGAACCAGGTTCGAGCTATGTCGAACAGTTGCAGGCTTGCGGACTCCACTTTGAGATCATCAGGAACCCGAGCAGTCTTCAGGAGTCTCTCGATATTCTCTATCCACTCGTCGGCGTAGAGAATGCCCTCAGTTCCGTAGAATTCCAGGGGTCTTAGATTCTTGAAGTCTTTGGCACTTCCTGGCCTCTTGAGTGGCGACTCCTGGGACTTAATAGCTTCTGAGAGGCTGGTCCGCAGAAGTGCAGTCTGTTCCTTCTGGGATTCCACTAGTCCCTGGAACACTCCGAGTAGCTGTGCCCCATCTAGAGTAACTGCCGGAACAGATGGAGGCGGCGGGAGTGCAAGAGTTTCGGGCACATTCTGCTCAGCTGGTTCTGATGTGCCTCCTACTGTGTTCCTTGTCTGGACCATTCTGAAAGATGAAGGGATAGGGAGTTCAGAATAGATTACTTGGAAATCAAGGGCGATAGGAAAAATTGATCAGGAATGATATCAAGAATTGAAATAATGAACCTATACTGTGAATGAGCTTTCCTTAGAATCCTCAATCTTATTTCATACCCTGTCCTAGGGTATTACCCTATTTTAGGATAGGACCTGCATGGGCCACCATAAAAACGTGTCACGACCCGCACCCGGAAGTTCGGGCACGAGTGCGTGGGTACGTCCAGCCTACGCCGCAGAGTCGGCGGTAGTACGCTGTCTAGGTCCATCCATTATTTGCTAACTAGCTCATTCACAAAAAAATATAGGCAAGATAATAATGAGAATGAAACTTTAAGATTTCAACTGAAAATAAATGTGACAGCAGATTCAAATGTTTTAATACAGGATTTCAATATTGAAGTCGGGGACAAACCCGATAAATGAGATAAGAATATAAAGAAAGATAGCTACTACTAGCTACTCTGCAGCAGGGGTCTCCTGGGTGGGTTCTGGCTCCTCATAGGTAACATCAGTCCCCTCATAGGGACCATAATAAGTAGGTGCAAGATCCTCCTCATCGCCTAAATCAACAGATCCAGTCAGGAAAGGAGCAAAGTACACAGTGCACAACAAGGTTAAACTAAATATTTTATGACAATTAAATATTGAATATCAAGTTAAGAAACTGCATAACAGAACATCATCATCTCAGAGTTTACTGTAAACAGGAATATGAGAAACAGAAATAAATAAAACAGGAAATGAAACTACAATAGCCAGCAAGAAATATAACATGACCAGAACTATCTGTGTGAACTTGTGTTTGTTTTTAGAATACATAGTTGGCATGCAGGGATTTATAAGGCTAATCCGGCCGTCATAAACGGCTATTAGATAATATAATCGAGATCCGGCTGATGGACAGTCGTGTACCAACAGCTATTAGACAATACAGGGGAAAGGGTAAACTCCATGCCTCCTTAGTATTCTCCCACCCGACACGAAAAATAAGACATGAACTCCAGTATTCAAGACATGAAAATCCAGTGTTCTAACACTACGTGTAATCATCCAATGATGCTAGTAGAGCAAGAAATTAATTATCACAATATAAAGAATAAACTTGAAGTGCAGGTACTTACCTGTTGTTTGGATCCGATTAATATTGGCTCTCGGGGGAAAATTCCAGAGATGAGTCCAAAAGCTAAAATAGACATTACCATCATGCTCAGAAGATGTCAAATAGCTAGAAACGCCTATCCTTGGGTCCAATTTGGAGACAAGGGCAAAAACGACAGTTTCGGGTCAAAACGGGGTCCGCCAGTGGGCCCACTTTGCACCGAAAAATGTGTCCGGATCAAAGGTCTCCAAATTCACCAAACTTAGTGTCAACAGGTCAAGAACGCTGATACGAATCCAACGGAACTTCCAGATTTGGATTCCGATGAGCCGAACACAAAATCGCCCGTCGGGCGGGGCCTATGGGGCCCACGACACGCGATTTCGTCAACGTTCTCAGAATCGACCCAAACTTGACCCACAGGACCAGCATATCGCTACGAGTCTGATGGCGCAAGTTTCGTCTCGATCTGACGAGTGTACAAGAAGTTAGGGCGAATTATCGAAAAGTCGGATACGGGGCGATGTCCGCGGATACGCGTTGATTCCGGTGTGCACGCACACCCGAATCAGCTTCCACGAAAACTCACAAGTCCGTATCGACGATGCGTACGTATCTGTGAAGACCGCACGCGACCAAGTCGTCCCGTTTGGCGGGGCGTACTCAGTTCCGGGGTGAAACATGGTCTAGTTTTTCCTGTTTTTGGATCGCGGTGTGCGATCACCACAGGACGCGATGTCCCGAACAGTTTGTCCGGACACCGAGAGGGTCATACAGGCTTCACAACGCAATTTGCGGAATCGAAAACGGAGCTACGAAATGAAAGTTACGAGTACCTGAAGGGGACCCGAAAACCGGGGTCGAGACGTGTCCGTGTCGTGTCCGACACGAAATCCAAATTAGGGCTAGGGTTAGGGTTTTCGGAGCTGCAGGCGACGGTCCGGCCGGAGGAGGGCGGCGCCGCTGCTGGGGGAGGCCGGCCGGGGGCTGGGCGGCTCGGGGTCGGGGTTCTGGACGTCGTCGGAGCGGAGGGCGGCCGGAGGCGGGCTGACCGAAGTCGGGGCGAGGAAAGAAGAGGAGAGGGAAGAAAGAGGAGGAGGCTCGGGCCGTCGGCGGGGCTGCAGCGGCGGCGGCGGAGCTTGAGGGGCAGTGGCGGTGGCTGAGCCGGGCGGTGGGTGGCGGCGAGGTTCGTGGTGGTCGTCGGGGCTCGGGGAGAGGGGTTAAATAGGGGGCTGAGAGGCTAGGGGGGGCGAGAGGGCCAGTGGAGTGGCGGAGAAGGCGGGGCGTGGGGTGGTGGTCCGGGCGGAGCGGAGCGGAGGACGCGGCGGCGGGCGCGGCGGGCGGCGGAGGAATCGGGGAGAGGGAACGGGGAAGACGGGTCGTGGGGGGGGTGCGGGTTGCGGGCGGGTCGGGTCTGGCGGATCCGACCCGACCCGCTAGGGCGGGTACTGGGCCGGGCTGGGGCTGGCCCGGTGGGCCGGGTCCAGCGGGCCGCGGGCTGGGCCGAAATTTATAATAATAATAATAATAATAATAATAATAATAATAATAATAATAATAATAAATTAAATAGTTTTTAGGCATTTAAAAATAGGTCCGGGGCCCGATAAATTCCAGAAAAATTACCCTAAGTCCAGTTTTCCATTTTACACCCAAAAATATTATTTTCATAATATTTTAATATCATTTATTATCTATTAAAAATTATTTAATATTTGAAAACCCTGATTTTAATTACAGAAAAATTCCCAAAAAATTGTGAAAAATTCTAATTTAATATTTTTTGAAAAATTAGGGGCTTACAATCTACCCAACTTATAAAAATTTCGTGGACTGTCCCGTACCTACCCTGACCTTGTTGACCCTAAGAACTTGTGAATTTCCTGCCTTGCGTACATTAACGCACTGGCTTAGACATCTGTCAGCTGACTGTCTGATTGTGTACAACACTTGAAGATGTGACCGCATAATTTAACGCGTAATTGACCGTGTTAGATGACTAGTGTTACCCCTAGTATACCCCCTGAGTCCCGTGTAAATATTGTTGTGTGTGCACTAGTGTAATGACTAATAATTTTATTGTATTATATCATGTGTACATAGGATATTGGATTTGTTCTGTGCGACTTCTGGAGCAGGTTATTGGTATATTGCAGCTTCCTTGCCAGGCAAGTATACCTTGCCATTGTACTGTTATTCATATTCCATATATTGCATGCATCTTTATTTTCTGTCTTTAGTTCATATATTTTAACTGTTATATAAAATGCGCGCGACGGTGTCGTCGTGATATATTTTTATTTATGTATTTGCATTGATCTTGGTTATGAGACTACCCAATTATCATGTATCATCATTAGGTTCATTGGCCGTGACACAGTTGTTACACGAGTGTGAGTCTCATATAGATCACGGACTGTGTGACAGGTCTGGCCTCCTGTACGTGTGGGCCGTACGTTAGGAATAACTGTTGTTAGAAACTTTGCATGCTAGTAGACTTGGCAGTTATTAGAGGTCTAGGGACATAGCCTATTGTAGTACGGTGGTCCCATCCTTGTCCTTGTTTGGTTGCAGGATTGGGCTAGGATACTAAGAATAGGCTATGAACCAAATTGTGTCATGGATGTGACATGCTTAGAGCATGGGGTGGGAAGAACAACAAGTACCGCATTTGAGCTCCTTTGCACTTTTTTCTGTGAGCCCGAATTCTCCGCTGGAGATACGGGTGGTGATGACCCTTATATATTATGTACTACATTGGCGGGCCACCGGCGTTCAAAAGACGACGTGCCTTTTAGGCCCCTGGATCTCCAAAAGAGAATCATGCAAAATCTCAGTTTTCAGCCAGATAGCTCACTTGTGGGAAAATGTGTTCTTAACTGCATTCACTTAGACAGTTAGGCGACCCTATTGGAATGTTTATATTTCAGTACTTTATTGGCATGTGTTTAAGTATCTTGTTATGTCCCTCTGAGGACCTGGTCCCCTGCCAGGTGTATCTGTTCTTGAGTATTCGCAGGAGCGCAGATTCGGATGGTTACTTATGTTTCGAGGATGTCTTCTCTTCGAGCCCGTGATTGATAGCTGGTATTCTTATATTATGTTTATTGTGTTATACTCATATTGTATTTGCTCTTATATTCGAGTTGGTAGTGGATTTATTTCCATCCAACTATCATCCTTAGATACTTCTTATTGAGATCTAGTTTCATAGATGTTGGTAATTATTTATATTTGATTTTCGTGGATGAGATTTAGATTGTACCCTGTGACTTGTGATATATGTTATACCACTTGTGGATTTGATATTCATATTACAGCGTACGTAAGGATTTGGTTTCCATATATTGGAGTTGCCATATCCATGCGGCTGGCATGCTTACGTATCCTAGTCCTACGTATTTTTGGGACTGGGGCATGACAGTTTGCATGCTGGGTTTTTTTTTCCTAAGTTGGATCCCTTGTGGTACTTTGTTGTTTTGGGGTCTGACCCCACTGATTTTGTATGGTCAGATTTTGGAGCAACCCCGCAGGATCTTTCGTACATCCCGCCTACAGATGGTGAACACGAGGAACACCCGAGGACTTGAGTGGGCTTCTTCTTCATCACCCACCAGATCTTGTACTTATACTTTTGAGGCGTTTAGCCACCGAGCACGTGTTTAGCTCGTGTTTTGATTCTTGACATTCTAGCCTGCGTGCCTACATATAAGCATATTCTAGACTATAGCTAGAGCTGATCATGTAATATTTTACTCTGTTAGTTCTTTATTTTGGTAACTAGCTTCATGATCATCTATGTATGTATAGTTTGGGACGCCTTACTATTATATATTTGGTGATTATACTTCTAGTAACTTGTTGCTTGCTTGAGATTGAGACAACTAGGACTCTTGACCCAGAAATATCCGTTGGATTGTAGAGTAAACCCTCACATGTCTAGACAACAGTGACCGTATCTCAGGGTTTAGAGTACTCTAGTATACGTAGCTGGCTTTGTCTGCCTCCGCTCTCCAGTATTCTGGTTCTGGGACGTGACAGTACCTCAACTTTTTCTTTTAGTAATTAAGGGGTTGTTTAGTTAGGCAAAGTACGTCGAAGTAGAAAATTCAAAAATCGGCATTGTGCATAGGTATTACGGTGGAGCATTTAGGTGCTTTAAAGAAGTGAAGGTTATAAGTGAAAATTACTAAAATTTGATTTTTTTTTTTTTGTTGTTGTTGTTGAAGTGAGTGAAAAAGTGTATCTTTTGTTAAATGACATAAATAGTAAATCTTTATTTTTTTAAAGTAGAGAAAAATTTGACCTCTAACCAAATGTGTAAAGTGAAAATGAGGATTTCTCACTTCCGCATTCCACTTCGGAAGAAGAAAAAAAATTGATATCAAAATTTTGATTTTGTGGCAAACAATATTTAATATTTATGTCAAATCATAGTAAATCTTATCTACAAATCCTCTAATCAAACACGTGAAGTGGTCCAAACAAAATTTTGGCCACTTTTGCACTCCAAATCTACGAACCAAACACTAAGAAGACCATGAGAGTGAGTCAACATGTGGTTGGATTGTTATCGAGTTAGTTATGATACAAATAGTACTAGTAATGGACTTGGAACTATTAGACTTTGGATCCTGAAACTACCCTTATAAGTTTTGGCTCAGGTCCAAATCCTCTAAGAAGAGATCTATCACAAAACTCGGTAGGTCTGGATGTGTTTTGATCGATTTAGTATAATGCATGAAACCCCCTCACATTTAACAGAAATCGTCAATGACTCACAGTCAACTCTTTTGACCCCCCCCTCCCCCTTCCCCCTCCCACACACGCACGTAGGCACTTTTGAGACCAAGATACCATCAATATGGGTTGTTCCTACTTGGCATTTATCTATGCACATCTGAGTGGAAAGCTAATTGGAACCAAAGGAGTTTTGATCTCAAAAGTATCCACGTAATCGTATTTTGGTCTCAAAAGTGTCCACGTGAACGGAGGGGGTCAAAGGAGTTGATTGTTAGGCATTGACGATTTCCGTTAAAAGTTGAGGGTTTCATGCACTATAGTAAACACAAGCATAGTGCAACTAAAAAATTCTCTTTCAAGTATGATGCACATTGAATTATTGTAAAACAAGTCGGCCGCACTTTAAATTATGATAAAACAAGTAGGATACAACTCAAAAAAATTCTACAATTTATACAAAAAAATACTATAATTTTCTATTCATCTCTCTTACATTTGTGTTTTTGTAAGGGTCTAAGTTTAGATCTTGATAGAATTTAAGAATTTTTTGATATTACATTCCCGTTAGATGAATGATATTGAAAATATTCTGTTATTTTATAAGAACATCATTCTGAAAGTGTCGCTATTACATTTGACTAAAACTAAAATAAATTCAATAGTAACACTTTTAAGAAAATATTCTCTGACTTATAAAATAAGATAATGTAAAAGAAATTTAGAATTGATGTGGATTTGAATCATATGTATTTTAGGATCGGATGGTCCGAAATTCAGTCAATTTAGATGCCGGCCTCCGATCCGATCCAAACCACGTGTCTACATGTCCTAGTTGGAAATTCAGCTTATATGTCACATCACATGGCATAAAAATTGTCATTCTTGTCATTGAAGACGTTGTGTTAAATTCAGCACCAACGTCTTGAAGTCGGCACCAACGAAGAAAGAGGTGGTGGTTGTGCCATGAATGAATTATTGCAGCCGTTATGTTTGTTGGGTAGGCTTTGGCCGGCTCGGCTCGGCTCGGCTCGGCTCGACTCGGCTGGACTGGACTGGGCTGAATTTTTTTTTTTTAAATGTCTGACGTAACGTACGAAACTTTGTGCATGATACATTATATGTTATTTGAGTTAATTGTTTCACATTTTTTTCGTGGTTCGATTCTGAGACCGTCAGTCTAGTCAAGGAAGTTATACCTCTCCACACTAACCACAAGAGCCAACTGAGTTTGGTGGCTTGGGTTACATAACATGCTCTTTTGTTTGACGAATCCAAACTTTCTACTTATTCAACAAATTGGAAATGAGGACACGACCAGTCACTTGACAAATAAGACACTAGCTCGACAGAACTTTTGGAAGTGGGAAAGTGGCCAAAATCGAAATTTGGAATCACTTTATGTGTTGAGTTCGAAAATTTACAGACAAAATTTATTGTAATTTGACATAATTGATACATTTTGTCTGTCACGAAATCGAAGTTTTGATATCGCTATGAACTGGAGTACGGAAATGGAAAATTCTTATTTCCATCTTGTGCTGGAATATCACTTCTTCTCTACCTTAAAAAAATGGTTATTTACACTAATTATTGCTAAATTTTTGATTTATAACACGGGGTACGGATAAATATCACTTTTGGTCACTGAATGTTTGAAAAGTTTTAGTTTTAGTCACTTTCTGACTAAAACTTAAAATTTTCAAACATTCGATGACTAAAAGTGGTATTTACCCTCATGTGGTACATCTACTTTTAAACTAATTACACTGACATTTCTTCCTTTTGAAAAAAAAATTTAATAGCGATAGTTAAAATGTATGGGTATTTCATGTAATAAACATAAAATATGGGGGTGGTTAGTGTAATTAGTTTAAAAGTATGGATATTCCGTATTATAAACCTAAAACTTAGGAGTAATTAGTGTAAATTATTCTTCAAATTTTTTTTTTACTATTTATGCCACGTAAATTTTTTTTTTAACTCATTTCAACAATCATCCAGATACAAAATTTTAGAATTTTTTTTTTTTTTTACTGCATTTCAATTCATCGTGATACTTACTTAAAATGTCAATTTTTTTATTTCGCCAAACCAATAAACCCATTTGCACCCATACAAAAGTAGTAGTTGAACTGCAAACCAGAAATCATATATATTCTTTGGGAAATTTGTGTACATATCCCTCAGAGATAGAGGGACCTAACCAAAATAAAAAAAAATACTGCGGCCGGCTCGTGTTTCACGCACGCCTATATTCTGTGATCTAGGTCCTCTGATACCCCTCTTTGTACTTTCAGATACATCCGCCCACGAATTTTCACAAAATTACGGTCACACCATCCAGTTGGACCAGTTCTCCCGCGTACCCACCACCCACTAACCCATCACCTACAACCCGATAACCCGATCCGATTATCTTATAATTATTATAAAGTTTGACTTTATGACCTCGCTTGATTTGCGGATTTAAAAAATTGAAAAAAAAACTTGTTTTTTATTTGTTTGGTAGTTATAACTTTGAAAAGTATTTTTCTGAAAAAAAGAAAAGAAAACGAAAATGGATTTCGAACCCATGTGATTGATTTTTTCATCTCATTTTCTAACATTTATTGCAATCTATTTTACAAACACATATTTTTCATAATATTATTTTAATTTTAAAAGGCAAGGGCATTATGGAAATATTAATATATTTTTTATTTCATTTCATACAACAACCAAATACTGGAAAGAAAATCAAACGATCTTTCCTAAATGGTTTCCTTGTTTTACCAACATAGGAAAGAAAATTCCTATGAAAAATACAAGTGAATTTATTTTCCTTCCGTGAACCAAACGAGGCCTAAAAGTAAAGCCGAAATCCAATAATGACTTCTTCTTCTTTTTAGATGTATGGAGTAACGTTTAGAAACTTCTTCTTTTTTTTAGAAGTCCGACATAACGACGCTAAGAATTTTGTGCACATTGTATTGCATGCTTTTTGACCCGCTATTTTCAACTCTTACCATTTTTTTATAAATAAAAAAATAATACGTCCCGGTGGCTCGATCCACCAATCTTCCGCCATCCAGACAGGTCTCTTATGCCTCTCATCGATAAACCATAAGTCTCACTCAAGTTCAACAAAATCCAATAATCTTGGATTTAAGTATTATACAATATGAAGCCAAAACCAATTTACATACCAGGAATACCAAATTACATCCTCTGTCAAATTTTAAATACGTACAATGCATTCAATATATACTACTATGTAATAATAAAAAAATTGGGTTTATCGTAAAAAAAATTCTTCCAAATATATTTTTACCTAACTTTACTAATTAAAATAATTTATTAAATTTAATAAGGACATGTAGGTAATTATCTATAAAAAATATTTAAGAAAAATATAGTTTGCTCTTCTTGTATAGTTTGCTCTTTCTAAGTACAGAAAACGTTAATTGATAGACGATTAAAATATGTACAATATACGTACATATATACTAGTAATATTTAATAATCATGTATTAAGTGTCTCGAAGCCTTAGCCTAGTGGTAAGATGGGAGACACCAGGGGGGAGTGGTCTAAGGATCGAATCCCCCCTCTGGACTGGCTGTGTGGCTATTATAGTCACGGGTCTGGACCGGACCGGCTGGGTGGCTCTTATAGGCATTGGTTCAGTCAAAAACAAAAATAAACAAAAAAATAAAAATAAAAAATATAATTGGTTCATACATACTAGGAGAATTTTCAGACGTTGCCTTCATAATAAAGACCTCGTTTGGGATTGTTGTTGTTTATTCAAAAAGTAGCAAAAATAACTATTGGCATAAAGTTCCCATATGCTCTTAAGATAATTCAAATGTAACAACTGCACCGTTATTCTTTAATCTTAATTTCTAATGTAACAATTGTACCGTTATTCTTTAATCATAATTTCTAATGTAACAACTGCACCGAGAATCCTGGTCGGTTGCCCCTCCGACACGTTGGGAATGTAGTGGATCTAAATTAGAGTTGACCCATAAGATATAATATTAAACTTGATCCGTATGACTTAATAGAGAAATCCTTTATTAAGTCCAAGGTTTAACTTCAATTATCTATACTTCATCCTTCTACTTTTTGTCCGATGTAGAACTAAACTTTATGATCAACTTCTTTTATATTGTCACCAATTGCGAACCAACTTGAGCGCTCAAGCGAATGTAAGAAACCACCCTATAATTTATACCTTAGCTTGTATCCATATGAGTCTGAGCAACAAGGAGATCAAATATATTGTCATCTCAATCCATTTGACCATTGAGATGAGTAATACATTCATTCACAACATTATTGGGTGCCAATCACACATGATCTTGTTCCACTTTGGACCACATGCTAGACCCACCTTTAAAACATATTCATACTCTTGAGTTATGGAAATTTATTTAGTCTCACATTGGATAGAAAGTAAGGAGGAGGCTAGCCTCCTCCTATATATATATACCCCCTCTTTGAGATAAATCAATTAAGGATCTTTCTACATTGTATCAGAGCCAAAATTTTGAATATCTTTCTCCACAATAATTTTTTCTCTTTTCTTCTTCTCCACCACCATCCCTCTTCTCCGTCGTCGACGTCCCCTCGGTAGGTGTTGTCGATCCTGCGGAAAGCATGGTACGTCGACGTTCCCTTACGGATGTTGTCGAACCTGCGGGAAGCAGGGTACGCTGTTGTCGACCTTGTCCTCTGCCTCCACTGGCGTAGGCGAGTTGTTCGTTGGATCATGGATAATCAGAGAGAAACTCTTGTATGATCCTCTGATTTTGATCTCAATATGGATTTTGAGATTAGAGAGCATACTTCCTGAAAAGTTTTGCATAGATCTTTATCTCTAATCTTTATTCCGGTGAGTTCTACCTATCATGTACCTCTTCTGCGGCATGAACTTGGAGGTGTATAGATAGATGGAGAAAGTCGTGATCGCATGTAGGCGCATGAACCGCGTTTGATCTCGTCCCTGTGTTGAGTTTGTGATAAGAGCAACTTTGGAGATGGGAACACCTGTGACTAGTCAGGAGCTGAAGGAGATACTAAATGGTCTGGCCATGGTATTTCGGACCAAATTAGAGAAGATCTCATCCAGTAGGAAAGTCGTGCCTACACAAGAACCATCACATGTGATAAAGAAGATAGAGTTGCTACCCAATGATATCAAACTTGAGGGAGTTATTGAACCTTCGGACCAAGAGACTTAAAAAATATGTAAAGGGAGAGTGTGCTGAGCCAGAGGATAAGACGAGTGCTGAGTGAAGCACATGTAGTCACCTTAATTCTCTAGTGGTTTCTTGGCTACTGACTTTTGTGTCTCCATCCATAGTTGGGATGGTGGAGTCAATCTGTAGTGCAACTGATGTTTGAAAGACATTGGCTGGGATGTACTCTGGAGCTGGAAGTGTCATGTTGATGATGGAAGTTGAGGAAAATATTGATGCTACCACACATGGGGAGAAGTCAGTACTCCAGTATGCAGTGGAGCTACATCTCTTATGGGCGGACTTGGATCACTATGATCCGCTATCATTGTAAAACCTAGCTTATGTTCTCCTTGGGAAACAGTACCTTGAACATAGGCGTGTGGCTCATTTTCTCAAGGGTCTGAACCCACAGTTTGAGGCTAGGAGGGAAGCAATGTGTCATCTGTCATCTTTTCCATCCCTGGATGAGGTTGTTGCATCGATGGAGCAAGAGGAGATCAGGCAAAAAGTGATAAAAGGTGAGACCTCACCCGCTGTCCGCTCGACATTGGTGATTTCTAGTGCTCCCATCAGCGATGACAGGAAGTGCTACAATTGCGGGAAGAAAGAGCACCTCAGCTACAACTACCCTCAACCCCGCAATTCTGGTCATGGCCGAGGAGGCAGAGGACATAGAGGTAGACGTACATGTCAAGGAGGCAGGGGACATGGAGGCTGGGGAGTTGCTCACCTAGCTGTGTCAGAGGAGACCACTACTAAGATGACTGGAGCCGAGATGAGAGAGATGGAGGAACTAGGCCAGTTCAAGCTTCAGGTTGAGAGTTCTAAGGGAAAGGGACAGGCCACTCAAGATCTTGCTGACACTACCTACCTTGGTAACTTTACTGGTTACGCTGCTCATATGGACAACAGTATCCCGGTTCAGGCACTTGCCTCAACTAAATCTCATACTGATCGGATCATAGACTCAAGTACATCTAGGCATATCACAGTTGCATCTAGTGAGTTTGTATTATATTATTCGAGCAAACATATGCATTCTTAGACAGTTCAGACTGCTGATGGGACATCCCAACCCATCAAGGGTACTTGCTCGGTCTATTACCCTATCATATGTTTTGTATGTTCCTTTATTTTTGGTCAACTTACTTTCTGTTAGCTCTCTCATTGATCAATTGAATTGCACTATTCTTTTTGATCGGGATATGTGTTCTTTCAAGG
Source organism: Iris macrosiphon (assembly GCA_036927795.1). Lineage (NCBI taxonomy): Eukaryota > Viridiplantae > Streptophyta > Magnoliopsida > Asparagales > Iridaceae > Iris > Iris macrosiphon. Next base: position 229,334 of record JAYESA010000203.1, on the reverse strand, counting down.
AGAATGCCACGGGGAAGAGGCTTGGGACTGGCATCAGGCATGATGGCCTTTGGTACATAGACATGGAGGCTGCAATGCTCGCTGCTACTATTAGTGGAGGGCTAGAGACAGAAGCAATGCTTCAACACAGCAGATTGGGGCATTTATCTTTTGATAGTTTGAATAAGTTAGAACCTGAGATAATGCATAAAGTAGACAAAAAAAATTATTTTATAATGCTTGTGAACTTGGAAAGCATACACGTTCTACTTATAAAATGGTTGGTTTTCGAAGTCTTGAGCCATTTATATTTGTTCATTTTGATGTTTGGGGACCATGTCCTACTACTTCCATCAGTAAATTCAGATGGTTTGTTACCTTCATTGATTGCTACTCACGTATGACCTGGATCTACATGATTAAGCAAAAATCTGAGGTGTACAAATATTTTAAAGATTTTTCGGCGTATGTGAAGACCCAGTTTAGAGTAAATATGAAGATTCTTTGAATAGATAATGGGACCAAGTACACCAATAAGGAGTTTGCTAATTTTATCTCTAGTCAGAAAATTCTTCATCAAACCACTTGTCCAGACACTCCTGTTCAGAATGGGGTGGCTGAACGCAAAAGCAGGCATCTACTAGAAGTGGCACGTTCTTTAATGCTGAAAATGAATGTGCCAAAGTTCTTGTGGAGTGAGGCTGTTATAACATCAGTTTATCTAATTAACATGATACCGTTAAGAATATTAGGGATGAAGACACCATGTAAGATGCTCTTGGGCTCTAATATTTTTTATTGTTCCACCTAGAGTGTTTGGCTGCACATGTTTTGTGCGATATCACAGAATGATGGTGAGCAAGGTGGATCCACAAGCAGTTAAATGTATCTTTGTGGGCTACTCATTTAGTCAGAAAGGATACAAGTGTTGGTGTCCCACTGAAAGAAGGTTGTTTGTCAGTATGGGCATGACCTTCCGGGAGTTTGAACCATTTTATGGGAAGAAGACGGAGTTAAGTTTCTTGTTCGAGGATGGCTTTACTAATGCTAGTAGAGAGGGGGATAATGATAGTGACATCGTGGTTGGTATGATTCTATGTCCTTTTGAGTCACCGATGAGTGATGGTGTCTCAGGGGGAGCCGACAATCAGGGGGAGCTGAGAGTATATAGGGAGCATGAGCATCATGAGCTTCCTCCTTATGTGCCTAGGCCAACACCCACAAATATTGATGTCCCAAGTCCCTCTTCTCCATGACCTTCTTTAGCCTATCCACCTGAGTCACCTAGTAACAATTTCTCCTATGATGCTTATAATACTCATGTCTTGCTTCGTAGAAATTCTAGAGTCAATGCTGGAAAATCTCCAGCTAAGTTTGGCAGTTGGGATACTGACATTGCACATTACATTTGATATGCATCAACTCCACCTGCATATAAGTCCTTTCTTGCATTATTACATCCAGTACTTGTACCTAACAACTGGCAGGTAGCTAAGCAAGATCCTAGGTGGTTGAGTGCCATGCAGGAGGAACTTCAGGCCTTGAAGAAGAACGACACAAGGGAGCTGGTACCACTGCCAGTTGGGTGGCGTGCTGTTGGATGTAAATAGGTTTGTACTGTTAAGCAGACTCCAGAGGGAAAAATTGACAGGTATAAAGCTAGATTGGTTGCTAAAGACTATAGCCAAACTTATGGTATCGACTATGACGAGATATTTGCTCCAGTAGAAAAGATGAGCATTGTACGAGTGTTGATGTCATGTGCTACCAACTTCAATTGGCAACTACATCAGCTAAATGTTAAGAACGTATTTTTCCATAGGGATCTCCAAGAGGAGGTGTATATGGATATTCTACCAGGCTTTGTTAATTCACAAGCAATAGAGAATGTATGCAAATTGAAGAAGTCTTTGTATGGGCTAAAGCAGTCTCCGAGAGCATGGTTTGATAGATTCAGGCTTGCAGTATATGGTATGGGGTATAGACAGTGCAATGGAGATCATATTGTGTTTTATATGCACTCCAAGACTCGTATCATTATTCTTGCAGTTTATGTTGATGATATTATAATTACTGGAGACGATACTGAGCCCGAAGGCGAACCACGGAACGGTGACCGTTAGGGAAAAATGTCAATCAATCCCTTTCCTTTTTCATTATAAGTAAATTCCATACATCAAAAAGTAAGAAACTAAGAAACAAAAGCTTTTTCGCGGGCCATAATCCACAATTGCCCACGTACTACTGATTCGAGCCCTCACAGCCCAGGACAACGATGCAATTATTAGGGCATGCTCTACCACTGAGCTAATAGCCCATCGTGTGGGCCTCCCATTGGGAGGCCTGCTATGCCAAAAAGGCGAGAGAAACCCCATCCCTCTCTTTCCTTTTTGTGCCCATGTCCCGAGATCCTACGGCTGAAGAAAAAACTTGGAGAGGAATTTGAAGTTAAGGATCTGGGGCAGTTGAAGTACTTTTACAAAATTAAAATTGCAAGATCACGAAAGGGTATAATACTTTCTTAGCGAAAGTACGCTCTGGACCTTTTTTCAGAGACATGAATGCTGGGTTGCAGGATTGCTTCTACTCCTATTGAAGAGAATCACAAGTTGTGTGCTGAGGGTGGTGATCCGGTGAGTAAGGAACAATATCAAAGATTAGTTTGTTGGCTTATATATCTATGTCATACGAGACCTTATATTACTTATGCCGTGAGTGTGGTGAGTAGATATATGCATGATCCCAGAGAGCAGCTGTCACGAACCGTACCCGGTATAGGGGCACGAGAGCGTGGGTACGTCCAGCCTATGCCGCAACATCGGCGGTAGAACGCTGTCTAGGTCACAGTAATACTATATAGCTAAACACCTGTCAATGATATCCATCTCCATAAGGAGGTCAATATACATCTCATAATAATCTCACAAGGTAACTCAATCACAACAACTATAAGGCACGATAAAAGATAAAAAGAAATGACATAGTTAAACACCATGTCTCAAACATAACGATAACTCACAGTCTAGCTGTCCAACACAAGTCTCCAATTAAACTTAACATAAGTCTAAACATAAACTGAAATAACCTCCAAAAGTCTCAAGCATAAATAAATACTATCTAGATAGCTGTAGGCAATGCCTCATCTAGAAGCATGGTCTCCTCTAGGATCTCTGGTACATAGTCTGCATCTATACCTGGTCCATAGTGCGTGGTACAGAAATCCTCAAGATTCTCCGAAAAAAATATCCAGTCAGGATTGGAACGAAAATACACCTCTAACAGCAGTTCCACATATATTGACAAAAACTATAACACTGTGTAAAGAAATACAAGACAGATATGAAATACTGGCAATAAGAAATACTGGAATAAAGAAAATGCTGGAATAAAGAAATACTGGAACATCATCATCAATATACATCTAGCGATGAATAGAACTACAAGTACACGCAAGAACAATGAACTGGTATGTAAGTGTGTACGAGAACAATAACTAGAACATGTAGAGATGCTAGATCAATGTACTAGAGATGCATGTCAAGAATCATCTAACTAAGTGTGTGAAACATCAGTATATCATGTGATCGGCTTGGGACTATATGACTCATTACATTGATTAGCGATCATCCCCAACAAGTCAGGCTAACCAGATTAACAGCGATGAGGCATGTAAGGGTAAGGCTGTACCGACGTGAGATATGGGTGAGCTAATACTGCATGTAAGGTTGGATATGATCACATAAGCTACTAATATTTTCCCGTTTCTCCAGCTAGCACGATGGATTCCAATCACGACTCCTCGTGACAGGTCTCAATGATGCTAACTCGTATAAACAACAGTGTCAGAGTCATGTACGCTATATAACAAGAATTATAGAGATAATCAACATAATGGAAACTGTCAGAGAATGTACTCGCCTGTGGTCCTTAGCTGGCAATACCACTGTCCGGGTTCCAAGGTGTCGTCTGGATGATCCAACAGTCCTATAGACATACCATATAATATAATACTTCATTAGACAATACTCTAGCTCACAATCAACATAACGATCTCAACAGGCTACGCTAGGGGTGGCCACGTCTGTCGTTGCTGTGCATAATAGACAGTCAATAGTATGGTCTCGCCAGTACGTCAGTGTACATTTGGCAGTCTGTTATCACGCTACAGGGTCACAGGTCAATGTAATTATGGGGTATCCGTGGTTACATTCAAGTCATCTAGTATATATAATACATAGTACATAATATGATCTAACTTATTCATAATATCCATTAGTTACAAAATAATAGACGTATGTACATATATACTTTAAATAAAATTAATACTTTATATATATATTAAACATATACTAGGGAGATGTATACAATACGTATATATATGTATTTATACTAATTGAGAGATACCATATATATGTGCCAAAAATACATTTAACCCTATACTAATACATGTACCATACATCTATATTAATTAGGTTTATATTCATATAGATATATAATATGTACATACAAACACACCAATCTACCATCATACGATACGTGTATACTATCATAGCTAATTATACGCATGCATACAAGGAGGAATACGCGTGTGCATGTACACGTATACGTACGCGAGAGGGGACTCGAACCTGGGCGCGGGAATGAGACGTGCGTGTCGCGGCGTCGTCGAGTCGAAGGGCTGCTCCGGTCGGGTACAGCGAGGTCAGCGGTCGTCCGGCGTGCAGGCAAGTCGTCCAGCGTGCGCAGGCGAGTCGTCCGGTCTGTGCAGCGAGTCATGTGGCTTCGGGCGGGAACCTCGGTCGGCGGTGGCGTACGGCGCTCCAGCGGGCAGTCGGGGCAGCTCTCGGTCGATGGGATCCAGGCTGCTCGGGGTCAGCGGTCCGACCGTCTCCGGCGTTTAGTCGCGGGGGGGGGGGGGGTCGACAGTCGGGTGGTGGTCGGCTCAGATCGCTCGGCTCCGGCTAGTTCATGTCAGGTTTCGGCAGTGAACAGTAAGGTGAAGAGGGGATGTCGGCTGGGAGTATTAGGTTTTAGGTTTAAGGAGAAGGAATAAATAGGATGATATATATTTATATACAAGGGTGTGGGTTTGACCTAGAATATGTTGACTTTGGTCAATACTAGGAAAAGGCCTTGGCTTATTATGGAGATATTCCAATGGGCTAGGGTTCGAATGGGTTTAATGAAATTACAGAAATTGCACGAAATAGGTTTTGTTTGCTTAATTAAAATTAAATGCAAGGAGGTATTTTACAATTAAATAGAAGTACAAAGGCTGGATTTACGTGGGACACAAGCATCAATGAACGGTCTGGCGTGTCTAGGACAAGGTGTGAATCTGATGGAAGACAAAGCTAGCGTAGCGTCCTAGTTATTGAATAGTAATAAAGTGCAACAATCAATTAAGGTCACCGTAAATTAAATAAAATTGATTACCATGCAATCATTTACTCATTAATTATAAAAAGACGAAAATACCCTTAATCCAAAAAGTGGGGGCGACAAGTCTACCCTTCTTAAAGAATTTCGTCCTCAAAATTTAAAATAACTATCACAAGAATAAGCAATCAATTAATGAATTATACCTCAAGTCTCGAAGAGATATGGATACCGCTCGCGCATTTCGTCCTCTCTCTCCCAAGTTGATTCTCCTGGAGAGTGATTTCTCCATGCAACACGAACCAAGGGAATAGTCTGGTTCCGCAATATCTTCTCTCTACGATCCAAGATCTCCACCGGTTGTTCAGGATAGCTGAGTGTCGGTCCAACTTCGATCTCTGAGTGATCTAATATGTGACTAGGATCTGCCACATACCGTCTCAGCTGCGACACGTGGAACACGTTATGCACTCCATCTAGAGCAGGCGGCAAGTCTAGTCTATAGGCCACTGCACCGACCCTTGCAAAAATACTGAAGGGCCCGATGTATCGTGGACTAAGCTTTCCTCCTTTGCCGAAACGAATCGTGCCCCGTATCGGAGAAATCCGTAGGAACACCAAATCGCCAACCTAGAACAACGATCTTAACACGCAACCTAAACAAAGCAATCACAAACCAAACAAAACAATACCTGAAACTCTAGGGGTCTACGGTGGCTATCTGCCCAATGCCGCTGTCTGTCCTGCGCTATTCGCAGTCTGTCTCTGATAAGTTTTACCTTTTTTGCTGCATCCACGACCATTTCTGGTCCTAACAAGGCTCTTTCTCCAATATTATCCCAAGATAAAGGGGTACGACACCTCCGTCCATATAAAGCCTCGAATGGTGACATCTTAATGCTGGCCTGGTAGCTGTTGTTGTAAGCAAACTCTACCAAGTGTAGATGATCCTCTCAAGAACCTCCGAGATCCAATACGCAAGTGCGTAGCGTATCTTCAAGAGTCTGAATAGTCCTTTCAGACTGCCCGTCTGTCTGAGGGTGATATGCGGTACTGAACTTGAGCTGAGTGCCCAAGCTAGACTGCAGCCTCCTCCAGAAATGGGAAGTGAAACGACTATCCCGATCTGAGACAATACTCACAGGAACTCCATGTAATCTGACAATCTGCTGTACGTACATCTCTGCTAGCTTCTCCGTCGAAGTACCCACTTTAAAAGGTAAGAAGTGGGCTGATTTGGTCAACCTATCCACGATGACCCAAATTGCATCTTTTCCTCCTGGAGAACGAGAAAGTCCCGAAACGAAGTCCATAGTCATGTGCTCCCACTTCCATTCTGGAATGGGTAAAGGTTGAAGCAATCCCCCTGGCCTCTGTCGATCTCCTTTCACCTGTTGGCACACTAAACATCGAGATACGAAGCGTGCTACTTCGCGCTTCATACCATACCACCATACATGCTTCCTCAAATCTTGATACATCTTGTTGGCTCCGGGATGCATCGAGTACTGAAAGCGGTGTGCCTCCTGTAAAACTTCTTCGCGCAGCTCTCCACTTGGCACACACATCCTCGTGCCATGTCGTAAGGATCCATCATCCGTAATAGTGAAGTCGTCTATCAATCCTGTCTGAACTTGTGCCCTAATATTCCTTAGAGTCTCATTATCATACTGTGCAGCTTTAATTCTGTCTATCAGCTCTGATTGAATCTGCAGTCCCCACATCTGAATCTCAGCTCCTGAAACTAATACCTCAATTTCTAAGCTCTCAAGATCAGCTAATAAGTGTCTATCCGAAGTCAAGCACATAGCCATTGGGTACCTGCTCAAGGCATCCGCGACTACGTTGGCTTTCCCTGGATGATACCGTAATGAGATATCGAAGTCTTTCTTCAATTCTAACCACCTTCTCTGTCTCATATTTAGCTTCTTCTGTGTAAACACGTACTTTAAGCTCTTGTGGTCTGTGAAGATTTTCACACGCTCTCCGTACAGATAGTGCTTCCACAGCTTTAGGGCAAAGATAACTGCCGCTAACTCCAGATCGTGAGTGGGGTAGTTCTTTTCATGAGGGCATAATTGTCTTGAAGCACAGGCAATTACTTTCCCGTGTTGTTGAAGAACGCATCCCAACCCTTTTCCTGAAGCATCACTGTAGATAGTGAATCCACCTGTCCCTGATGGCAATGTCAAAACTGGTGCTGTCGTCAATCTCCTCTTCAGCTCATCGAATGCGGCTTGGCATTCTTCTGTCCAGACAAATTTTACATCCTTCTTGGTCAGCCTAGTCATTGGCTCTGCAATCTTGGAGAAGTCTTGTACAAATCTTCTGTAGTATCCTGCTAGTCCGAGAAAGCTCCTGATTTCAGCTACCGTACCGGGGGTAGCCCATGACTTCACTTCCTCTATCTTCTTTGGGTTAACTGAAATTCCGTCACCCGTTACCATATGTCCAAGAAATTCAACATTTTCAAGAAAGAACTCACACTTTGAAAGCTTCCCGTATAATTTCTCTCTTCTGAGAGTTTCTAAGACTATTTTCAAGTGCTCTTCATGCTCTTCTGGGTTTTTTGAATATACTAGAATGTCGTCAATAAACACCACTATGAACTTGTCAAGGTACTGGTGGAACACCTTGTTCATCAAGTTCATAAATACTGCTGGTGCATTGGTTAAACCAAACAGCATTACTGTAAATTCAAACTGGCCATATCTGGTTCGAAAGGCAGTCTTCGGTATGTCTTTTTTCTTCACTTTCACCTGGTGATAGCCTGACCTCAAGTCTATTTTTGAAAACACCTTCGCTCCGCTCAATTGATCGAAAAGATCATCTATCCTCGACAGCGGATATTTGTTTTTGATAGTGAGGTTATTCAAAGCTCTATAATCGATACACATACGTACCGTGCCATCCTTCTTCGGTACAAATAATACCGGTGCTCCCCATGGCGATGAACTGGATCTAATAAAGCATTTGTCTTTCAGCTCCTCAACTTGTTTCTTTAGTTCTACCAACTCGTTGTTGTTAACTCTATAGACATGTTGCGAAATAGGCTCCGCTCCTGGTATCAAGTCTATAGAGAACTCAACATCTCTGTCTGGTGGCAAACCTGGCAACTCCTCTGGAAATACATCCAGGAACTCCGCTATAAGTGGATGCGGTAACTCTTCTTCTTCCACCATGGCTCCGCAAAAAGTGCCTCTGCTCCGCTCCTCTGGCAATCTCAAACTCTGGCTCTCCTGGTGGTCGAAATACTACTCTTCCTCCGCGATAATCTATAGAAGCATGATGTTTACTCAGCCAGTCTATTCCGAGTACAATATCATATTCCGGCAGTGGCATGACGAGTAAACTCACGCTCAACTCTCGGCCTTCCAATGACACTCTCCGATCCTTGCAACAATCACGGACTAGGATAATGCCTTCTCCTGTCGTGATCTTGCAAGTCCTATCTAATGGTTCCATTTCTAAATGATGCTTAAGGGCATAAGATACAGATACGAAACTATGGGAAGCACCAGAATTAAATAATTCAAGTGCTGGAATAGAATCGAGTAAAACTGAACCTGAAATCACGTCTCCAGCTGGCTCGGCCTCCTCAGTGGTCATGGCGTAAGCTCGTCCTTGTGGTGCTCCTCTCTGTTGTTGCTGCTGCTGAGCAAACCTCTCCTGCTGTGATGGAAGTGGAGGTCCTCTCTGCTGGCCTCCTGGTACAATAGGTGCTCTGGCTGGTACTCTCTGAGCTGCTCCTTCTCCTTGGCGAGTCTGAATAGTTGGGCAGTCTCTCAGCTGATGTGCTGCTGATCCACACGATAAGCAAGTGCCCAACCTTTTTCTGCAGATGTCTCTTGTATGTCCCATCTTTCCGCAATACGAACATGGGGCAACGAGTTGATTATGTCTTTGTGGTTGCTGTTGTTGAGCATGTCCTCGAACTGGTGCCTGTTGCTGGTGTTGTTGATGGTGTTGTTGCTGGTGTTGTTGCTGGTACGATCTATGTTGTTGTTAAAAGTGTGGGCGCTTGGCTGATCCTGTGTTAACTCCTGTTGCTCCAGATGTATCGCGTCCTCTCTTGGGCCTGAGGTCCAAGTCGTCTTCGGCAATCTGGGCATCCATCAGAATACTCTCAAATGTAGCAGTACGTCATTCCGAAGTACGAGACTTGATCTCCCTATTTAATCCCTTCCTGAATTTTCGAGCTCTATCTCCTGGGTCTCGAACCATCGATGGCGCAAATCGACTCAATTGACAAAACTCTGCAGCATATTCATCGACTGACATGCCTCCTTGAACTAAGTCATGGAACTGACTTTCTAATGCTCCCAAGGCTACGTCAGGAAAGAATTTTTCTTTGAAGAGTTCCTTAAAGTCCTTCCAAGTAAGTCCTTCAGCGGGGAGTCTCGGCTCTGTACGATACCACGTCAGTGCGATATCAAACATCTGACTGCCAGCGGCCTTTATCTGAAGAATCTCTGGAATCTGTGATAAGCGCAGATTCCTTTCTATGTCTTCTAACCATTCGTCAGCATATAGTATTCCTTCTGTGCCTTTGAACTCTCGAGGCATCATCCTCTTAAAGTCCACTATGGTACCGGGCCTCTGTTGTTGTTGACCTTGATGTTGCGGTTGTCGTCCTACTCTCTCCACATCTTGGAGAGTCACCTGATGAGCATTCTCCATGCTCTCTCTCATCAGTTCGGTCTGTGCCTGGTGTGCTTCTGCTTGCATTCTCTGAGCCTCAGCTTGAACACGCTGAGCCTCTGCTGTTACTCTCTGGGCCTCTAGCATGCCCTGCATCAGTGCGAACATCTGTGCCCCGTCAGTGGGCACTCCTCCGGGAATCGGTGTCGGTGGTGGTGGAAGGTTGTCTGTCATAGCTGGGGCAATCCTCTGTATAGGTGGAGGAGGAATCCCGTTAGCTGCAGACACTCCTACACGAACAGGAGATGTAGAAGGATCTCCAGGTATCTGTTCGTCAGGTTAAGAGGTGGCAGTCCTCTCTGAATTGGCTGCTCCCATTCTCATGGATCTAGTATTCGGCGACATCCTGAATATAGATCAAAGAATCAATTAAGGTGGTAGATGTGATATTATCAAGAAAGGACACTAAAGTGCTAAAGGAAGCAATCCATTAGAATAGCAATATGAAGTTCAGAATTTCCTAGTGTGATTGAGCATATTCTCATCCTAGATCCTATTTCCTATATCTTAGCACAGGCTCGCAGCAGTACAACTAAGTTGTCGTACTACCACGATATCGCATAACTTGCAAAACTAGACCTGCATGGGCCACCACTTAAAAACGTGTCATGACCCGCACCCGGTATAGGGGCACGAGAGCGTGGGTACGTCCAGCCTACGCCGCAGCATCGGCGATAGAACGCTGTCTAGGTCACAGTAATACTATATAGCTAAACACCTGTCAATGATATCCATCTCCATAAGGAGGTCAATATACATCTCACAATAATCTCACAAGGTAACTCAATCACAACAACTATAAGGCACGATAAAAGATAAAAGAAAATGACATAGTTAAACACCATGTCTCAAACATAAAGATAACTCACAGTCTAGCTGTCCAACACAAGTCTCCAATTAAACTTAACATAAGTCTAAACATAACTGAAATAACCTCCATAAGTCTCAAGCATAAATAAATACTATCTAGATAGCTGTAGGCAATGCCTCATCTAGAAGCATGGTCTCCTCTAGGATCTCTGGTACATAGTCTGCATCTATACCTGGTCCGTAGTGCGTGGTACAGAAATCCTCAAGATTCTCTGGATAAAATATCCAGTCAGGATTGGAACAAAAATACACCTCTAACAGCAGTTCCACATATATTGACAAAAACTATAACACAGTGTAAAGAAATACAAGACATATATGAAATACTGGCAATAAGAAATACTGGAATAAAGGAAATGTTGGAATAAAGAAATACTGGAACATCATCATCAATATACATCTAGCGATGAATAGAACTACAAGTACACGCAAGAACAATGAACTGGTATGTAAGTGTGTACGAGAACAATAACTAGAACATGTAGAGATGCTAGATCAATGTACTAGAGATGCATGTCAAGAATCATCTAACTAAGTGTGTGAAACATCAGTATATCATGTGATCGGCTTGGGACTATATGACTCATTATATTGATTAGCGATCATCCCCAATAAGTCAGGCTAACCAGATGTAACAGCGATGAGGCATGTAAGGGTAAGGCTGCACCGACGTGAGATGTGGGTGAGCTAATGCTGCATGTAAGGTTGGATATGATCACATAAGCTACTAACATTTCCCCGTTTCCCCAGCTAGCACGATGGATTCCAATCACGACTCCTCGTGACAGGTCTCAATGATGCTAACTCGCGTAAACAACAGTGTCAGAGTCATGTACGCTATACAACAAGAATTATAGAGATAATCAACATAATAGAAACTGTCAGCGAATGTACTCGCCTGTGGTCCTTAGCTGGCAATACCACTGTCCGAGTTCCAAGGTGTCGTCTGGATGATCCAACAGTCCTATAGACATACCATATAATACAATACTTCATCAGATAATACTTTAGCTCACAATCAACATAATGATCTCAACAGACTACGCTAGGGGTGGTCACGTCTGTCGTTGCTGTGCATAACAGTCAGTCAATAGTATGGTCTCGCCAGTACGTAAGTGTACATTTGGCAGTCTGTTATCACGCTACAGGGTCACAGGTCAATGTAATTACAGGGTATCCATGGTTACATTCAAGTCATCTAGTATATATAATACATAGTACATAATATGATCTAACTTATTCATAATATCCATTAGTTACAAAATAATAGACGTATGTACATATATACTTTAAATAGAATTAATACTTTATATATATATTAAACATATACTAGGGAGATGTATACAATACGTATATATATGTATTTATACTAATTGAGAGATACCATATATATGTGCCAAAAATACATTTAACCCTATACTAATACATGTACCATACATCTATATTAATTAGGTTTATATTCATATAGATATATAATATGTACATACAAACACACCAATCTACCATCATACGATACGTGTATACTATCATAGCTAATTATACGCATGCATACAAGGAGAAATACGCGTGTGCATGTACGCGTACACGTACGCGAGAGGGGACTCGAACCTGGGCGTGGGAATGAGACGTGCGTGTCGCGGCGTCGTCGAGTCGAAGGGCTGCTCCGGTCGGGTACAGCGAGGTCAGCGGTCGTCCGGCGTACAGGCGAGTCGTTCGGCGTGTGCAGGCGAGTCGTCCGGTCTGTGCAGCGAGTCGTGTGGCTTCGGGCGGGAACCTCGGTCGGCGGCGTCGTGCGGCGCTCCATCGGGCAGTCGGGGCAGCTCTCGGTCGATGGGATCCAGGCTGCTCGGGGTCAGCGGTCCGACCGTCTCCGGCGTTCAGTCGCGGGGGGGGGGGGGGGTCGACAGTCGGGTGGTGGTCGGCTCAGACCGCTCGGCTCCGGCGAGTTCACGTCGGGTTTCGGCAGTGAACAGTAGGGTGAAGAGGGAATGTCGGTTGGGAGTATTAGGTTTTAGGTTTAAGGAGAAGGAATAAATAGGATGATATATATTTATATACAAGGGTGTGGGTTTGACCTAGAATATGTTGACTTTGGTCAATACTAGGAAAAGGCCTTGGCTTATTATGGAGATATTCCAATGGGCTAGGGTTCGAATGGGTTTAATGAAATTACGGAAATTGCACGAAATAGTTTTTGTTTGCTTAATTAAAATTAAATGCAAGGAGGTGTTTTACAATTAAATAGAAGTACAAAGGCTGGATTTACGTGGGACACAAGCATCAATGAACGGTCTGGCGTGTCTAGGACAAGGTGTGAATCTGATGGAAGACAAAGCTAGCGTAGCGTCCTAGTTATTGAATAACGATAAAGTGCAACAATCAATTAAGGTCACCGTAAATTAAATAAAATTGATTACTATGCAATCATTTACTCATTAATTACAAAAAGACAAAAATACCCTTAATTCAAAAAGTGGGGGTGACAGCAGCATATGGAGGCAGTTCACAGAATTCTCAGGTATATTAAAGGAAGTCCAGTAAAGGGGTTATGGTTCAGAAGCTCTGGACATCTGAGAGTTGAAGGATACTGTGATGCCGATTGGGCAGATTGTATGGACGATCGTAAGTCCACTACAGGTTACTTATTTTTGTTGGAGGCAATCTTGTATCTTGGCGTAGCAAGAAGCAAGATGTAGTGGCTAGGTCTATAACTGAGGTCGAGTACAGGGCTATGTCAGTTAGCTTGTACGAGATGATGTGGGTGAAGAGCTTGTTGGCTGAGATACATTTGTTTAGAGGAGACTTTCTGCAACTTTGGTGTGACAACAAATAGGCAATTGATATTGCAAACAATCCAGTTCAGCATGATCGTACCAAACATGTGGAGATTGATCGATTCTTCATCAAGGAGCAGCTGAATAGAAAAGTTTTGACTTTGAGCTATGTGAAATCAGCAGAGCAGTTAGCTGATTATTTAACTAAATGTTTAGGTTCTAGAGAGTTTGACATATTTTGTAACAAGATGGGGATGATTGATGTCTATCGTCCATCTTAAGGGGGAGTGTTGAGTTATGAAAACTTATTTAGTCCCACATTGGATTGAAAGTAAGGAGTAGGCTAGCCTCCTCACACACACACACACACACACACACACACATATATATATATATATTTATATGTGTGTGTGTGTGTGTATCCCCTCTTTGAGAAATAAATCAATTAAGTCTTTCTACAATACAGTTCCTCTAGCCTTAGGTTTGCCGTTCCCCGACTACCTTGTGGAGATGCTCCTAACTCCACCTTAGAAGCGAACCCGTATCATCCTTTCAATGTTATGTCCATGTCTCGGGCCATCTTATGGAGTACAACTTGAATCCAATTATACATATAGTCATGAAAGTTCAACATAATCTGTTTTGAAATAACAAAGCATACAAATACAGCTCGATTCGTAACCTTGGATATTAACACCACTCTAATAGGAACGGATCACGAAACACAACAGAATAACACCGGTTTTGACCGAAAAAAATATGTAAGGAATGAACTGAAACGTAGAACCCTACAAACGCACAGTATCACAACACAAAAACAACAATCACAAATATTTACGTAGAAAACTCAAAGAGGATAAAATGGGACGATCGAAATCTAATGTAGAAAAGCTTCACTAATGAAATAAGAAAATATACCAACTTTCCCAACTTCTTCTACTGATCCAAATTGGATCACCACAGCTACTCAATGACTATGGACATATTACATTGAAGAAATATATGGTTTACTGAGCGAGAACACAAAGACGAACCGATAAGAATGTCCTCGAATGATATCCTTCGAATCAAAATGAAAAACTCTCTCAATCTTCTTCTCTTGCTTCTTGAAAGTACTAGAGCCACCATTTTTTATAATGATGATTTCTCTCAGAAATTATGTCAGGGTAATAACTTATAACTCTTCCTCCCGAGACAATCCTGGCAATTGGATTTGATCAAACAACCTTGATCCAAAACCCAAATTCGGCTTAGCCTATACTTACTCATATACTGATGATATGCTTAGTGAGCAAAAAAAAAAATCCAAAATTTTGTTGCACGATTTTGCAACTTTGTAGCATACAAACGATATAGCGCTAGTCCCAATACTCTCGAGAAACTTTTAATACAAGCTCCAAAATGAGCCTCGTTTGTTGTCTTCGACTTTTTGAGCTTTTCAGGCACACAAAAGATGTTTGTCGCACTCTAAGATGTTCTCCGCATAGGAAAAAAAATCAACCCCAACACGACGCATAAGTCAACAACCACAAGAGTGTTGGAGGACAATGTAACAGATGGTTCTTGAAGTTGTACCTTTACTCCACTTAAAAGTTTTATTAACAAGTCAAACAACTTTTCTCTGCTTCTCACCTCCAATATATTGTAAAAAAGATCTGATTAGTAATTTGACATGAATCTTTCGCCTGAAAAACTTGTAGTTTTTTTTTGAAATGCCCTCAAATCACACCATTTTTACGTCCCCGTAGTTTGATCTGTTAGCTTTGCCTGAGCAAAAGCTCAACTTCCTTCTTTCCTTTAGTCCCACATCGGATGGGCCAACTCCTCATTGTATGTATATATTAGTTCCTCTTCATTGCTTTCTTAAAGATGTTGTGTGGGGAACCCCTTGGGCCATACACGTGTGCCGCCGCCCAGCCTGGCTCGGCTCGGTTCGGTTCGGTTCGGCGCGCATAACGGGTACGAGTACGTACCCACACCTGCGGGCGCTGAATGCCGATCCAATTTACTCTTCGGGTTCGGGCTAGGATCCAAATTTTTTTTTTGCTCCTCCTTATTTTTGAACCATTTGGCTCATTCAGATTTGAACGTAGAGGCACCATGTCCAGGTTCATTGAACCCTTGTAACAGCTCTTTTGACAGTCATTCCTCCACGTTTATTTTCTTTTGTTATTTCTTTTTAATGACTAGTTTTAAGAGCCATTTAATCTCTTGTCGGTTGGTTGTGTCTTTGGTCTGCCTTTATATTGCGGTCACCTCCTCCTTCTTTCTTTACAGAAAATAATCCTACGTGAAACCTCTCTTTCATTCCTCTCTCAAACCACATTATGATCTCCAAATTCTTGCTCTGGGCAGAGCTAAGTTCGGTCTCTCTCTCCGAGTTGTGTGCGACGAAGAGAACCCGGTAGTCAGGGGATTTTACCACTAGGAGCTTCCGAGAAATGTCTGCATATAGACCTCGGATCAACTCTTAGGACAGTGCTTCGTGCACGACTTCCCCGGAGGCCGGTAACTATTTTTTTTTTGTTTCCTTGTTCTCTGAAAATAATATATTTATATTTATATTATAAATTTTATTTTCAATCTAAGAGTTGATCAAAACAAATATTATGTGAGCATATATATTTTTGTAGCAATTTTACTACTGGATTCTGATTTTTGTCACCAATATATTTGTTACCACTAAAATATTTATTGTAGCAAACTTGTAGTTAATTGTTCATTTAGCAAATTTTTTTACCGAGTATTAATGCTTACATACCAAAGTGCAAGATAGAATTTTAATTATTTTAAATCATATATTAATTAAGAATTGATATTAAAAAATTATTATTCTAAGTACTATTCTGTTAATAAATAAATAAAAAAATAAAAAAATTGTATTTGTAGTAATTGTAACAAATATTTCTATTACAAAATTTGTGAAATGTCTTGAATACTTGTAACGAATATTTCTAACTTTTGGTTGAATATTTGCCAACACATATAATCTTGTGATTCAATTTAACCACTATAATTTAGTATTTATAGCACATAAAATCTTGCTTAATATATATATATATATATATATATATACCATCATTGGTATTCATTATTATTATTAGCTCTACATTTACTTATTGTTAACTACAATATTGTTTAATTAAAACGATCTCAAGACAATAATAGTTAAGTATAATAGAAAATCTCTTTGAGTCTGAATTCTAAAAGTAAAGATCAATTTGGGAACAAGCCGAAAGGGTCCTTTTGTCAACCGGGTGTAAATAGCCCTAAGCGATACGGTATTTAAGTGTCTTCGGACCACCGCTAGCTGGAAATCGGACCCTACAGCTAACCAAAATTAATCTACACTTGATAGACTACAGATTTTAAGATTGGTTAGCAAAATTACTTGAACTATTATTCTAAATCATTGGACATTGTTATTCAGTAATTTTGTATCTTTCAGACTTTCCTCATTTGCAACCATGACTGCCAAGGATGAGACTTTTACTGCTAAACCTGCAAAATTCAACGGGACTTTCTTTAAGAGATTACAAAGTCAGATGAAATTTTGGCTCACTACCTTAGGATTAATCTCAGCCATTGATGGTTCCATACCAATCACAAATAACTCTGATGACACTGAGTCTGACATAGGTGTATCCAAGTCCTCTGGTTCTTCTAGACCCAAGACCCCTAAGGAAATAGACTACCATTGCTTCCATAGAATTCTAAGCGCTTTGTCTGAATCACTATATCACATATTCTTTGAATACAAAAGTGCAAAAGAACTTTGGGATGCTCTGGAAGCTGAATATAGCTGTGATAATGCTGGAATTGAAAGATTCAGTTTTTTCTCATTCAACAGATACTTTATGGTAGATAACAAACCTATAAATGACCAAATACATGAATTCTAAGAATACCTTATGCATATTCAAGCCAAAGGCACTTTCTTATCTACTGAGTATAAAATAGCCTGCTTAATTGACAAGCTTCCTCCTTCTTTGTCTGATGTCAAGAAAGACCTCATTCACACTCAGGGTGACCTTACTTTTTCTCAAGTCCTAAAGAAAATTAGAACAGAAGAATAAATTAGGCTAATGTCTAACCCTAAGTCTGAGTCTAAAGCTAAGGTAAATCTAGTAGAATCCCAAGGCAAACCCAAGCTTCATCATCACCACAAACCCAAAAGGAACCTCTTCAAGAAGAAGCAGAACCCTCAGCCTCACCACCAAAACCATCACCAAAATAAACCAAAAAACTTCGGTCAAACTCAGGATCAGAAGAGATTTTGCTTTGTGTGTGGTAAAATAAACCATATAGCCACTAACTGTTTCCATAGGAAGAAGGAAGCTGTCCAGACTTCTTACAAAAGGAAACGTTCAGCCAAACCAGAAGCAAACATGCTTCTTAACGGCTCTTCTAATTCCTTCAGGTCTGTAAGCTATCGACCCTTAGTCAATATTTCTTACCATTCTGACGATTGGTGGTTGGATTCTGGAGCTAATATTCATGTTTTCTTTGATCGCTTCTGTTTTTTAAACTATCAGGAATCAGGTGGAGGAGGTATAACTCTAGGAGATGGCTCAGCGACACAGATTATAGAAAGAGGAAGAATAGATCTAAAGATGACATCGAGAAAAATTCCGACTCTTCATGATGTGTTACATGTACCGTCTATCAGAAGAAATTTAGTTAGTGGGTCTCTTGTAGCTTCAGGGTACAAGATTGTTATGGAAGCAAATAAAGTAGTATTTTCTAAGAATGACCTTTTTATTAGAAAATAATTTGTAAGAGATAGTCTTTTTATTCTGAGTACCATGAATAAAATTTCAGATCATTCTTTTGTTGTTTCCAATATAGAATCTTCAAATATGTGGCACAGTAGATTAGGTCATGTGAATTGAATCTAGGTTCCCTAAGAAGGATGATGAACTTAGATCTTATTCCTAAAATTTCAATAGATGATAAACACAAGTGTGAGATCTGTGTTCAAGCCAAACACACAAGGCTACCTTTCAAATCTGTAGAAAGAAACTCTGACCTTCTAGAGCTAGTTCATAGTGATGTGTGTGACTCAAATAGGATTTTGACCCGAGGTGGTAGAAAATACTTTGTTACCTTTATAGATGATCATTCAAAGTATTGTTATACATATCTACTCAAAACAAAAGATGAAGTTCTAGACAGATTTAAGGTCTATAAATCTGAAGCTGAGAACCAGTTGGAGAGAAAGATTAAGATTCTTAGATCAGATCGTGGTGGAGAGTATACATCAAATGATATGACCAATTTCTATGAAGAATACGGAATAATCCATGAGGTAACTGCTCCATATTCACCACAGTCCAACGGAGTTGCTGAAAGAAAGAATCGTACTCTGTTAGACATGGTGAATGCCATGCTCCTCAGCTCAGGTGCTCCCGATAATTTATGGGAATAAGCATTATTATCGGCATGTTACATCCTTAATAGGATTCCTAGTAAGTTTAATGATAAGACTCCCTATGAATTATGGAAAGGTAGAGCTCCTAGGATCCATTATCTCAAAGTTTGGGGATGTCTGGCTAAAGTAGGAATTCCTGAACCTAAAAAGAGGAAGATTGATCCTAAGACTGTAGATGTTGTATTCATAGGATATGCCCTAGATAGCAATGCCAATAGATTTCTTGTTACTCAATCAGAAGTAAATAAAATCTCTAACAATACTATTATAGAAGCAAGAGATGCAATTTACTTTGAGAATACATATCCTTTCAAAGATAGAATTTCTTCCTCTCCCTCCAATCTCTCTCTTACCCCGTCCACCAGCTCTCATGTTCAAATATGTAGTTCACAACCCGAACAAAATTAGAATCTAGAAGGATTAAAAGAGAAAGAATTAAAACGAATTTAGGAGATGGTTTCTTCACATTTTTGATAGAGGGTGATCCCTCAACTTATGAAGAAGCAATATCTTCTCCTGATGCTCCTTTCTGGAAAGAAGCCATTAACAGTGAGTACAACTCCATCATGGAGAACAATACTTAGTTTCTAGCAAACCTACCTTTAGGTAGTAAACTCATAGGGTGTAAGTGGATATTCAAAAAGAAACTTAGAGCCGATGGTACCAAAGAGAAATACAAGGCTAGATTAGTAGCCAAAGGTTTTACCCAGAAAAAAGGATTAGATTATTTTGATACCTACTCACCTGTAGCTAGGATCACCTCTATCAGAACCCTTTTAGCCATATCGTCCATTCATAATATGCTAATTCATCAAATGGATGTTAAGACAACATTTCTAAATGGGGACCTAGAGGAAGAAATCTACATGGAACAACCTGAAGATTTTATTGCTAAAGGCCAAGAAAAGAAAGTTTATAGATTAGTTAAATCTCTTTATGGCCTAAAGCAAGCTCCCAAACAATGGCACAACAAATTTGACAGAATTATCTCAGGATATGGTTTTGTGCCAAACGAGTATGACAAATGTATATACTCCAAAATTTTAGATAAAAGTTGTATCATCCTATGTTTGTATGTAGATGACATCCTTACTTTTTGGATCATCACTAGAATTGATAACTAATACCAAGGACTATTTATCTAGCCAGTTTGATATGAAAGATCTAGGTGCAACCAACTTAATTCTAGGCAAGCAACTGTCCAAATACAAGGAGGGTTATATCCTTAGCACACTCTATCGAGAAAATGCTAAGAAAATTTGAGTTTTTTGATAAGAAACCTGCCCTTACTCCTTATGACAGTAGTGTTGTTCTAAAGAAGAATGAGGGTTCTCCCATGGAAGAACACAGATATTCTCAGATGATAGGTTCTCTCATGTATATATCAAACAGGACCAGAGCTGATATTGTATTTGCTATTGGGAGACTAAGTAGATATACTAGTAACCCAAATCAGTTACACTGGACAGCATTAGAAAGAGTTTTCAAATATCTTAGGGGTACTCTAGATTATATGTTGCACTATACTAGACACCCTGATATCATAGAAGGTTATTCAGATACAAACTGGGTAACTGACTCACATGATATAAAATTCACTACTGGATATGTTTTCACTCTAGGAGGAGCTGTAATCTCCTGGGGCTCATGTAAACAAACTATCATATATAGGAGTACAATGGACTCCGAAATGATAGCCTTGGACACTACATGTACAGAAATCGAATGACTAAGAAACCTTATTATGCATATACCTGTTTCTATTAATCATGTTCCTGTAATTTCTATAAACTGTGATAATAAATCTGTTATGGAACTACTAAAGCATGATTATGTGAATGCTAAGATGAACAGGCACTTGCAGCTGCGCTTCAAGTCTATAAAGAGCCTATTGGACAAATATGTGGTTCTTGACTATATAAAGTCAGAAAAGAATCTTGCAGACCACTTGACGAAGGGTCTGTCTTGGACTTTGATCATAGAATCATCGAGAGGGATGGGGTTAAGCCCATAAGTAAAGTCACCAGCAGTGGCAACCCAACCGAGTCTGACTGAAGATCCCAAGAAACCGGTTCAATGGGTAGGAACAAGCTGGACTTAAGTGACTTTTATGGAACACTGACCCGAGATTAAAATCTCATTCTATATTGCCCAAGTGGCTGTACATGCGTACAATGATTCCCCATCCCTATGGTGACAGTATTCTTGAGTGATATGGTTATGATGGGTTTTAAAACTCTTAATAGGTCCAAGCTGATATGCGGGGTTAAAACCTATCACCAACCCTTAAGGACTTACCTATATGAGAGGTCATGAAGGCCGCGACTATAGGACGGGGCGATCCCAGACAACTCTCAGAAATTTGAAATTAGTGCGCATGGCCAACCAAAAGCGTCACCCGGTAGACCCAGAACCTCTAGCGTACTATGTGTACTATTTTTCTGAATCTGGTGAAAGAAGTCTGATTCAAGGCATAGTCCATCAAGCACTTCTTTAGACAAAGACAATAGTCACTAAGTGAGATTCAAGGCTGTAGTCCATCTCATCTATGCATAGTATATACCTGCCCATAAACTCTTCCTTTTAATTTCTTTGTCACTTCTATTTCGGAACTTGACCTTTTGGGGGGGGGGGGGGGGGGGATTGTTAGCTTTGCTTGAGCAAAAGCTCAACTTCCTTCTTTCCTTTAGTCCCACATCGGATGGGCCAACCCCTCCTTGCATGTATATATTAGTTTCTCTTCATTGCTTTTTTAAAGATGTTGTGTGGGGAATCCCTTGGGCCACACACGCGAGGCGGCGCCGCCGCCACCCGGCCCGCTCGGCTCGGTTCGGTTCGACGCGCGTAACGGGTGCGGGTACGTATCGACACCTGCGAGCGCCGAATGCCGATCCAATTTACTCTTCGGGTTCGGGCTGGAATCCAAAAAATCTTTTTGCTCCTCCTTATTTTTGAACCATTTGGCTCATTCAAATTTGAACGTAGAGGCACCATGTCCAGGTTCATTGAACCCTTGTAACAGCTCTTTTGACAGCCATTCCTCCACGTTTATTTTCTTTTGTTATTTTTCTTTAATGGCTAGTTTTAAGAGCCATTTAATCTCTTGTCGGTTGGCTGTGTCTTTGGTCTGCCTTTATATTGCGGCCACCTCCTCCTTCTTTCTTTACAGAAAATAATCCTACGTGAAACCTCTCTTTCATTCCTCTCTCAAACCACATTCTGATCTCCAAATCCTTGCTCTGGACAGAGCCAAGTTCGATCTCTCTCTCCGAGTTGTGTGCGACGAAAAGAACCCGGTAGTCAGAAAATGTTACCAGTAGGAACTTCCGAGAAACGTCTGTACATAGACATCGGATCAACTCTTAGGACAGTGCTTCGTGCAAGACTTTTCCAAAGGCCGATAACTATTTTGATTTTTTATTTCCTTGTTCTCTGAAAATAATATATTTATATTTATATTATAAATATTATTATCATGATCTACCCTATCCAGCTAGGAATTGAATCTTTCGCTATCCACCTAGGACTCTTGTGCTTCTCCTAGTATTTGGGTTGGTATCACACAGTTCCAACCCGAACCGTTCATGAACACATGAAGGGTATTTATGTAATTATTATTTCAGGTCAATTGAGAGTATATAAAAAGGCGCAGATTTAGGGAAAAAGGTCAGAGCCTTTTTTCTCTCGCTCAAACAAAGAGGAAGTGGTAGTTGGGAGTGAGTAAAATTTCTCAAAGATCCATTTTTTATGTTTTTATGATTTAATTTTTTTGGGAATAATTTTTGGGATCTGGTGATGAATTTGTTAGGGTTTTGCTGAGAGATGGCCGGCGGCGAATCCAAGCTCTTCCACTTCGAGGAGGTGTCGAAGCACAATGCCACCAAGGACTGCTGGCTTATTATCGAGGGAAAGGTCCTATTTTTTTTCTTGATTTCTTGATTTTTTACTTTGGAATTTTAGGAAAAAAAAAAGATCCCGTCTTTTAGATCCGACGATAAAAAAAAAGATCCCGTGCCGTGTCCGACACGGGAACTCCAGAGGTAGGCTACGACACGCAGATACCGCTCCCGTGTCCGTATCGGACCCGTGTCGGGCACCGGTTAGCGGTGTCGGTGTTGCCGTGTCTGTATTGTGTTAGTTTTGTGGCTAGAACAGCATAGTATACTTTTGATCTTAGCATGAGGAACAAGAAATTATGTCGTGATTAGTATTTTGTTTCAATTTAGATCTGTGAGGAACAAGAACTTAGTATTAGATTAGTATTTGTTTCGGATTTAGTTGATGATGAGTTTGTGAAGATTTCGTGTATGTATGTAGGCATGCTATGGTGAAGTATGAGTCTTTGATGTACATTTGGGTTTAGATTACCAAAGAACCATTTGCAAGTTCCATGTTTTGTACTTGTAACTTGACTGGGAGCTTTGATTTCGTCATTACTCTTTGGTAGATTTGTCTCACCGCTTCTCTCTCTAAAAAAGAAGAATATTTGCAAGTTTTGGCTTCTTATTGATATCAGATCCAACAGAGCCTTTTGATGTACCGTGATGTAAAAAAGTGGTGCTTTTTAACAATATATGGTTGAGTTCTAGGGTGTATTTGATATTTGTTGAAGCTTATTGAAAATTTTCGTTGGAAGCAGCTCCTGTAAGTTGATGTCATAACCTGCTTTTGTTAGTTGGTGTCATAAGCTACTGATTGAATGTTGGTTTGAAATATCTTATCAAACATGCTTCTTTTTGATTTAAAGCAACACATAAATGTGTTTGGTAAAAGCTACTTGTGCTTCTTTTTTTTTGAGAAGTTGCAAATTTTCATGGGTGCTTTTGAAAGCAAAGAGGTGGTTGCTTTCATAAGCTGCCTTAGTTTGTCATGCGTTTTTACGATAAGACCCACTAAATTTTTTCTGAATTCCAATATACCTTCACATTTCATGAATTTCCTGTTTTTACCAAAACATCTTGGATCTTTTAACAACATAAACATGTTTGGTAACTACATGCTTTTTTGTAAGTTTCTTTCGAGTGAGGAAATTATTGAAAAATCAAATTGGACATAGTATTAACAAAATGTAAAGGTATAAGATGAAATTTCAGAAAAAAACTGAAGTGATATTTTCTTAAAAGTAAATGATAAGCCAAATCAGCTTTTGAAAGCAACCTCCTCCATGCTTTCAAAAGCAACTTGCGGAAAGCATCAAATTTTCGAAAAAAAGTCTGAATAACTTTTACCAAACACATTTATGTGTTATTTTTCAATGAAAAGCAGAAGCATGTTTGATAAGCTATAATAAACCTAGCTTTAGAATATTATCCATTGTGGGGAATATTGGTTTTACAACTTTTACTAGCATTTTCAGTGGTAAATCATTTAAATTACAATTTATTTATTTATTTATTATTATTATTATCCACCATCATGACTATATTTTGATTATCTGAGAGCCTTTCTTTCTGAAAACATTGCCCCTAAAACTTGTGTAAAACTAATGAGGGGTGGGGGGCGGGGAGCGGCCATCTTATAGTATGCATGTCTACATTGTATTGTTTTGTGGCACTTGCAACATAGTATAGTTTTGATCTTAGTACGAGTAATAAGAACTTAGTAAGTTTAATTTAGGTCCTCTTTCACTCCTTTTTCTTCTTCTTCTTCTTGATTTCTTTCTTTTTTTAAGAATAAAGATTCTGTCTTTCAGATCCGAGTTTTACTTCTTTTTTTCTTTCATAGAAAGCACGAATGGAAAAAGTTGTGTCCGTGTCGCTTAGCATGTATTGTGCCGTTACGTACTCGGGTGACTCAAGTATATTTGATCTTAATATGGGGAAGAAGAAATTAATATTAGATTAGTATTTGTTTCAATTTAGATGATGATTAGATGTGAAGATCTCTCTCTCTCTCTCTCTCTCTCTCTCTCTCACACACACACACACACATATATATAGTGAAGGATAAGTGTTTAGCTGTATGTTGGGCAAGAATGTGAAAAGCGCTAGGCGCTAGGCGGGTGGGCACCCGCCGCCTAACACCTAGCCCGTCTAGGCGGCCGCCTAGATGTAGACGGTTCAAAAAATATAAAAAATTAAAAAACCTAATGAAAATTGCATAATTTTTTTATAAAACCCCATAACATGCATAGTCGGACGTCGGGGGGACTAGGCGGCCACCCAGGCGGGCATCGGGCGGACACCAACCGCCTAGCGCCTAGGCGGTCGCCTTTTAGAACAGTGATGTTGGGTTTAGATTACCAAGACTATTTGCAAGTTCAATGCTATGTACTCGTAACTAGTTGGTAATCATGGTAGTCAAAGGCGCGCCTCGCAGCAAGGCGCAACATTTGCGCCTCGCATCTCACTAGGTGAGACTCCTTTCTTCTGGCGCACCCAAGATGCTCCTTGGATGTGCCTTTCAGCAAGGCACAACCAAGAAAATGCGAGCCTAGGTGCGCCTTATGTATACTATTGAGGCGGAGAGATAGCCCTTACCTCAAACAAGTGGAAGGGAGGTAGCATTTTTTACGGTTGCCAAAGTTTGCTATAGTTGAACTTGAATTACTAAAATTTACTAAAAATGTTGTAGGAAGATACAAATTCTTGTTAGTTCTGTTGACTGCTATTGTTGTTCTGTTAGTTCACTTGGTTATGTTTTAACATATTTTTGCTGGTTTTAATATGCTATTTAGTTTTATTTCTTACCTTACTAATTTATTTATTTATGTATATATTTTTTATTTGTTATTTTGTGCCTCACTTCGTTCGGACGTGCGTCTTAAGTGCGCCTTACGCATTTGACTACCTTATTGGTAATGCACTTCAATTGAAACACGGAAGATTTTTCTAGCACCATTCGCTCAAACAAGATGAAAAAAGAGAATATTTGCAACTTTTGACTTAATTGAACACAATATCAGAGCCTGCCGAGAAATTTAGTGCCTATTTAGCCTTAAGTTTGAGCTTTTGATGTACTGTTATGAAGCGAAGTTTAACCAAATGATGGTTGAGTTTTAGGGTGGGTTTGATAGTCATATTGCCGAAGCTTGTAAGCTTGTTGAAGGTTGCTGTTACAAGCTGCTTTTGTAAGTATCACAAGCTGCACTAGTAAGTTGTCATAAGCTTCTTCTCTAAGTTGTAATAATCTAGTGATTGAGGGTTGGTTTGATATAATCTTATCAAACATAGTGTTTTTTTTAAGAGCAACACATAAGTGTGTTTGGTAAAAGTTGTTTATCCTTATTTTTTGACAACTTGTCAATTTTCATGAGGTACGTTTGAAAGCAAAGAGGGGGCAACTTTTATAAGTTGTTTCATATTTTCATGCGTTTTTCACAAAGCTACCTCTTAGATTTTTTTCTGAATTCTCTTATACCTTTACATTTTCATTAATTTCACAAACGAAAGATTGTTTGTACCAAACATCTTGGAGCTTTTAACGATAGCTTATCAATAGTTATATTGATCTGCAACTTATGATAACAACTTATGAAATTAACTTATTACAACCACTTTTGATTAAGCTTTAAGAATACTAAATCCACAAGCTTGTTTGGTAACTATATGCTTTTATAAGTTGCTTTCCAGTGATGAAATTATTGAATGACCAATTTGGACTAGTTTTTTAAAAATGTAAAGGTATATAAGACGAAATTTCAGAAAAATCTAAAGTGGTTATTTTTGCAACAAGGAAATGATAAGTTGAAACAACTTTTGAAATCAGCCTCCTTCGTGCTTTCAAAAGCAACTCATAGAAACTATCATCTTTCTGAAAAAATAAGCAGAAACAACTTTTATCAAACACGTTTATGTGTCATTTTTCAGTGAAAGCATCAGAAGGTTGGACAAGCTGTAGCAAACATAGCCTTGGAATACTATCCATTAGGAGGAACATTGGTTTTACTAGCATTGCCTGCAGTACATCATTTAATTCACAATTGATTGATTTATATTATCCAGTAACATGAGTATATTCTGATCATCATAGCACCTTCCTTACCAAAAAGGTTGCCACTATCTAAATTTTGTATACATGTAAAAGGTGGTGTGTGTGTTGGGTGGGGTTGGGGTGGGGGGGTTGTGGGGGGGGTGGGGGGGTTGTGGGGGGGGGGGGGGGGGGAACCATCTTATAATATGCAATGTCTATGGTTATGTAGTGGCTATAAAGGTTTAGACACACTGTTGTAATCATTGAATTTTGAGTCATTCTGGTGCTGTGATGTAATTGAAGGGCACTTTATGGCTACTGAAGTAGGTAAGCTGTTGAATTAGTAGTGATGTTAGTAACTTCATATTTATGCAGAAAAACCAAAGTGAAACAACATCCACATTAATTGTGCTGCTTGAAAGATGTGAATATCCTTCCATAGGCTCATGAACTTTCATTCGGTAGCAGGAAGTAGTAGATCCTATCCCTTTTGCTTGTTATTGGGAGTTTGTGGGAGGAATTAGAGGAGGTTGATAATAGACCTTCCACATACAATATCATTAGAGGTGCATTTGATCTCACTGAAGTAAACTTTTTCTTATTTGTTTTAAAATTTCCAAGTTATGTATTTCCAAGAAATGTGTACTTATGATTCCTTTATTATATTTCATTATTTTTAGGTGTTCGTATTGCCTAAGTTGCACTGGAGGTTTTGTATTCATTCCATGTACTTATGGATTACTTGGATATTGCAATACTTTAAGGACGTGTCCAAGAATTTCAAAGATATCTATGGTTAATCGATGCCTTCAGGAAGCGAAAAAAAAAAAAAAAGAAAAAAAAAAGAAATAATGGCAACTTCAAAGATATGAGTTATGAATGCATCTTTATCATAATTTTCTTTAGTACCTATTAAACAAATTTACCTTCTCTTTGGTGAATAGCTCTTCCATTGCTCCTGCATGTTATTTTGTTGTCAAAATTAATTTGTCTCCTGATTTCTATTTCTTATTTTTATTTTGATTAAAGAAACTATGCCCTAGTTTTTCGTAGTTGCTTTATCGTTGTATCCATATTGTGTTAAATCGCGTCTTATTTAAGCTAACTACACCAGAACTTTAGAGTTGCAATGATGGTTGAGGGTTGTATATTTATATTATTTTAGTACGACCCCACTTGTCGAATGCCAACATTGTGGTTGGAGCTGGATTCTTACAGCTGTATGATTCTTGTAGATCTGCTTAAATTGGTGCATGACATGATGTTCAAGTCCGGATTCCTCTATAGATATTTTTTAATCCCTCTCCTAAACAGTAGTATAATGATAGGAAAGGCCTTTATGTGCCAGAAATATCATGCATCTGTCTTGTAGATGAGAAATGAGACAAGCATCAAAGTTTGAACTATTTTCTTGTTTTACTTGGCAATTAGCATTAAGAGCTGCGTGCTTGTGAAAAACTTATGAGAGAACACGGATTTCATTGTTGGTTCTTGTAATCCCAAATTTACACCAACTTTTAACACAAATTCTCTCAGGCATTTGTTGGCAATTAATAGGACTTGAATATATTCATATTTCCTTCAAATTCTCAGGCATATATCTTAATGTGGCACCCAGTAATTTTTTAACTTTAGCAGCTACCTTGTCTTGTAGTCCAATTCTTATCCAAAATAAGCTGGGACGCATCTATTTTCATGGATATCCTCATCCAAAATAAGCTGGGTATATGTCTACTAGTAAATTCACGTTCGTTGCACGTATCAATTTTTTTAATGATATTATTAAAAAAGTTAGATAGAAATTTAAATTATATTATAATATTTGATTTGAATATATTTGAATTATAATTTGTTATAAATATATATATTTTAAAATTTTGGATGCATGTTTAATTAGTTAATATCTTGTAGTTAATTTAAATTTTGAATATATTTTATGATGGGTTATATGTTCAGGTGATTTTTAATTTTTTCTTGAACTATGAAAGAACCCACGCGGTAGTTAATTTTTTAATTTTTTTTATATTACTAATTGATGATATACATACGGCTTAGACGGGTCATTTTTGAGCTGTTTATAAGCCGCATTATAATAGTAGAGATGTTCATGGATATTTTGCGGTGATAGATTGCAAATTACCAGTTGAAATTGTACATTATGATTGCTTCCTGTGATGCACTAACTGCTTGTGAATTATTGACTGATACATCTCTATTACTTTATTAGATAGAAGGAAGGATCATGCATGCCCTCCTTCCTGGTGGAGTTTACTGCTATGTTCTATCACTAATCTCATAACCTATATTAGAACCTGTGCACTTAATTGTGAATTATAGTCTGTATTTGTTTTATTGCACTCTTTTTTCGACACATAACGACAATGTATCAGAAAGGAAGTTGACTCTCTAATTTTTATGTTTGTGAAATATGGCATGAAAGGATGATGAAGCATGTTTGTCGTCCTTCCTATGATTAAGCCATAGGTTGTGTATGTACTTATTGATTCCCTATTCATTATGTTCATCTAGAATGTGTCCGAAATGAAAGTTTAGGCATAGATTTTCATGATAAATGATTTTTGTTACCATAATCATGATGAGAACCTGGTTGTTTTTGTTTAACAATGAGACAACTTCCACCAGAAAATTGACTTCCATTTTTCTTTGCAATAATTGCCCATCAGGTTTATGATGTTACTCCGTTCATGGAAGATCATCCTGGTGGTGATGAAGTCTTGTTAGCAGCTACTGGTAAGAACTGAATCAGTTACTTGTAACCTTTAATTTTTATTTTACTTATCTTGCTCTGCCTGGTAAAGATTTTGATGTAATCTTAACCAAAATTCATTAGAAATGATGGATTCAGACTTCCATATTGTTAACCGAAGGTTCCTGTGAGATTTATCTTTTTTCTTTGAAACAAATATTATAAACAGGTTTTCATGATATAGGTCCCATAAATTGTGCATATATTGATATGATCTTATTGGTCACCCAAATCCTATTATTTGTTTCATAGCCCACCTTATCCCAAGTTGCCCATTCATTTCATCTTGTTGGAGAAAGTCATAAAAGGTA
Source organism: Iris macrosiphon (assembly GCA_036927795.1). Lineage (NCBI taxonomy): Eukaryota > Viridiplantae > Streptophyta > Magnoliopsida > Asparagales > Iridaceae > Iris > Iris macrosiphon. Next base: position 199,211 of record JAYESA010000203.1, on the reverse strand, counting down.
AAGGAGTTTAATTTCTCTTAGTGGTTACTGGTTTTATGGAAGAGAGAGAACTGTCAATACAACTTCTCTTAGGGCCTGTGTTTGGTTATTCGAAAGTAACATATAAACTAGGAGACTGGTGAAAAGTCCTCATGTTTCCTCTCTGTTGGATGGTTTTAGAAAACTAAGTTTAGAAAGTTGGTGAAAACTAAGTTTACCAACGAGATTGGAAATTAGTGGCTCATTTAGTTTCCAACCTAAATGGTGAAAAGTTAAGAAAGCTAGAGTGGACACATTTACTACTATTTTTATTTATAAAAGTGAGCTAATACGCGTAACACGTGCGCGGTTAAAGAACATGTGCGCATGCGCACGCGGTTTAAGAACACCCGCACGTGCGTGTGAGCTGGACTGAGACTATCAATGAGACCAAGACCGATACCCACCCACCACTGTGACCCAAAAAAACATTCTGGATAGCAAATCTGTAGAAGGTCGTTACCAAGGACATTTCTTGAAGCGGAAAGGCGAAGAATCGAGGTCATCGAGTTAATATTTTCTAGATATATGTTATTTTAATAGTGACATGCCATCATATTGCTTTTGTTTCATTACTCTAGTTTCCAACAAACTATTGAGCTTGGAAATCTACTTCTAGTTTCTAGAAACTCAAAGGAAACAAAGTTTCTAAGTTTCTAGTTGCCAAACAAATCCTTAGTAACTGTTTAGTCACTTCAAAAGTAGATAACGAAAGTGTAAAGTGCAAATCTAGCATGAAATAAGTTGGCACTTTCCGGAAAGTGCAAATCCAGATAATAGTTTGGTAAGCATCGAAAGTGCAAATCTAGCATGAAATAAGTTGGCACTTTCCGGAAAGTGCAAATCCAAATAATAGTTTGGTAAGCATCGAAAGTGCTTTATAGATGTGCCACTTAAAAATTCAAAACTACTGAAGGTCCATATCCTCTTTTAAAATATAGAGATATGAAGAAGAAAATGCTTTATGACATTGAAAGTCCACTTTTAATTGGATTTCAATTTTTAGGCACTTTCAATGTCTCCCAAACATTGAATGTACTTTTGGTTGGTTGAAAGTGGAAATCCACTTCCAATGTTTGAATGTGTCTGAGAGTGTAAATACAACTGAAAGTGGAAGTTTAATTTTCAGTTTAGTCAATTTTAATGTTTACTAAACATTGAAAGTGGACTTTAAAAGCCCACTTTTGGTTGGTTGAAAGTGGTCATTCAAGGAATTGGAAATCCACTTTCATTGTTTGGTAAACATTGAAAGTGTCTGAAAGTGAAAATTTAAATGAAAGTGGAAGGTGTATTTTGACTTATAGGCATTTTCAATGTTTATCAAACATTGAAAGTGGACTTTCAAAATCCAGTTTTGGTTGGATGAAAGTCGTCATTCAAGGAATTGGACCCCTTTCGACTTTCAAAATCCACTTTAGGTTGGTTGAAAGTGGTCATTCAAGGAATTAGAAACCCCCTTTTGATGTTTGGTATACATTGAAAGTGTATGGAAGTGTAAATCCAACTGAAAGTGGATTTTCAGTATCATAATTTTTTTTTTCTCCGCATCCAAATTTTAAAAGAGGATGCACTATCAACGGCTTCGAATCTTAAAGTGGCGAATCCAAGAACCACTTCCATGTTTTACCAAATAGTTTTTTGGTTTTGGACCTTTACGAAAAGTTCTTATTCCATGCTAGATTTGTGCTTTTCACTTTGGTTACTCAACTTTCAAGCAACCAAACAGGAGTGGTAAGTCTGGTTAATATGAAAGAGAACCATAAATGCCTTAGTGGCAAGTCTGGTTAATGTGAAAGAGAACCGTCAGTACTACTGTTATTTTTATATCAGTAACGCAAAAGCTAGCACCCTTAAAGAAATATAACCATATTATTTTAGCTGCACATCTACATGTTGCTTGTACGATAGGATGGTAGAAGTAGAACAACAGATGAGCTAATGATGAGGGCAATCAGCAACTAATGATAGAGAGACATCTATAATTTTGTAAATAGAATTGCTAAAGCAGTATGAGCGAAGTCGTGGGCTAATAATCATAAAAAATATAAAATAGTTCTATCAGCTGACATAAGCCACAATGAATGCTTTACTAATCATCCATAAAATCTCTTGCTTACTGACTAAATTCTCCATTTTAAACATGCAGGAAAAGATGCAACAAACGACTTTGAAGATGTCGGCCATAGCAGCTCTGCAAGGGAGATGATGGATAAGTACTACATCGGGGACATCGATGCATCAACAGTTCCAACAAAGCGCGCTTACATTCCGCCTCAGCAACCGGCCTACAACCAAGATAAAACCTCGGACTTCGTGATTAAGATTTTGCAGTTCCTTGTGCCTATCCTGATCTTGGGCTTAGCCTTCACCGTCCGTCACTTTACCAAGGTAGAATAGTTCCCCATCTGTCTTCTGCAGTGAATCTCACTGACATGAGACTTCTGATGGTAGATTCGATTATTTAAAAGTAATACCATGCATTCAGTACAATAACATTGCTTTTGTATGGTCGGAGTTTTGTGTCCTGTTGTCATATGACATTACTGTCGTAAAGTTGGAATGTTTGCATTATGATGCTATAGCAGCAGTAACCACTGCAACTTGGGAAAAGAATAAAACAACTGAGATCATGTGTCAGCACTGAAAGTTGCAGCTAGTTAATTTTCCTACTCTCTTTTCCTCTTCTTTCCTCTGTTGATCATGTTACTCTGTGTGTGTGTGTGGGATGAAGAGGAGTAGAGGTAGAGTAGTGAATAGGTCCGGGCACCGCGTAGCTCCCAGAATCTCGGCCTGGGATCAGTTCGGCTGTGCAGCTCGGTTGGTATGTGTAACTATAGCTCGGTTGGCTTATAGCCGGCACAGTTAGCTTATTTGCTTCTGTGTAGTGCTTCAAAATCAGTTAGATGGATCATAGAGAGTTTTGTCTTCTGCATGTGTCAACAGAAACCTTTTGAAGTTTTTGATAAATGGTTCAAATTTTGAAATACTTCGAATTGATTTATGACTTCGAAAGGAACTCATCTTGGCTGAATCGGAGATGCATGTCCTATATTTATTGTTGCTTGCTCTTTGTTGTTGCAATCTGGATTCATCGTTGTCGGGCAATTTCTACTCTTCAAGGATGTCTCGTAGGTGGTGACTTTTGGTCTTCGGAACTTTCAACTGAGGACCTCCTGACCTTGTAAGAGGTTTGACTCTGCTCGAAATCTCTTTCTTTGTATGGGCAATGCTAGGATTACAACTAATAATGGTTGTAGCGTGGCGGTTGTCAATTGGTCCACTCTATTCATGTGGGGTAGGGGGGAAGAGGGAGGCCAATTATTAACCGTCGTAGGCGATTGTGAAGTTTACGACCATTATTTGTTGTAAACTTGGAAGTATCCTTTTTGTATCTTCGGGATTAACCGCCACGAGCAACCTTAGCTTTGTGACGTGTCAAGGGAAGTTATACAAGTAACCTTATGAGTGCAAATGACAATGCTTCGTGGGCTAATAATGACAATGTTTACAGTATCCTTAAGGACTTACAGGAACCTTATGAGTGCAAATGACAATGCTTCCTTGTTGTCTCTTTCCAGAGAAAGTCTACCATCACCCAGCTGATACTCAAGTCCTGGCAGGTTGTAGTGTTGGTCCTCTTCCGAGAAGTTATACAAGTAAATGGGATAACATTTGTTTGTTCCTCGAGAAAATAGCAATTCAGCGGTATGTTACGGACTTACGAATTTTTTCTTCCCTTTGACCCGTAAGATGCACGAATTTTCTCCTCAAAGACTTGTGCAAGCCTTTCCGACCACGAATTTAGCTAGCTCGCTAAAGAAAATAGAGAACAATGGAGCAAGATGAAAACTTGAAGACTTTTTTATTGATATTGGAAAAGCTTACAATTTTTAAGTGATGAGGAGCAAATGAGTTTTTTCCTATTTATATTGTCTCAAGGGCTTACAGGAACCTTCTGGAATGAGAATATTCCAAGAATTATTCTAGGGAATATGCTAGTAATTATTCTATATCTTAAGAATATTTCTTACATCATTATTATTGACAAATAACTAAAAATGAAGCCTCTAGAATAGAAAGCGTATTCTTCCATGTGCTAAATTCTAATCCTCCATGTGCAGAATTCTGGAAGCTTTCCGGATCTTGGTAGGGCAACAAAATATGGTGCGTGACATTCTCTCCCACCTAATGTGTTGACGTCTCTGTCACATACGTCCGCTGAGGAACGCTTGGATCTGGTCCTCGAACTGATACAACGTGTCAGCGCGTTCCCAACTGGATTCGACGTGGGGTATTCCTTTCCACTTGATGAGATACTCCACATATGAAAAATTACCTCGTCCGCGAATGGTCCTCAAGTCAAGCACGACGTCCACTTCTTTGTCAAACGACGTAATCATGGTCGCCGTGGGCCGCTTCGAAACTCCTCGCTGAGGGTCCTCCAAGTCTGCATGATAAGGCTTGAGGCAGCTTGCATGGAAGACGGGGTGGATCTTCAGCTTGACGGGGAGCTCGAGCTTGTAGGCAACTTTGCCTACCTTCTTAAGGACGGGGAAGGGGCCTTCATACTTGCGAATCAGTCCCTTGTGCACCTTGCGGAACACCTTGAACTGCTACGGTTGAAGCTTGACCATCACCAAGTCCTCTTCCTTGTACTCAACAGGCCTTCGCTTGGCGTTGGCCCATTTCTTCAACTTGTGTGCGACTTTTTCCAGAAATGCTTTGGCAATATCCGCCTTCTCCCTGAAGTCCGAGGTAAACTGGTGGGCCGTGGGGCTCTTGCCCGATGTTTCCGTACTCAGCGTGTGCGGGGTGAGCGGTTGTTGACTCATTACCAACTCAAACGGGCTACTGTGAGACGACTCGTTCCTTTGGAGATTGTAGCAGAACTGAACGATGTCCAAGTGATGCACCCAATCCCGCTGGTTGGCACTCACAAAGTGCCGCAAGTACTCCTCGAGTAAGGAGTTGACCCGCTCTGTCTGTCCGTCCGTCTGCGGATAAAAAATGGTTGAGAAGTGTAGGTCCGACCCAAGGATCTTGAACACCTCAGTCCAGAACTTTTTCGTGAAACAGGGGTCTCGGTCGCTGGTGATGCTTTCCGGGATGCCCCAAAACTTCACTACATGGAAAATGAACAAGCGCTCGGCCTCCTCTGCAGTGCAATCCGTCGGTGCAGCTATGAAGGTCTCGTACTTGGAGAATCGGTCCACCACCACGAGGATGGGCCCAAGTGTCCCCCCCTTAGGCAAGGCAGAAATGAAGTCCATCGATATGCTCTCCCATGGTCGACTCGACACGGGGAGAGGCTCAAGCAGGCCCCCGGATCGCTGGTGATCCACCTTGTCTTGCTGGCATACAAGACAAGTGCGCACGTAGTCCTCCACATCTTCGCGCATGCGAGGCCATTAGTAGGCACCTTCCAGCAATGCCAATGTTCTCTTCTGATCCGGATGTCCAGCCCACTTGGTATCGTGGCACTCCTTGAGTAGTTGTCTGCGCAAGCTGTCACACTTAGGAACGACCACCTTGTCGCCCTTCGTATAGAGAAGCCCGTCCCTTAGCCAAAATATTCGCGTTTTGCCTTCATGAGCGAGCTTCACCAAAGCTTGTGCCAATGGGTCCTCCGTCATACCCATCTTGATACGCTCAAGTAAGTCACCCTTGAGCAAGCACACCGTTGCTAGCTCGGCCTTTCTGCTGAGTGCATCGGCCACATGGTTCTTGTCCGGCTTGTATCGCATCTCCATGTCAAACCCGGCCAAGAAGTCTTGCCATCTTGCTTGCTTGGGGGACAAACTTATTCTGCTTCTGGAAGTAGCTCGTGGCGACATTGTCTGTCATCACTACGAACTTGGTGCCAAGGAGATAGTGATGCCACGTTCGCAAGCAATGCACTACCGCTGTCATCTCCTTCTTTTGCACCTTATAGCGCCGCTCTGTGTCATTCAACTTGCGGCTCTCGAATGAGATGGGGTGTCCTTCTTGCACCAATACCCCTCCAATTGTGAAGTCAGATGCGCCAGTATGCACCTCGGACGACTTGGAGTAGTCCAGTAATGATAAGACCGGTTCCTCTGTCATTGCCTTCTTCAGTGCATCAAATGCCTCCTCGTATTTGGTCGTCCAGCTCCATGCGCGATCCCTCCGCAACAGGTCTGTGAGTGGTGTGGCTATGACGGAGTATCCTCGGATGAACGACCGATAGTAGTTCACCAGGCCTAAGAATGATCGCAGCTCCGTCGACCTGGTGGGAGCCCCCCACTCCCGTATGGCCTGGACCTTCGTCTCGTCCATCCATATCTTGCCACGTCCGATCCAATGACCCAAGAACGACACCTCTTCTTGGGCGAAGGAACATTTCTCCCGCTTGACGAAGAGTTGGTTCTCCCTTAGCGCCTGAAAAATTGCCTTCAAGTGTTCGATATGCTCCTCCATCGTGTTTGAGTACACGATGATATCATCGAGATTCACCATGAAGAACCGGTTGAGAAAGGGGTGGAAGAGCTTGTTCATCAAAGTGCAAAATATCGCAGAAGCATTTGTTAGACCAAAATGCATAACTAAAAATCCATAAGCTCCATACCTAGTGACGCATGCGGTCTTGGCCTTATCTCCTTCGACTATCCGTACCTAATAATATCCCGAGCGCAGATCCAGCTTGGAGAAGTAACTCGCACCTCCCAACTGATCGAACAAGTCTGCCACCAACGTGGTAGGATATTTATTTTTTACGGTCACCTTGTTAAGTTCACGATAGTCAATGCACAAACGAAGGCTTCCATCCTTCTTCTTCTGAAACAGCACTGGTGTGCCGAACAAGGCCTTAGACGGCCTAATGCATCCAGCATCGAGCAGATTCTTCAGTTGCTTCTTCAACTCCTCGAGCTCTGGTGGGGCCATGCGGTATGTGACCATCGCGGGTGGCTTCGTGCTCGATTCTAACTCGATGGCGTGGTCCACTCCCCTCCACGGAGGTAGCCTCTTCAGAAGCTCTTGCGGCATGACATTCCCAAAATCCATGAGTACGTTGCTGATCTCAGACGGAAGATCCCCATGCACGGGTACTTCCTCTGTCTTGAGCACCGCTAGGTATGTCGTCTCTCCGTGCTTCACACCCTTCTTGAGTTGGATGGCGGAGAGAGCTTTCACCTTTGCGGACTCGCCTCGTGCAACATTCACCATGCATGGCGAGCCCTCCTCCATGATCCCGACGACTCCCAAGTGTGGCATTGGAACTGCTTTTGCCGAAGTCACAGGAAGTCCATCCCTAGGATCATCTTGAAGTCGCCGAGAGGTACGGCCGGGAGATTGGTGACTCCCGTCCAGTCTTTCACCTCTATCTTCACACCCTTGGCCACCCCCTGCACGGGGCGAGCCGCTGAGTTGACCGCCTTCATCTTACTTGAGTCCTTCTCTAGCACCAGACCCAAGCGCTAGACCTCCGTGTCCGAAACGAAGTTATGTGTTGCCCCCGTGTCAACCATCGCCCTCATACTCTGGCCATTGATCTTCACGTCCACGTGCATAATGTAATGACCCGTTCCGTTCAAGCGGACAGCCGATTCAAACGGCAAAAGTGCAACGACCCGACCCGCTTTGCTCAGCGAGAAGACTCGTTTGAGGCAAAGAACCCAGACTTGGCCCTTCAGGAGTTCTGGCTTAGGCTTTCAGAGGCTCGCTCGGAGTATCGCTTGACCGAGGTGAATCATCGCTAAGGTGGGTGGCTATGATGAACTTGTCTTTGCTTAGCCAGCACACTTAAAATATGGACGATACATGCTAGTCGCTAGGTGAATCACCTCCTGCATGCTAATAAAGAATACAACGCACCTAGCTAAGAAAATAATCCCAACTTGTATTGCTTTTAGAACATGAAAATAAAACTTTGCTTATAAATGGACCCTTGCATGCTACCTTTGCCTTGTGCAACTAGAACCCACTATAACCTGAGTAGAACGATATGTATGTACTCTTCGGAGTGCACTGCTTCACTTGCTACACGACACGACCCTAGATTATGTCGCTCGGTATGTCCCTTTACGGTTTTACTCCTCGCTTTACCCTTAGACCCGTGCCAAACATAAATGCTTATGTTTTCATATAAATACATACTTGCCTTCTTAGATGCTAACTTATACTTGTTGCCTTATTCCAATGCTTGTCACATAAATTGTATGCCACAATCAAGTAAATGCTATCTTGCCTTGCATTCATCCAACCCACCAGAAGACTATCAAATAGTCATTTTCGTGCAAGTGTGAACCTGAAAGCATCTGGGACTGTTAGGTCGCCAAGGCATCTCCGTACCATGGGATTGCACTATGTCAAGTTGAACTCTGAACAAGAATCATGTCAAGTAAATCAAGAATCACATCTCGTGGAGTAATGCTCGTTGATCAGGAAGACTATGTAAGACAGATCATGCTATGTGATTGTCTAATACTCGTTGATCAGGGAGACTATGTAAGACAGATCATGCCATGTGATTGTCTCATACTCGTTCTGAACAAAATCGAGTTATCTTGTGGACCTGAAACCTAAGACTTGTATGTCACGGACAACTTGTGCATAATGGGGATTACAGCATCCCATTCTGCGGACGGTTTCGGGGCACTGGGACCGATCCGGTCTAGACGGACTCCATGTTGTCCTCTTCCTTGTTTATGGAGATGGTGCGAAACGCCCATGTTATTTTACGATCGCCCCATTCTCATCCTCATTCTCATTGAAGAGGCATCTCTAATTGTTCGGCGGAATAGCCTGCGATGCCCTGTTCAAGCGTTACTCCCATTCCGCTAGTGAGACATCGTCCATTATGGCTATGCCAACCATATAGATAAGTCATCCTCGCTTATTCGCAATCCGAGTGCGAGTCATTTTATCGCATCCAATAAACTGAAATACTTGGATATGGATTTAACATACTTGTACATATTTTTACAATTTAACCTATTCTGTAACACTTTTGGATAACATGTATACTCGTGCACCTGAAATATAATCTCGTTCACAACACTTGTGTATGCATATGCTATTGCCCCTGGATTTTATTATATATGCTCGTGTATGATTTAACTTGGTTTGCCCTGGACAGGGAAGGACAAATGGTAAGTTGGTAAGTCTCACCGTGTTTTCTCATATATCGCACGGCGCACTGCCACACGAGTTAGGCTATTCATCATTGCCATAAAACTGATCCTAAGGTAAGACTAGAAAGATAACTTAATAGATGGTGCACGGAACCTATATAACGTGTTTGGATTTGTCGAGCGGGCGAGAAGCCTCCCTACCAGTGCATTCATGTACTGATAATCCACCAGATTGCTTGCAGGGTACGGAAGAATCTCGTTCGGTGCGGATGCCTCCTTCGTGCGTGCTAAGGCGTGGAGTTCACTCTGAAGCCTTGGAGCAATATGTCCGAAACTGAAGCATATATACAAGACATAATGTTGGAACATCGTCTATGTATCATTCCATAAATGTAGCCACTTGGCACGCTTTTACTATTTCAGAGAGAGAGGCTTAAGCGACTTATAATCTCGGCCTAGCACCGCTTGTAACACTTGTTCAATATCAATAAAGATCTTGTTTTACTTCTATACTTGTGTTATTCAATGCTTCCGCTATTGACGACTCTGTAAACTTGTTACCAATCGCCTATGCGTTTATTATTCCGCTGCACTCGGACAATCTGTGTGACTCTGTGGCTTAGACCTCTTACCGCCTGCATGGACCACGGTCTTGCACGGGCGTGGTTTACGCTCGTGCGACATCACGCCCAGATGGGTCTAGCGATGTCCCGCGGGAGCGCTGGCGCGGTGATTCTTACCCAGCGGGGATGGCCGATTACCTGCGGGAGATCGGGGCGTGACACATTAGTTCTCGATTCGGGACTTTGGTCAAAACATGCTTGCTCTTCAAGGCATTGAGCAAGCGTAGGGCTCCCATCTGAGCCTCCATCATTGGTCCTTCATCCTCGGCCTCCTTGTCTTGGACCGCGTTCACCCGCTTGCCTTTGTTCTTGCAGTCGCGGGTGAAGTGGTTTCTTCCGCACACGAAGCATTCAATCTTGCACTTCGTATGTGGCTTCGTATATTGCTTGTCCTTCGATGGGGCCTCCTTTCCGTTGTCTTTCTTTTCTCACCCACCATTGCCCTTGGTGGTGGCATTTGGCTTGGGCTTGGACATATCGCTCCGTCGATACTCCATTAGCTTCTCAGCCGCGGAAATGGCCGTGTTCAGATCCTGGATGCGCTGTCTCTGCAACTCCTGTGCCGCCCATGGTTGCAGACCGTCAAGGAAGAAGAATAGGCGATCGTCTTCGCTCATGTTGGTTATGGCAAGCATAAGACGAGTGAACTCTGCCACATAATTTTTGATCGACCCGGTGTGCTTGAGTTGATGCAAGCTCTTCCTGGCCACGAACTCAACATTCTCCGGATAGAATTGAGACTTGATCTCCTTCTTGAGATCTTCCAAAGTCTCGATTGAGCACAAACCCTTCTCTTTTTCAAGGCACCTACGATGCCACCAAAGCATAGCATCATCAGTGAAATAAAGGGACGCGGTGTTTACCTTATCGGCTTCGTCTTCGACGCGAATCGCCTTAAGGTATCGCTCGATGTTCCATATGAAGTTGTCTACTTCTTTTGCATCCCGAGCGCCGCTGAAGAATTTTGGCTCCGAATACTTCACCTTTGGTGCCGCCTCCCTACTCGAAGACCCATCATTGACAATGGCTTTCTCAAGAATAACGGCTTTAGTCCTGAGTTCTCCGCGTAATTCAGCAATCTCTGCCTTCATAGCCTGGCGTTCCTCCTCGAACCCATCTTGTATCTTGCGAAGTTGCTCTCGGAATAGGTCATGGCATTGGCGACATCGCTATCCAACCCATGAGAGAACTCTTCGTAAGCCGTCTGGTTCTGCTAGACTTGCATCTCCACACCCATGACGCCTTGCTCCAAGAGTTCTAGGCGGGACGTCAAATCGCCAAAGGCCGGCTCTAACTTTGGCTCCTTGCTTCTTCCTCTTCTGTTTGTCTTCTTGGGCGATGCAGGATGCTGGTCGGCGCTGATCTCGGACGTCGACATGGCTACGATCGACCTTCGCTCTGATACCACTTGTCACGGACTTAGTAATTTTTTTTCCACTTCGACCCGTGCGGCCCACGAATTTTCTCCTCGAAGACTCGTACAAGCCTTCCCGACCACAAACTTAGCTAGCTCGCTAAGAAAATAGAGGACAGTGGAGCAAGATGAAAACTTGAAGACTTCTTTATTGATATTGGAAAAGCTTACAAGTTTTCAGTGGTGATGAGCAAATGAGTCTTCCACCTATTTATATTGCCTCAAGGGCTTACAAGAACCTTCTGGAATAAAAATATTTCAAGGATTATTCTCGGGAATATGCTAGGAATTATTCTATATCTTAAGAATATTCCTTATATCGTTGTAGAAGCATAAAAAATACGCTGGATAGCTGTACGCAGCATGTTGATGTTGGGCAGCGTAAAAAGATGACTTCAGAGCCATCGACGTGCAACAGAGATTTTCCGCTAAGTACAGCGTAAAATATAAGCTCAAGGACTATCCGCGTAAAGCAGTATGTCCAGGCTGCTTCAGCGTAGAAAGGGTGCTATATCGCCTTTATGGCGTAAAACTCATCCGCTTTAATGCAGCATTGAAGTGTACGAGGAACGCTTCGTATTCCCCGAAATAAACCTGTCAAATCATGTAGTGAACCTGACGTCTGACTCCTGACAAAGGGTACTGCACGACTACCCAGACGACGGTTATAATGATGGCGTGGCACAGCGACCCAGGCTGTCATTTAGTGCCAGTTCCTTGGCGTAAATTGCTTTTACGCATACAAGGGAATACGCTGCCTAGTTTTACACAGGCAGACGTGAGCTTCTTACGCTCGGCAGAAGACGAACAGACTGCCACGTCATCAGTTACTCTTCGTACAGGGCTCGAGGCACGTCTCTGCATTTAATGCGCCGAATGGTGGCAAATCCTCGAGGCACGTCTCTGCATTTAATGCGTAGAGTGATGGCAAAACTTTGAGACGCGCCTCTGTATTTAATGCACGGAATGATGGCAAATCTTCGAGACACGCCTCTGCATTTAATGCACGGAATAATGGAGGATCTTCGAGTCACGCCTCTGGAATACGCTGCCTAGTTTTACACAGGCAGACGTGAGCTTCTTACGCTCCGCAGAAGACAAACAGACTGCCACGTCAAAAGCTGCTCTTCGTACAGGGCTCGTGGCACGTCTCTGTATTTAATGCGCAGAATGATGGCAGATCTTCGAGACACGCCTCTGCATTTAATGCGCAGGATGGGGGCAGATCTCTGCATTTAATGCAAGAGATTTGATTATATCTCCAAAAGCCATAATTTCGGCTAAAACGTCCACATCATCACTTTGGCACATTACGCCATCGGGCTATTCTCAGCTATGGGAGCACGCTGTACGCTATCTCCTTGGAATACGCCAACTCAAGCTACATTTGCATTGGTGCGTATTAAAGCTATTCGGTCCAGAATTCGCTCAAGCCTCAGTCAAGGGAGGAGGATCAGCTATCTTCTAAGCCCACTCGGCTTCTATGCCTACTCGGCTTCTATGCCTACTCGGCTTCTACGCCTACTCGGCTTCTATGCCGGTTTGATAACTCTTTGGCTTCTACGCCATAGTGACAGTTATTGGCTTATACGCCAACCTTCTCTACGTGAGGGATAACTACCTACGTGGCTTTTATGCCGTGATCTTCGCAGCAGTTATACGCATTGTCTCTTAATTGGACACGTGTCACACGCTCATTCAAAAGGTCATTTATACGTAGGCAACGGTTATTGTAACCATCGTGTAAAAGGGTGATGTACTTTCCACTACCCGGCTTCTACGCCGACTGAGTGGTCACTGTCACTAAAACCCTATAAATAGAGACCTCTATCAACAGAGGTCCAGGGTCGAAGATTCCAAGGTCGAAAAATAGAAGATTGGAGGGTCAAAAATTGGTCGCATATTTCAAGAGAGAAGAATCCAGAGCTCAGGCAAAGAGTAGTGATCGACTACTTTGGCATCGAGCATCCACTCTCTTTAGCAACCTTCGAAGCTGCTTTCTGTCTTCTACGGTACTTCTTCATCATCGTGTGGTCCAAGGGACAAAGTGATCGACTGCATATCAGACTCCTATAGTAATATTTATCCAGATTAAAAAATTGTACTTAACATCCTCGTATAGGATTAATTGTACTTCTTGTTTGTGAACCTAAGGGCGGGTTTCGTATAAACCTCGTTTTATTTTCTTTCGTTTATTTATCAAACACAAGATGGCGACTCTGCTGAGGACTTCTTTCTCTTCTGATGAGGAAGCAATTGCTCAATACGATGCGATATCCGTGGGATCCGTGAAGAAGACACTGGTCGTCCAGTTCGACCAGTCTGCCTACGAAGACATGCTTCGAACATGGGGTATCTCTCACTCTCTCTCTGTCTAAGACAACAGGAAGCTGCGTAAGGTCTGGATGCCCAAGACATCCCCTACCATTCCTGCCGACTCATCGATCTCTCCGACCAACGAGGTTGTAGCATCGCTCCATCCGCGCCTTGCGCGTAAAATTCAGTCTCCCGTCACTGACGGAATAGACAAAACTTCTGGCAATGTCTCAGCGCTAATCCAGAAGTATACTCCGCGCCTTGCGCGTAAAATTCAGTCTTCTGTCACTGACAGAATAGACAAAACTTCTGGCAATACCTCAGCGCTAATCCAGAAGTATACTCCACGCCTTGCGCATAAAATTCAGTCTCCCGTCACTGACGGAATAGACAAAACTTCTGGCAATGCCTCAGCGCTAGTCCAGAAGTATACTCCGTGCTCTGCGCGTAAAATCCTGTCTCCCGTCAATGACGTGGCAGACAGAATTTCTGACAATGCCTTAGCGCCAAATCAGAAATTCCAAACACGCTCCGCGCGTAAAAATGTATCTGCCCTCGGCAGAAAAGCAGATGATCCCTGCAATCTACGCAAGGGAAAGCAAGCGGCGGACTGCTCAACTTTTCGGCCTTTACGCCAGCAAGGGAAGAATCTGCCTGCCCTCCGGATTATGCGAGAGGCTGACGGCCGACTGAGGACATCCTCAGCTTTACGCCTGTAGCGTCCCGTTCTCCCGGTGTGGAGAGCGCGGCTAAGAAACACAAGACGGTATCGTTCGATCGGGATAGATTGAATTAAGAACTCGTCCTCGTTATGGATTTGTTTCTTCGGAATCGATTTCCATATTCAGTGGATTGTGCCCCAAGGATCGGCTTAGCGGCAGAGTCAGGAGGGACCTCTCCGCTGCTATCTTTTATTGCCTCGGTTTTCGATGTCGCTTGTTGCTTTCGTGCTTTGAGTTGGTTTTGGGATTTGCTTGTTTTCTTTGAACGGTTTCGATGGTTTTCATTGTTTTCGTTCATTGACTTGCACTTCTATTCCGAGATTGGAAAGAGAGGAAGAAGTATTAATCGAGCTGTTCGTGTGCAGGTGAACGAGCAGTAGGCGGCTTGCGAGCGGAGTCGTGAAGCGCCTCTTTCCTTCTTCTTTCCAAAATTCTAAGTGAGTGGCTACCAACCCGATTAGCTAGCCTTGCTTCCAAGCTTCACTCCTTCACCCCGATCAAACGATACCAAGTAATAATAAAAGAAACCAAGATAAAAGAGAATAGACTGGGTTCATTATGCTTGTCAATAAACTTGTGAACGGTTATATCTTTGCATGCTTGTTCGTTTGTAATGTTCATCAAATGCATAGATACAAGTTTAAACGTATATCCTGATGCATGAATATAACGTAGTTGCAATGAAAATGAATTATGCAATGTTGCTTATCTTGTTCACGTGCCTCAACTGCATCAACGTTAACGTGCCACGAACGATTGATCACGGACAACTTGTGCACAAGGTAACGGGTTCCACGGACGGTCGCTGGGGCACTGGCACCGATCCGGTCCGGACGGAACTTCACGATAGTCTCACGTGCGAACGGGATGGCATGCAGTGCCTCACATGCTTCGTTGCACACCATCTTTGTTCAAAGACTAAACGGTCCATTATGGCTCCTAGCCAGTGATCCCAACGTGTATATTTAAACCTGTTGCATACTAACTTGTATCTTCGTGGCAGGGAAGGCATGGTAAGTATTGTGCAGGAAATTCAGACGGTCAGGTAAAATCCACCTAACGGTGGCACGTTCATTTCAGTAAATTCTATACGCTGCTTACTTGTAAATGAACTAAGGCAAGATAGAAACCCACAAAAATATACATGCTTCACTAAACAACGTGTTGATTGGTATAGTTCGGCTAGCTCGCCTTCATCAGCATGTTTCGATATGCTGACCCTCGTTGAAACAGGTTCTCCGCACCAAGGCGAACCGAGCGAGGAGCCGAAGTCGTCTTCCCGATCCAGTCCAGCTGTTAGCGCATCTTCACCGCGCCTCGAAGCCTTTTGAAGCCAGAAGCTGCAACTCTTCATACACAAATGCAGCTCCGTGGCAAAGTCGTCCTCCAGCCTGGAGGTCCTTATCATTTTGAGTTTATAAAGGGATGTAATGTATAGGACTGCTATCTCATTTTGAGTCATCTCTTTTGTAAGCCGTTCGGCATATTAGCTAACTCGTTTAAGAGTTTGTAATAGATGTTCATTATCAATAAAGAGAACTCTTCTATGTTTCAAATCTGTGTTTCAATTTATCTGCGTACTCTGAATATGTGCTTGCTATGCAAATCATTAAAGCCTTGTGCGGGCGCAACTCCAGGCCCGCACGGCGGTCACGATTCGGGGGACGCCTCAAGTGATTCTACGGAATTGGGTCGTGACATAGTGGTATCAGAGCACAGATTCAAAGTTCCTTAGACTTCGTGCTGGAAAAGTTCCTTTAACGATCAAATTCTTGTGCGAACTCTTGAACTCGCTAGGCCAAAATGAGATACGTTCATGCAATAAGTCCATAATACATTATGATCCTAATGTAATTTACCTTCTTTTGAAGGAATGGATCCAGCGCAATCTGTAGCGCAACCACCGAACGAAACACAAGAAAGCAGTTCGGGTACTTCGGGAAGCTCTCGGAGCCAGCGAGGCATATCTCAAGTCGACCCGCTTGAACGGGTAATGCAAATGTTGGAATCGCAACGACAACGAGATGATGCTCGCCAAGCCAAGCTCGAGAGTAATCTAGAGACCCGATTCTCAGTCCAACAAAAGCAGGTGGATGCCCTGCAACAGATTGTTCAGACTTTGGCTGCCAACCATTCCGCCGCAACAGCAACGACTCCGGTGGAACAGCCCGTGCTTGAAGTAGAGACGCCGCAAATTCTAAGGCCGAGGGACGTGACTGCCTTCAACTTGGAACTCTTCAAAAAAGTCTGTGTAAACCCCCTAAATTTTCAAATTATTAAATCTTGGATTTTTCCCAATTTTCTGGAATTTTTTGGGAATTTTCTGTAATTAAAATCAGGGTTTTCAATTAATAAATAATTTTTAATTAGCAATAAATAATATTAAAATATCATGAAAATAATATTTTTGGGTGTGAAATGAAAATTTGGACTTAGGGTAATTTTTCTGGATTTTTCTGGGCCTCAGACATATTTTTAAATGCCTGAAAACTAATTTATTAATTATTTAAATTAATTATCTATTTATTTATTTATTTTATTTTTTTATTTTATTTTTCTGCGGGCCGCCCAGGCCCATTGGGCCGCGGCCCGGCCCGCTAGCCTAGCCCAGCCCAGCCCCCTTTCGGGTCGGGTCGGGTTCAGCCGAACCCGACCCGCCGCAGCCCGACCCGTCCGCGCGCTCGGCCCCCCACGTCCCGCGTCCCACGCCGACCGCCGCGAGCAGCGCCGCGCGTCCCGCGCCCCGCCCGCCGCGCTCCCCGTGCCCACGTCGCCCTCGCCCCCGCCGTGCTCGGCCTTCCCCAACCGCCACCGCCCTATTTAAACCCCCCCGCCTCCGTTCTCCTCCTCCGCCTCAGATCTCCCCCTCGCCGTAACCCTAGACGCCGCCGCCGCCTCCCAGAGCTCCGCCGACCGGCCGCTGCTCCCTCGCCGACCTCGCCCCACCGTCGCCTCCCCTCCGGCGCCCCGCTCCGCCGTCCCCGACGCCGACAGCAACCCAGCAACAGCAGCAGCAGCCGCAGCCGCCGCTGCCGGCCGCCTAGCGCCACCGCCGCCCCCGTGGACGCCGCGCCTCGCTCCGGCGAACAGCCCCCCGCCCTCGCCGACGTCCCTCCGGCCGCCCTCCGCCGTGTGCCGCCGTAATCAGCTCGAAACCCTAACCCTAATCTCTGTTCCTGTGTCGGACACAGGACACAGTGTCCGACACGACTCGGACACGATTTCGACCCTGTTTTCGGGTCCCCTTCAGGTACGTGTATCTTTCGCCTCGTAGCTCCGTTTTCAATTCTGCAAATTGCGTTGTGACGCCTGTATGACCCTCTCGGTGTCCGGACAAACTGTTCGGGACACCGCGTCCTGTGGTGATCGCACACCGCGATCCAAAAACAGGAAAAACCAGACCCTGTTTCACCCCAAAACCGAGTACGTCCCGCCAAACGGGACGACTTGGTCGCGTGCGGTCTTCACAGATACGTGCGCATCATCGATACGGACGTGTGAGTCTTCGTGGAAGCTGATTCGGGTGTGCGTGCACACCGGAATCAACGCGTATCCGCGGACATCGCCCCGTATCCGCCTTTTCGGCAATTCACCCTAATTTCGTGTACACTCGTCGGATCGAGACAAAACTTGCGCCATCGGACTCGTAGCAATACGCTGGTCCTGTGGGTCAAGTTTGGTTCGATTCTGAGAACGTTGACGAAATCGCGTGTCGTGGGCCCCACAGGCCCCGCTCGACGGGCGATTTTGTGTTCGGCTCATCGGAATCCAAATCTGGAAGTTCCGTTGGGTTCGTATCAGCGTTCCTGACCTGTTGACACTAAGTTTGGTGAATTTGGAGACCTTTGACCCGGACGCATTTTTCGGTGCAAAGCGGGCCCACCGGCGGACCCCGTTTTGACCCGAAACTGCCGTTTTTGCCCTTGTCTCCAAATTGGACCCAAGGACAGGCGTTTCTAGCTATTTGACATCTTCTGAGCATAATGGTAATGCCTATTTCAGCTTTTGGACTCATCTGTGGAAATTTCTCCTAAGAACCTAATTAATCAGATCCAAACAACAGGCAAGTACCTGCACTTCAAGTTAATCTTTATATTGTGATAATTAAATTCCCTGCTCTACTAGTACTCTTGCTGATTTCACGTAGTGTTAGAATACTATATTTCATGTCTTGAATATTGGAATTCATGTCTTGTTTTTCGTGTCGGGTGGGAGAATACTGAAAGACATGTAGTTACCCTTCCCCTTGCCGTGAATAATAGCTGTTGGTACACGACTGTCCATCGGCCGGATCCCGATTATTCGTGACTAATAGCCGTTCATGACGGCCGGATTAGCCTTATAAACCCCTATATGCCAACTAAGTATTCTAAAAACAAACACAAGTTTCATACAGATAACTTCAGGTCATGTTATATTCTTGCTGACTGTGTAGTTTCTTTTCCTGCTCGTTTACTTCTGTTTTCTCATATTCCTGTTTATAGTTTTGACTCTGAAATATTAACATTCTTTTATGCAATTTCCTTAACATGATACTCAATGTTTAATGGTCATAAATATTTAGTTTAACATTGTTGTGCACTGTGTACTTTGCTCCTTTCCTGACTGGATCTGTTGATTTAGGCGATGATGAGGATCTCGCCCCTACTTATTATGGTCCTTATGAGGGTACAGATGATACCTATGAGGAGCCAAAACCCACTCAGGAGACCCCTGCTGCTGAGTAGCTAGTAGTAGCTATCTTTTATTCTGTTTCTTATCTTATTTAATCGGGTTTGTCCCCGATTTCATTTGAAATTCCTGTATTAAACATTTGAATCTGTTGTCAAATTTATTTTCAGTTGCAATCTTAAGTTTTATTTCTCATTATTATCTTGCCTATGTTAATTGTGAATGAGTTAGACTAGTTAGATGGATTGACCTAGACAGCGTACTACCGCCGACTCTGCGGCGTAGGCTGGACGTACCCACGTACTCGTGCCCGAACTGCCGGGTGCGGGTCGTGACACGTTTTTATGGTGGCCCATGCAGGTCCTATCCTAAAATAGGGTAATACCCTAGGACAGGGTATGGAATAAGATTGAGGATTCTAGGAAAAGCTCATTCACAGTATAGCGTCCTTATTTCAATTCTTGATATCATTGCTGCTCAATTTTTTCTATCGCCCTTGATTTCCAAGTATTCTGATCTTCCTATCCCTTAATCTTTCAGAATGGTCCAGACCAGGAACACAGTAGGAGGCACATCAGAACCAGCTGAGCAGAATGTGCCCGAGACTCTTGCACTTCCGCCGCCTCCATCTGTCCCGGCAGTTACCCTAGATGGGGCACAACTGCTAGGAGTGTTCCAGGGATTGGTGGAATCCCAGAAAGAACAGAAGACACTTCTGCGGACCAGCCTCTCAGAAGCTCTTAAGTCCCAGGAGTCGCCACTCAAGAGGCCAGGAAGTGCCAAAGACTTCAAGAACCTTAGGCCTCTGGAATTCTATGGAACTGAGGGCATTCTCTATGCCGATGAGTGGATAGAGAATGTCGAGAGACTCCTGAAGACTGCCCGGGTCCCAGATGACCTCAAAGTGGAGTCCGCAAGCCTGCAACTGTTCGACATTGCTCGAACCTGGTTCAGAGACGAACCCCAACTATCTGCTCCCGACATCACCTGGGAAGACTTCAAGAGGCTATTCAAGGAGAAATTCTACCCCGAAGTGGCTCGGGAAGCTCTCGAAAGCCAATTCGAGAGACTGGAACAAGGTAACATGACTGTTGATGAATATACTGCTGAATTTAGCAGGTTAAGCCACTTTGCGGAGTACATGGTTCGTACCCCGGAGGACAGAGCCCGTAGATTCAAGAAGGGGCTATCTCCGGATATCCGCCTTGCTGTCACCACCAGCCGAGCTCGCACCTATGAGGAGATCTTGAGCGTGGCTCAAGGCGTCGAGAGAGATATGGGGCACAAACTAAAACGAGAAAGAGATACCGGGAATGCGGGACCCAACAAACGCCCTTTTCAACAACAACAACAGCAGAGGACCCCGCAGCAAACTCAGCGTCCTCTCCCTCGAGCTCCAGCACCCCAGGCTCAAGGTCAGAACCAGCGAGCTCCCCCTTGCAACTATTGCCAAAAACCAGGCCACACTTGGCAAGACTGTAGAAAGAGGCTAGGTGCCTGTCTCTATTGTGGCTCCCCAGCACATCAATTGAGGGACTGTCCTGCTGCTCCAGGACGCCCCGCTGCACCAAAGGCTCCAGTCCAGGCCAGGCCCCCAGCAGCACAACAGAGGGGACCCCCGCTTCCAACCCAGCAACAACGCTTTGCTCAGCACCAGCAGCAACAGAGGGGTGCACCGCAGCAAGGCCGTGCTTATGCAATGACTCTGGAAGAAGCTGAGGCCACAGCAGACGTGATCACAGGTTCCGTGCTTATAAATTCAATACCAGCTATTACTTTATTTGACTCTGGAGCTTCTCATTCATTCATGTCAGTAGATTTCCTTATGAAGCATAACTTAATCACTAAACCCCTTAGGAATTGTTATAAGATCATTACCGGTGGAGGAATCATCCCGGTTAGTGATGCCTGTAACAATTGTCCTATTACATTATGTGGAAGAGAACTGTATGCTAGACTACTTGTAATGCCAGTGCCCAGTTTTGACATTATACTGGGTATGGATTGGTTAAGTCAACATCACGCCACCATAGACTGTCACAGAGGTAGTGTAATCTTCAGGCCCCCTGACAAGCCAGAATTTGAATTTGCTAGAGGTTCTAGAGAAATGGATAATAACATAATTTATGGAGCCCTAGTAACAGAAGAATTGCCACCTATCATCTCTGAATACCTTGATGTCTTCCCTGAAGATCTCCCAGGATTACCCCCAGACCGAGAAGTTGAATTCTCCATTGACTTAGTGCCAGGAGCAGCACCAGTATCTCAGAACTCCTACAGAATCAACAAGAATGAGATAATAGAACTAAATGAACACATCAAAGAGCTAGAAGACAAATGTTTCATCAGGTCTAGTGTCTCACCCTAGGGAGCTCCAGTACTATTTGTGCCCAAGAAGGACGGAACCTCCAGAATGTGTATTGACTATAGGGCCTTAAATGCCTTAACAATTAAGAATAAGTATTCCCTGCCCAGGATAGATGACTTATTTGATCAGTTGAGTGGAGCTCGGGTATTTTTCAAGATTGATTTGAGGTCGGGTTACCACCAAGTAAGGGTGAGAAAGGAAGACATCCCTAAAACTGCTTTCAATACCCGGAACGGACACTACGAATTCTTAGTAATGCCGTTCGGGTTGACGAATGCTCCAGCAGTTTTTATGAACCTAATGAACAGAGTTTTCCAGCCATACCTAGACAAATTTGTAGTGGTCTTTATTGACGATATTTTGATCTACTCCAAGACCCCCGAAGAACATGAAGAACATTTGAGGCTAGCATTGGAGACTTTGAGGAAGGAAAAGCTTTATGGAAAATTATCCAAATGTGCCTTCTTCCTAGACAAAGTAGAATTCTTGGGACATGTTGTGACTGGAGATGGAATAGCAGTAGATCCTAAGAAAATAGCGGCAGTAGAATCCTGGCCCACTCCAGACTCTGTAGCAGAGATTAGAAGCTTCCTGGGACTAGCTGGCTACTATCGGAAGTTTGTGAAGGACTTTGCTAGAATTGCGGAGCCCATGACAAAATTAACAAGAAAAGATGAAGAGTTCACCTGGACTGATGAATGTCAGCATGCTTTTGAGGAATTGAAGAAAAGACTGACTACTGCCCCTATTCTGACCTTACCTTCTGGAACTGGAGGTTTCGCTATTTATAGTGATGCTTCTGGAAAAGGTCTAGGTTGTGTATTGGAGCAGAATAAGAAAGTAATAGCATATGCCTCTAGACAGCTTCGATCACATGAAAAGAATTATCCAACCCATGATTTAGAATTGGCAGCTGTCATTTTTGCTCTTAAACTTTGGAAGCATTATCTCTATGGAGAAAGGGTGGAAATATTTACGGACCATAAAAGTCTAAAATATATCTTCACTCAGAAAGAGCTAAACATGAGGCAAAGAAGGTGGCTGGAACTAATGAAAGACTTTGATATCACCCTTCAATATCATCCTGGGAAGGCCAATGTAGTTGCTGATGCCCTAAGCAGATACCCTATGGCGATGTACTTGACTTTGAACCGACACTTGCTCGAGGACTTGGAAAGTCTGGGTATTGAAGTAATTATCCCAGGAAAAGAGGGCCAAATGATGAACTTGCAGATTCAGTCTACCTTAATGGACAAGATCAAGGAGACGCAGTTTCAGGACGAAGGCCTGCGAAGCCTTCGAGGTCAAGTGCAAGCGGAACTAGTAGAAGAATTCAGAATTCATGAAAATGGATCATTGAGGCATGGCGATAGATTATGTGTACCTCAAGGAGACATAAGAGAAGAAATCATGCAAGAGGCGCACAGATCGCAATACTCTATACACCCAGGAGCCAACAAGATGTACAAGGACCTGAGGACGCATGTTTGGTGGCATGGCATGAAGAGAGAAGTATCCAGGTTCGTATCCCGCTGTTTAGTGTGCCAACAGGTTAAGGCTGAAAGACAACGACCTGGAGGATTGCTTCAACCACTACCCATTCCGGAGTGGAAGTGGGAACATATCACAATGGATTTTGTTTCCGGTCTTCCAAGAACACCTAGTGGTAAGGATGCAATCTGGGTGATAGTGGATAGACTGACCAAGTCGGCACATTTTCTACCTTTCAAAGTGGGGCTATCTACAGAGAAGCTGGCAGATCTATATATCAGACATATTGTTAAGTTGTATGGGGTTCCAGTAAGTATTGTCTCCGACAGAGATTCAAGATTCACCTCTCACTTCTGGAAAAGCTTACAAGCCAGCTTGGGGACTCAACTCAAATTCAGCACAGCTTATCATCCCCAAACCGATGGACAATCGGAACGTACAATCCAGACCCTTGAAGATATGCTCCGTACTTGTGTTCTAGATTTTGGAGGATCCTGGGAAGACTATTTACATCTGGTGGAGTTCTCTTATAATAACAGCTACCAAGCCAGTATCGAGATGACTCCATTTGAAGCCCTGTATGGCCGAAGATGTCGTACCCCGCTATCATGGGACGATGTTGGAGAAAGAGCCCTACTGGGACCAGAGATGGTGATCGATTCAGCTGAGAAGGTAAAGCAAATAAGGGACAGACTTCGAGTGGCTCAAGACAGGCAACGACATTGGGCAAATAGCCACCGAAGGCCCTTGGAATTTGAGGTAATTAAATTTATGAAATTCAAGTCAATTTAAATATTTTGCTTATGGAACTAAGACTTGATTGTGACTTTATTAAAGGTTGGAGAGCTGGTATTCTTAAAGATTTTCCCGACACGTGGCACCATTAGGTTCGGAAGGAGTGGAAAACTCAGCCCCAGATTTATTGGACCTTTTGGCATACAGGAGAAAATTGGAGAAGTGGCATACCGACTGGCATTGCCACCCTCTCTGGATGGAGTACATAACGTCTTCCACGTGTAGCAGCTGAGAAAGTACGTGTCAGACCCCAGCCACATTTTGGATCACTCAGAGCTCGAAGTAGGCCCAAGTTTGACATACCAAGAGCAACCCGTGGAGATCCTGGATCGCTCGGAGAAAGTCCTACGGAACCAGGTTATCTCCCTGGTTCGCGTAGCTTGGAAGCACCATTCTCCCGGCGAATCCACCTGGGAGCGAGAAGACGAGATTAGAGAGCGATATCCCTATCTTTTTGAACCCTGAGGTGTATTTTATTTTTTCGGCCTTTTTTTTTTCGTGCCTTGTTATTCTTAAATTTTGAGGACAAAATTTTTGTAAGTTGGGTAGGTTGTAAACCCCCTAAATTTTCAAATTATTAAATCTTGGATTTTTTCCAATTTTCTGGAATTTTCTGGGAATTTTCTGTAATTAAAATCAGGGTTTTCAATTAATAAATAATTTTTAATTAGCAATAAATAATATTAAAATATTATGAAAATAATATTTTTGGGTGTGAAATGAAAATTTGGACTTAGGGTAATTTTTTTGGATTTTTCTGGGCCTCAGACATATTTTTAAATGCCTGAAAACTAATTTATTAATTATTTAAATTAATTATCTATTTATTTATTTATTTTATTTTTTTATTTTATTTTTCTGCGGGCCGCCCAGGCCCATTGGGCCGCGGCCCGGCCCGCTAGCCTAGCCCAGCCCAGCCCCCTTTCGGGTCGGGTCGGGTTCAGCCGAACCCGACCCGCCGCAGCCCGACCCGCCCGCGCGCTCGGCCCCCCACGTCCCGCGTCCCACGCCGACCGCCGCGAGCAGCGCCGCGCGTCCCGCGCCCCGCCCGCCGCGCTCCCCGCGCCCACGTCGCCCTCGCCCCCGCCGTGCTCGGCCTTCCCCAACCGCCACCGCCCTATTTAAACCCCCCCTCCTCCGTTCTCCTCCTCCGCCTCAGATCTCCCCCTCGCCGTAACCCTAGACGCCGCCGCCGCCTCCCAGAGCTCCGCCGACCGGCCGCTGCTCCCTCGCCGACCTCGCCCCACCGCCGTCTCCCCTCCGGCGCCCCGCTCCGCCGTCCCCGACGCCGACAGCAACCCAGCAACAGCAGCAGCAGCCGCAGCCGCCGCTGCCGGCCGCCTAGCGCCACCGCCGCCCCCGTGGACGCCGCGCCTCGCTCCGGCGAACAGCCCCCCGCCCTCGCCGACGTCCCTCCGGCCGCCCTCCGTCGTGTGCCGCCGTAATCAGCTCGAAACCCTAACCCTAATCTCTGTTCCTGTGTCGGACACAGGACACAGTGTCCGACACGACTCGAACACGATTTCGACCCTGTTTTCGGGTCTCCTTCAGGTACGTGTATCTTTCGCCTCGTAGCTCCGTTTTCAATTCTGCAAATTGCGTTGTGAAGCCTGTATGACCCTCTCGGTGTCCGGACAAACTGTTCGGGACACCGCGTCCTGTGGTGATCGCACACCGCGATCCAAAAACAGGAAAAACCAGACCCTGTTTCACCCCGAAACCGAGTACGTCCCGCCAAACGGGACGACTTGGTCGCGTGCGGTCTTCACAGATACGTGCGCATCATCGATACGGACGTGTGAGTCTTCGTGGAAGCTGATTCGGGTGTGCGTGCACACCGGAATCAACGCGTATCCCCGGACATCGCCCCGTATCCGCCTTTTCGGCAATTCACCCTAATTTCGTGTACACTCGTCGGATCGAGACAAAACTTGCGCCATCGGACTCGTAGCGATACGCTGGTCCTGTGGGTCAAGTTTGGTTCGATTCTGAGAACGTTGACGAAATCGCGTGTCGTGGGCCCCACAGGCCCCGCTCGACGGGCGATTTTGTGTTCGGCTCATCGGAATCCAAATCTGGAAGTTCCGTTGGGTTCGTATCAGCGTTCCTGACCTGTTGACACTAAGTTTGGTGAATTTGGAGACCTTTGACCCGGACGCATTTTTCGGTGCAAAGCGGGCCCACCGGCGGACCCCGTTTTGACCCGAAACTGCCGTTTTTGCCCTTGTCTCCAAATTGGACCCAAGGACAGGCGTTTCTAGCTATTTGACATCTTCTGAGCATGGTGGTAATGCCTATTTCAGCTTTTGGACTCATCTGTGGAAATTTCTCCCAAGAACCTAATTAATCAGATCCAAACAACAGGCAAGTACCTGCACTTCAAGTTAATCTTTATATTGTGATAATTAAATTCCCTGCTCTACTAGTACTCTTGCTGATTTTACGTAGTGTTAGAATACTATATTTCATGTCTTGAATATTGGAATTCATGTCTTGTTTTTCGTGTCGGGTGGGAGAATACTGAAAGGCATGTAGTTACCCTTCCCCTTGCCGTGAATAATAGCTGTTGGTACACGACTGTCCATCGGCCAAATCCCGATTATTCGTGACTAATAGCCGTTCATGATGGCCGGATTAGCCTTATAAACCCCTATATGCCAACTAAGTATTCTAAAAACAAACACAAGTTTCATACAGATAACTTCAGGTCATGTTATATTCTTGCTGACTGTGTAATTTCTTTTCCTGCTCGTTTACTTCTGTTTTCTCATATTCCTGTTTATAGTTTTGACTCTGAAATATTAACATTCTTTTATGCAATTTCCTTAACATGATACTCAATGTTTAATGGTCATAAATATTTAGTTTAACATTGTTGTGCACTGTGTACTTTGCTCCTTTCCTGACTGGATCTGTTGATTTAGGCGATGATGAGGATCTCGCCCCTACTTATTATGGTCCTTATGAGGGTACAGATGATACCTATGAGGAGCCAGAACCCACTCAGGAGACCCCTGCTGCTGAGTAGCTAGTAGTAGCTATCTTTTATTCTGTTTCTTATCTTATTTAATCGGGTTTGTCCCCGATTTCATTTGAAATTCCTGTATTAAACATTTGAATCTGTTGTCAAATTTATTTTTAGTTGCAATCTTAAGTTTTATTTCTCATTATTATCTTGCCTATGTTAATTGTGAATGAGTTAGACTAGTTAGATGGATTGACCTAGACAGCGTACTACCGCCGACTCTGCGGCGTAGGCTGGACGTACCCACGTACTCGTGCCCGAACTGCCGGGTGCGGGTCATGACAATCTGCAATACCCCATTCAACGGGACTGAGGACCCAGTGGTAGCTCTAGATTGGCTAGCCGAGCTTGAAGATCACTTCGCTCTGCTAGAAGTTCCCGAAGAGAAGCGCGTCGACTGCGCGCAACTACAGCTCCGCCTCAACGCGCACGATTGGTGGGACGTGCATCGACGATCTCTCCAATTTGATCACGGAGAGGAGGCGATCTCGTGGACGACTTTTTGTGCCACGTTTGAAGAGGAGTTTATACCCCCTCCAGTACAACGTCAAATAGAAAATGATTTCGTGCAACTGAGGCAGGGCAGTATGACGGTGAAGCAGTACTCCGCCGAATTCAACCGACTTTCAAAATTCGCTAAGGCCTATTTACCTGATGCAGCGAGTCAAGCCAGAAGGTTTGAAGGCGGTCTGCGCCCTGCCATTCATGGGCACGTAGTCAATAATCAGTATGGAACGATGCGTGAATTCATGAATCACGCCCTATCTCTGGAACCGCAGTATCCTCACGTTTCCACCGGCGCTGTGCATACCTACAATCACAAACGCCAAGGCAACGATAGAGGGAACACCGTTGCAAAGCGCCCTAACCACGGCGGTCCACAACGAGCAAACCCAGGGCCTTCGTGCAATTTCTGTAAGAAACAAGGGCACACGTCCGATAAGTGCCGCAAGAAACTCGGGCAATGTCTCATTTGCGGTGACTCCACCCACCGAATCCGTGATTGCCCAAACTATTCTGTTCATCACCCTTAACGGTAAGCATTGTTCTTAAGTTTCGGGACGAAACTTCCAATTGGTTGGGTAGGATGTAGCGCCCCGTTCTCCCGGTGCGGAGAGCGCGGCTAAGAAACACAAGATGGTATCGTTCGATCGGGATAGATTGAATTAAGAACTCGTCCTCGTTATGGATTTGTTTCTTCGGAATCGATTCCCATATTTAGTGGACTGCGCCCCAAGGATCGGCTTAGCGGCAGAGTCAGGAGGGACCTCTCCGCTGCTATCTTTTATTGCCTCGGTTTTCGATGTCGCTTGTTGCTTTCGTGCTTTGAGTTGGTTTTGAGATTTGCTTGTTTTCTTTGAACGGTTTCGATGGTTTTCATTGTTTTCGTTCATTGACTTGCACTTCTATTCCGAGATTGGAAAGAGAGGAAGAAGTATTAATCGAGCTGTTCGTGTGCAGGTGAACGAGCAGTAGGCGGCTTGCGAGCGGAGTCGTGAAGCGCCTCTTTCCTTCTTCTTTCCAAAAATCTAAGTGAGTGGCTACCAACCCGATTAGCTAGCCTTGCTTCCAAGCTTTACTCCTTCACCCCGATCAAACGATACCAAGTAATAATAAAAGAAACCAAGATAAAAGAGAATAGACTGGGTTCATTATGCTTGTCAATAAACTTGTGAACGGTTATATCTTTGCATGCTTGTTCGTTTGTAATATTCATCAAATGCATAGATACAAGTTTAAACGTATATCCTGATGCATGAATATAACGTAGTTGCAATGAAAATGAATCATGCAATGTTGCTTATCTTGTTCACGTGCCTCAACTGCATCAACGTTAACGTGCCACGAACGATTGATCACGGACAACTTGTGCACAAGGTAACGGGTTCCGCGGACGGTCGCTGGGGCACTGGCACCGATCCGGTCCGGACGGAACTTCACGATAGTCTCACGTGCGAACGGGATGGCGTGCAGCGCCTCACATGCTTCGTTGCACACCATCTTTGTTCAAAGACTAAACGGTCCATTATGGCTCCTAGCCAGTGATCCCAACGTGTATATTTAAACCTGTTGCATACTAACTTGTGTCTTCGTGGCAGGAAAGGCATGGTAAGTATTGTGCAGGAAATTCAGACGGTCAGGTAAAATCCACCTAACGGTGGCACGTTCATTTCAGTAAATTCTATATGCTGCTTACTTGTAAATGAACTAAGGCAAGATAGAAACCCACAAAAATATGCATGCTTCACTAAACAACGTGTTGATTGGTATAGTTCGGCTAGCTCGCCTTCACCAGCATGTTTCGATATGCTGACCCTCGTTGAAACAGGTTCTCCGCACCAAGGCGAACCGAGCGAGGAGCCGAAGTCGTCTTTCCGATCCAGTCCAGCTGTTAGCGCATCTTCACCGCGCCTCGAAGCCTTTTGAAGCCAGAAGCTGCAACTCTTCATACACAAATGCAGCTCCGTGGCAAAGCCGTCCTCCAGCCTGGAGGTCCTTATCATTTTGAGTTTATAAAGGGATGTAATGTACAGGACTGCTATCTCATTTTGAGTCATCTCTTTTGTAAGCCGTTCGGCATATTAGCTAACTCGTTCAAGAGTTTGTAATAGATGTTCATTATCAATAAAGAGAACTTTTCTATGTTTCAAATCTATATTTCAATTTATCTGCGTACTCTGAATATGTGCTTGCTATGCAAATCATTAAAGCCTTGTGCGGGCGCAACTCCAGGCCCGCACGGCGGTCACGATTCGGGGGACGCCTCAAGTGATTCTACGGAATTGGGTCGTGACAACGCCAACCTGAGAAGAGCTCCAAATTATGCCAGGGAAAGCCCCTCAGGGTAAAGAAGGCTCAATTTGTAGAAAGACACCCTCCTCGGGGATTATCCGCTACCTAGATGGCCAACCTGTTGTATACGGGTGGTACGGGGAAAACTATGGTTCCCAACATCCGCATGTCCACTGATGTGAACAGAAGGAACAAGCCATCTTCTTCTTCTGTAACTCCTCCCGACCTGCCCGAGTATCTGATCCAGAAACGCAAGGAGAGGGAAACTTCTAGCATGTCTATTATGCCTCATAGCGAGCACTGTTGTAATAGTCATAGGATTGTAGTTAATTATTGCTGTTCTGAAGCAAAACGGTCGGTTTTCGACCGGTTGAGCTACTCTCCATCTTTCCAGGAAGAAGAGCCCACACATGCATCAGTGAACATGGCTTCACACATACCTAGAGGAAGGTCGAGCTCAAGACGTCATCCCTCTAGAACTCCGAGCCGAAGGAGATTCAACAAGCTCCTTAGGAACACTGAAGCTGGGGTGTTCCGAAATACTTGTTCGAGGTCACGACAACCGGCTTCGTACTCTTCTGATTCCGATGCTGGGGGTCGCCAGTCTCCCGAATCAGATGTCGAAAGTATAGAGTCAGCTTCTACAGAGACCTATACTAATTTTTCAATGACACCCAGGGAGATGGGAGTTTATGCCATTGGAGATGAACGCGAGGAAGCTTCCCCATCAGGGAGCGCTGAGCAACGTATTACTGTACTAGAGACATCTCTGAAAGAGATGCAATCCATGATGGAAAACATGCACCAGATGATGCTAGCTCAACACACAGCTACAATGGCTCAAGCATCGGTCCCTCCAACTCAGATACGTGTGGGGATGGACTTACCACCATCCAACACGATCCAAGAGTCTGCTCTAGATCATGAGTCAGCAGTTCCTCCGCTTCCTCACTCGGAGAATATATTACCTCCCGTTGGAGTCGCGATACAACCGATTCCTCACCACTCCGTGGTCCCGCTACCGGTTGAAAATCTAATACAGGCAGTACGGGAGTTGAAAGTCCAATTTGATGCCTTGAAGCACAAAGATCAGCTCAAGAAATTGGGAATCAACCAGTCCTACCCGGCTATCTGGGAAGAGGCCCCTTTCCCTCCTAAATACAAACCACAGACCATGGCTTTGTTCGAGGAAAAAACATCACCGAGTCAGTACATGAACTACTTCAGTATGATGACGGTGTTATTACAAGGGAATGACGTCCTCCTCACTCGGGTGTTCAAGGGCTATCTCTCGGGAGTGGCTTATCAGTGGTACCGCAGCCTGGCGGACAACTGCATTACTTCCTTCGACGACTTCAAAGCCTTATTCTTCGTAAGATTCTACGAGGGAGGGATGGACATGTCTATGTCCTCTCTCATCGAAGTGAAGCAGAAGGAAAAAGAGGACGTTCGCACCTTCATCGAACGTTTTCGTCAAGCCACTTTGCAAATGCCTCCCGGAGTTCCAGACTCGGCATTGGTGGACATTTGCAGGAAGAACCTTCTTCCCGTAATCTCGGTGTTCACAGGACCATATCAGTTCCATGATTGGCCCTCGTTCATTATCTCAGCGGTAGCCGCCGAGGACAACAGTCGAAAGGCGCGTGATAATGATATCATTATCTCTGCCTCCGATAGAGGCAAGAGGTCATCTCCCAACAACGACCATCCTAGTGGTTCCAAAGGAAAATAAGCTCTAGCAATCAATACGTCCAGGCAAAAGAATGCGGCAACCACGCAGACGAAACCTGGGACTTCCAGGCCCATTGAAATATACTCTTTCGACGACGACGATATTCCGAGCATATTCGAGTGTCTCGTCAAAAGCGACAAGATTACCCTTCCTGAGGAGAAGCGGCCTAATAAAGTCGGCAGTACTAATAACCCCAATAACTGCATCTTCCATAGATACATACACCACCCTACAAAAGTGTGTTATATATTGAAGAGGAAGATCCAGGAGCTGATCGATGCTAAGGCCATCACTCTGCGCAACAGCGAGAAGAAGGTCACAACCAACATGATCTCTCTGCAATTTGGCAATCTGCCTCCCCAAGAAGTCCTGGACGGTGTTACACCTATTTCCCGGACAACGATGAACATCTTTAATCTCCCTCCAGCTAGGGGTCAAAATCATGACCTGCTACCCCTAACTACCCAGTGGGGCGAGATTATATGGGTTCATCCAGATCTGGTGTCGGAGATCGAGAAAGAGACTCAAGCTGCTAAGGCTAAGTCTAAGAAGAACTTGAAGCGTAAACCATGTTACACGGTTACGGTACACTCGGCATCAGAAGACGAGGTCTTGGCTACTGGAACCCGTTCAGGGAAAGCTTACCTCAAGGACTATGAAGCGAGTCAGGAAGATGCACCGGCAGACGCTTCAGCTGCCAAGCCTTCGGAACCGGAACCCGCCATACCACAGGCCGGTCCTTCAAGACCAACTTCGGCGGACAAAGGGAAGCAAAAAGAAGTGCGCATCGATAAACCTTTAAAAAACATCCAAAACAAAGGTTTAGAGAAGCCATACAACTTCGACATCCTGGCCCAATTGGCTAATACACCAGCCAGGTTGTCCATCTTCGAACTACTCAGGATCTCTCAAGACACTCGTCAAGCCCCGAGTGAAGCATTAATGCAGGCGGAGGCATACTTGACCCAGCTCAAGTCCCCTGACGAAGAACCCGTGGAGTGTCCTCAATGCCACAGTGTGATGGAGGTGGTCCCGAATATCACTTTCACTCAAGATGACATGCTGTTAAAGCATAACAGGCATGACAGACCCCTCTATTACACAAGATACGTCGGTTCCATGGAGGTCGATCGGATTCACATAGATCCGGGATCATCGATCAGCATTATTCCTCATAGTCTGGTCAGACCGCTGAGGATTCCTACCAGCGAATTGGCTTACACCACCACTACAATCGTGGGTTTCAATGCCAGGAAAAGTAAGCCGTTGGGGAAAATTCGCCTGAGGATCCAGATTGGCGACCTCAGATTAGTGGCTACATGTTATGTCATTGATTCAGAGGTGTCCTACAACATTCTGCTGGGTAGACCTTGGATCCACGACCACAACATCGTTCCTTCGACTCTACATCAATGCTTTAAATATGTAGATGTCCAAGGAACAGTACAAACAGAGTTTGCTGACCTGAACCCATTTAAAGGAGTAGAATCCTACTACTCTGATGCCGTGTTGTACTCTCAAGACTACATGGAAGAGGTGTCAGGGGAAGCAGAGAAGGAATCCCATCGGGAGCCAGAAGAACCCTCTGCCGAGAAACCTCTGTCAATCAAGGTGAAAGGGTAGACTACTCGTCCAAAAGCCATGGAGCCTATGGCTATCCACCTGAACAAAACCAGGTCAGGAAAAGGGGGTGATCCTCTAGTGATCACTTTGAACTAGAAGCCTCCACCCTTGGTCATCAACCTTCGGCGCAACAGGCAGTCGATCGATGTAAATGCAACCAGGAACGTAGTTTTGGATAATAATACAGATCCTTCTTTCTAGTATATTGACGCTCAAATTCCAAATCAGGAATCCTCTCCCCATGACGATATAGAACCTATAGCACAAAAATTCTTGGAAGCTATTGATTCCTATCATCCATATATGTGGGAAGTAGCATCATCATCCAATGTCACCACGACATATGGACCGCATGAGGATTCTATCTTCATTATCCCGCCTACTTGCAGCAGTCAGCATTCAATAGTCTTCGGCCGCATGCGCAACGAACCGACTGTACAAGAAGATTCTTCCGATGACTATGCTGGTAAAATACAGGTTCACAGATATAGCCCTCAAGCTTTGAAGATCATGCAAAGTATAGGTTATAACTTGAAACTGGAACCAGGTCTCAACTACGGGAAAGACAGACGAATGCCGCTGCACGGCGATCCCTACTATCAACGAACTCGTTTCGGGTTAGGGTATACCACCTCCCTTGCAACTTCTCAGTCAAACAAGGATATCTTTTTCCCTATTCAAAATGGCTCATCACCCTCCGACTCATCTCATGCTCTCGAACGAACATTATCAGTCAATATGGTAGTGACGGATTCCTTCGAAGCAGATGAACAAGAATCTGAACTGTTTGAGAATGACGCTTGGGCTCAACAAATGGATACACAATGGAAATTTTGGTTCGAGCAGAGAGAACCTCCCACTGAAGATAAAGTTATCCAGATTGATGTTGGGGATAAACTTTTGCCATGGCCGATATTTATCAGTAACAATCTTTCCGAAGAAGAAAAGGAAGAAGTTATCCAACTGATAAAAGAATATATCAACGTCTTTGCGTGGAATTATGAGGACATGCCAGATCTTGATCCCAAGGTGGCTACTCATAAACTCAATATATTGCCCGATTCGAAGCCTGTGAAGCTGCACCAACGCCGGTTCTGCCCGGATATGATGGACACCATTGAAGCTGAAATCAAGAAGTTGATAGCCTACGGTTTCATTCGGGAAGAATAATACCCCGACTGGGTCACCAATGTTGTCCCGGTCATGAAGAAAAATAGGAAAGTACGTGTCTGCATCGATTACCAAGATCTGAATGCAGCCTGTCCCAAGGATGAGTTTTCTCCTCCCATTACAGACGTCATGATTAACAATACATACGATTTTGAACGTATGTCTTTCATGGACGGATTTTCAGGATACAATCAAATCAAGATGCATCCTGAAGACGAGAAGCATACTACCTTCCGGACACCCTTGGGGGTATATTGCTATACGGTCATGCCCTTCGGATTGAAGAATGCCGGGGCTACGTACCAACGGGCTATGAGTAACATATTCCAGGAGCATTTACGTAAAATAGTAGAATGTTACGTGGACGATGTAGCTGTCAAAAGCAGCCTCAAGGATAATCACATCCAAGACTTGAAGACAGTATTTGAGCTGATACGCCAACATCAACTCAAAATAAATCCTACAAAGTCCTTTCTGGGTGTATCTAGTGGCAAATTCTTGAGATTTGTCATTACCGCCAAAGTCATTCAAGTGGACCCTGATAAAGTCAAGGCCATCTTAGAAATGTGACCGCCCCATAATCTGAGAGAACTCAGGAGATTTTAAGGTCGTCTGGCTTATATCCGGAGATTCATATCCAACCTCTCTGGGAGATGTCAGCCTTTTTCTCGTCTCATGAAGAAAGGTGTATCCTTCGTATAGGACGAAGCCTGTCAGCAAGTATTTAATGATATCAAATGCTACCTCACTAATCCGCCAGTTCTGGTGCCTCCCGTCATAGGAAGACCATTCTTGCTGTATATTCGAGTGATGGATCATTCTCTAGGAGCTCTTCTCGCACAAAAGAACGATATGGGTCATGAACATGCTATCTACTACCTCAACAGGATGATGGTCGGAGCTGAACACCGGTACAGCCCAGTGGAAAAAGAGTGCTTGGCTTTGATGTTCGCTATTCAGAAAATGCGACACTATGTCACGGGCCAGACTATTCATATCATCTCCAGGATCAATCCTCTTCGGGTACTGATGAACAAACAAAGTGTTCTTAATTCCCGACTCGCGACTTGGGCGATGTTATTAACACTGTATGACATGGTGTACGTCCCTCAGAAGTCCATCAAAGGCCAAGCATTGGCTGATTTTCTAGCTGCTCATCCGATCCCGGAGGCCTCCAAACTATACGAGGACATTCCCACGAAGTCGCAGAATGTAATTCCGCAATGGAAAGTGATGCATGGCAACTATTCTTCGATGGTGCCTCCAGGACTGGTCCCAGGGGAAACATGGTTTCAGGAGTAGGAATTGTCCTGGTTACTCCTGATAAACTCGTCATCTATCGGGCATATTCTCTTAGCGAGCCCTGTTCCAATAATGTGGCAGAGTATAACGCTCTACTAATCGGGATCCAAGTCGCTAAAGAATTGGGCGTCGAATCTCTGGAAGCCTTCGGTGATTCTCTGCTGATCCTCAATCAAGTCAGAGGAATATATGAAGTCCGGAATCCAGACCTCATCCCCTATCAACGAGCAACGGTCAAGATAGCTATGACCTTCAAAGGGTTCTTCCTAGAGCATGTACCTCGATCTTAGAATCTAGAAGCTGATGCCCTAGTCAGTCTAGCTGCAGATTTAGCTACTCCTATAAGAAGGCAGAATTCGGTGATCCTTCTTAACAGAGATTTATTCTGTGTGAAAAATAACTTTCACATAGAACGCAGCTACGCTGTGAACACAGAGCTTCCAAAGAGAGACTGGAGAAGTCCCTTTATAGATTTCGTAGCATACGAAATCTTGCCGGAAGACCCTAAAGAAGCAGTATCCGTCAAAAGACGATCATTACGCTTCTATTTTGACGCGTCTTCACAATGTCTATATCGTCGGACTTATGATGGACTATTATTATGATGTCTCTCTGGTGATGAAGCACAGCGGATGATTCGTGAAGCTCATGACGGCATATGCGGAGCGCATCAACCCGGTCCTAAGCTACAGGATTGAATCAGGAGAATGGGCTATTACTGGCCTACTATGATCACAGATGCAATAAGGTATGCAAAATAATGCAAAGCCTGTCAGGTCCATGCAGACTTTATCTATCAACCTTCTGAACACCTACATCCTACGGTTGCATCCTGGCCTTTCGAAGCATGGGGTATGGATATCATTGGTCCTATTCACCCATCTTCTTCCAGAGGTCACCGGTTCATACTGGCCATCACGGATTATTTCTCCAAATGGGCAGAGGTGATCCCTCTTGCTGAGGTGAAGGCATCTAATGTGATCAGCTTCATCAAGCATCACGTCATTTATCGCTTTGGGATACCCCGGAGGATAATTTATGACAATGGGCCTCAATTCATCATCCAAGCGTTTCATCAATTTTGCGATAAAAATCGGATACAAAATATGGCCTCTACGACATATAATCCTGCTGCTAATGGTTTGGCGGAAGCTTTCAACAAAACGATTATCAAGCTCTTGAAAAAGTTCGTCTCTTCGAACAAGAAGGATTGAAATGAGAAGTTAGAAGAATGTCTCTGGGCATACCGCACAACGGTACGAACACCGACAGGTTGCACCCCATTCTCATTGGTTTACGGGAGCGAAGTAGTTCTCCTCATCGAAGTCCAAATTCCGTCACTCAGGATAGCAGTGGCTAACGAGTTAACTCAAGAAAAGAATGACCTGTTAAGGCTTCAAGAGCTAGAAGGATTAGACGAGAAACGCCTTCAGGCTCAACAGCGCATCGCGTTCTACCAGGCACGCATTTCCAGATCTTTTAACCAAAAAGTAAAGGAAAGAGTGTTCAAAGCTGTCGAGCTAGTCTTAGCTGTGAGAAGGCCGATGATTCTTACTCACAGGAGCAAGGGTAAATTCCAACCCAAATGGGAAGGCCCTTATGTGATCGAGACGACGTTCTCAAACGGCACTTACAGGTTAGCAAAGCCTAACGGAGACTTATTGATAGCTCATATCAATGGCAAATTCCTGAAAAGGTACTACGCTTAACCTTCTCTGCTCAAGTGGAGTATGGTGAAGATCTCATTCTGACAATACTACTTCCAAAACGAAACTAGTTGGGTCGTATTCTATCATGTCCATATAACCTCTGAATAGATATGTTTAACTAATTTGGAACTTCAAGACCTATCACGTCCATATTACCTCTGATAGTGTTTTGTGTACAAAGTTTAGCTGAAGCATATTCTATCATGTCCATATAACCTCTGAATAGATATGTCCTGCTGAAGCTTACCGAGAGTATATTACGTCTATATTACCTCTGATATCACTTTCACCCAAACCTGTCATTTATATTCCAAAATGATGGGTCCACAAAGTCAGATGAAAGCCTCTTTATTATTCCCAAAAAGAGCAAAAATTATATTGAAAAGCAAAAAAATACATCATTTGGGGGGAGCGGTTAGGTCGCGAATCTGCCGTGCCAGAGCAGCCATTCTCTCATCCCTGGAGTTCAGGACGTCCGCGCGAGCCCGTTCCAGCCTTGCCGCATCATTGTTCAAAGCAACTAGCTCAGACCGAGCACGTACAAAATCTAAGTGGATGACACCCACATGTGCCAGGTTTTGTTGAGCGGTCTCCATTCGACGCTTCAGCACATCTCGAGATGCCGACAAAGAGACAGCCTCCTCTTCCGCTTGAGCGAGTTCATCTCTCAATCTGCGGACCCTTGCTGTCACTTCCTCATAGCCAACGTCACACTGAGTCAGCTGAGGAATGACATACTCCAGTTCGGCACGCTCATGATCTATCTCCTGCTGCTGTTCCTGGACGGATTTATTCAGAGATTCCAGTTGCCCAGCAAGCTCTGTAGTCAGGGAGTCATACCTAGCCTGGACCAGGTCATCAATACTGCCTCGAGATAGCTGCAGATATTCGTTAATGGTTGGCTCCAAACCATTAACCATCTCCTCCAGGGCGTCAGCTACCCCAGTGTCGTTGAATTCTCTGATCGACACTATCGCGAACTGAGATGACCTCTTCAGAGCCTCTAAGCTTAGATTCTTCTCCAACACCATTGATATTAGCATTTTTAAAGTGGTATAGAAGATACCGGTATACTGCTCAGTCAGCATAGCTAGATCCGAATGAACGTTGGGAGTGGCTGCAATATTGGCGAACCTCTCTCCAGGAACGACCGTAGACGATGTTGCCACAGCCTTCGCCTCAACAGATGGTACGATAAGAGAAGATGCGTCGGCAACGGCTGGAGTGACTGGCGTATTCAAAGGAGGCATTGTCGCAGTGATAGGCTCATCCTCCTCCTGAGATATCAGAACCACTTAGGGCGAGCCGGCACCCGAAAGTGTCTCCTCTTCGAAGTCGGGTACCTCCATGTCATCACCAGGAGCTGACACAGTGCCAAAGGGTGCGTCGACACTACCCTCCCCGAAGATGTCTTCCCCTGAAAAGAAGACAAAAGGAAGTTAATATCGAAATGATGTTAACTTTACTAAAAAGAGGTATAAAGATGACATTTATCCATGGCCGATGGTATATATGTCGCGTCTGCAGCCAGTACAGCTAAATCATTTCTTAATGATGCTAAACAAGCTGTCATACCTGGGGAAGGTGGTGTGTCAACCGACACTGACAAATATTCTTCCAGGTCCTCGTCAAATTCCAACCGAGGTTCATCGGCTGGAACTTCGCAGGGCGCACTGACAGACACGGCAGGGGTTTCTTCCGATGCTGATCTGGATAAAGATATCCTTATTCGGCTCGGTCCCGAAGGCGATCTCGTACCACTACCTGAAGCGGTAGCAGCGACAGCAGCCTCAAGCAGAAATTCTCCGGCACCGCCAGCCGAAACTATAGAGGTTCCCTCTCTAAAAGACGAGGAACCTCCAATCAAAGAATCATCCCCAACAGAAAAAGATGCAGGCTCACTTCTAGGAGCCTCATTACCAGGAATCCTGAGAGGACGAGTAACCGTCTTCTTCTTCCTCTTGCGAGGGGAAGTCTCCTTCGAAACAGGAGCCCTTCGCTTACCAGAGATTACCAGAGGCCCTGCAGGCGGAGGTATTTCACCCCTCGGTACCGCCAACAGAGGCTCATCTGGATTCACGGAATCTTCACCCTCGTCAGAAGAGACCGAGGGGACTTCATCTCTTCCTACAGACTTGGAGGAGGGCACCCTAAAACTTTCGTGCATATCAAAATTGCGATGGAAGGTGTTGGTTGCCACATAGAACTGGGCATACGAGTGGAGAATGCGCAGCTCCATGGAGAGTGAAATGACGGGCACGGTAAAAATTGCTTCAGTGCAACCCATGATGAAGTATCGCCATCCTCTCGCTCCATCAATGAGTCCGCCCCTGGACCTGAAGCTGGTGACGACATTGCCCATATGCAATTGGTCGTACTCGAACTGCCTGGCAAACCGACTAGGCAGGTAGGGCTCTAAGAAGCAATGGTCTTTGCTTCTATACAGTAAATGGGAAGGTCTAATGCAGACCAACCAATTAAAAGCCTCAGAAGAAAGAACGGTCTTTTCGTCGCCTATATCCTGAAGTCTGATCCCCTGTTGATTGAGATGTACAGAGGGGACAGTGCAGAAGAGCTTCCAGCTGTGACTGAAATTCAGCGCCCACCGACAGTCTAAGACTGTGGTTACGTTCCAGGAAGATTTCTTGTAGTTCAGCAAGAAACTACCCCCCGAACTACTGCCAGAGCCGGAAGACATCACCCTGGGGTTATGGAGAATTAACCATCCCATCAAATACAGGTATGGTAATTCTACCCTGGGAAAGCTATCGCGTCGAGTTTCATCGGCAAGCAGCCCATCAGTAATGGCCCTCAGGCCAGCTTGTATGCGGCACACCATGGCAGGGAGCAAGCCCAGTCTTGCCCCGAACACCAGACGCACTGCAGGCCATAAGGTGTTCCGGTATATGCGGTCCGCAGATGCAATGTCGGGTACCACCAGTCGGCGCAGCCATATGGAGAGGAAGCCAGCCAGTTGATCTTCCTTAGACAGAGGCTTGCGGTAATGCCTCAAATAACTATAGGCCTTGGTGCCTGTAGAATATTTCCCTATCCCTTCGTCGAGAATCTGATCTGGAGCCCCAGCGTCCTCCATAAGATCGTCGACTACCTGAGCACTAAGCACGCTCAGAAAATTCAAAGGCTGATCTTTCGTATCCAAGACCTTCTCCGGCTTAGCAGTTCTGGCCCAGTGAAAGAAGAGGTAGGACGCCCATTTATTGGTATGAGCCAAATCTGAGGGCTCACCATAAAAAGCGGTGCAAGCAAGGTAGTGGCACATCAGCTCCTGGTATACTGCCACTACCCGAGGGTCTGAATCCCCCAGCTCCCAGTTCGTGGGAACATACTCCTCATAAGGAGTATCCCCCATTGGCAGTCTCGAAATCTCTGCCATCTCGTGGAGGGCCAATCCCAACTCCCCCAGTGGAGTGGTGAAAGTCCCGGTGAGCGAGATATATCGCTCCATCAAAGCCAGAAACAGGTTGGGGTTGAGAGGTAACCCAACACTGGTAGCACTCACAGCTGCGAACAGACCAATGCTCTCCAGCTCTGTCTGAAAATACTTCAGGGCCCAGTCAGCCAAACGAGCCCATCGAAGATTTGTTGGGGTGATCCACCCACTTGTCCTAGGGTTCACCTTAGGGTATACTCCTCCGTGCCCCATGAAATCATTGCAGAAAGTCGGTAATTGGACCGGCTGGAGCACCAAGTTGTCTTCACTCGGGATACTGTCCGGGTATAATCTCCTGAACGGCATCACAGAGCCAGAAGTGCGGCTGACAAATGACCCTTGGTCAGATCCTTTCTGATAAAATATCTTTCCCGGCCGGCCGTGAAGATCGGGAGTCAGCGTCCACGATATCCTCCTGGGATGTGTAGCATGGAAGAATGCCGAGATGGGATAGTCTCTCAGCATCTTGGGCAGATACAGAACCAAGCCCCCGGCAAAAAAAACCCAGAGTTCTTTCTTGGGCTTCGTCTGGGACTGCTTGTCAATCATGTCCCCGAAGTGAAAAGCCGACTTTATATATTGGTCCCCGTCTATGTACGTCAGGGGCTCTCCGTTGATCATGTTCAACAGCGTTCGCTCACCTTGAGCCGATATCAGGATTTCCCTTCCTTCAGGATATTGGGGTCCAAAGATGGAAAATGTCACGTGGGACAAATCCTCCAGGTAGTTGGAATGAAGCATCCCGACAGCGGAACCCATCACCTCGGCCAGCAGAGACGCATGCAAGTTAACTGTAAAATGCAAGAAAGACACGTCAGTTTCTATACTAGGTAATCTTGCAGTATATGCCAAAAAGGCAATAGTCTGTGCTTTACGTCAAGACTATAAAAACTTGAGCTTTTTACGCTGGAATCTCATTCCAAGGCGTAAAATTCAAGACTGGCAGTATACGCAAAGTTTCGACAGTCTGTGTTTTACGCCAGACTGCCAAAATTTGAGTTATTATGCCAGAATTACCATCCAGAAGCGTAACACTCAAATTTTATAGCATACGCCAAGTTTCGATAGTCTGTGCTTTTACGTCCGACTGCGAAAATATAGAGTTTTTATGCTGACACATTAGAAATGTGGGCGTAAAAGATGAAACGTCTCTGTGCATCATCTTCCTCGAAGAGGCTATCAGCACAAAAGACGACCTAGTGG
This sequence comes from Iris macrosiphon, assembly GCA_036927795.1. Classification (NCBI taxonomy): domain Eukaryota; kingdom Viridiplantae; phylum Streptophyta; class Magnoliopsida; order Asparagales; family Iridaceae; genus Iris; species Iris macrosiphon. The sequence goes on along the minus strand of JAYESA010000203.1, from coordinate 157,693 downwards.
GTTCACGTACAACGTGTGCGAAGGATTTTAGTCGTTCTTTTTCGTCCCAAAAGCTTTACCTTCAATCCTGGGTGCACTACTCGTCGGCGGGACACTTCGCTCAGAATGAAGCTCGCCTTGCCCGACGGAAGTCGCTCTCGCTTGGGCAGAAGAGCGAGAAGAAGAGTCAACCTTCTTTCCTTTAGAGGAGGGGATTTGTTTCGGGGCCATTACTGAAAACTTTGAAGGCTCGGAGAGGAAACGAAGAAGAACTCGAACAGTCGAAGGCTTTCTTTTGCAGAGGACGGATGAAAAGTTTTTCTCTCAAAAACTTGGGGTATATATAGAGTTCGGATGGACTCCTCGAATCCCGAACCAAATTCGATAATTAATATTCGGTTATGATTGTGTACTACGTCAGCCTATTACTCAAGGAAGGCGGACAGTCAGCGAATTCGAAAAGTTTTCGTGCAAAGCAGATTCGTGGTTTTACGTTAAGGAACTTTCTACGCTCGATAGCTACAAATCTACGGTTTTAGCTCACAGGCTATAAGTCTATGGTTTTACGCCCGGATGCTTTCATGCTCGGTAGCTTTTATGCTCGAGAGGCTATAAACCTACGACTTCACGCTCACAAGCTACAAATCTATGATTTTACGCTCGGTGGCTTTTACGCTCAGAGGCAGCAGATCCACAACTTCACGCTCGAAAGATTTTCTTTTCAGAGGCTACAAATCTACAGTTTCTACGCTCGGATGCTCTCATGCTCAACAGCTTTTACGCTCGAGAGGCTACGAACTTACGATTTTATGCTCATCTACATTACAGATCTATGACTTTCTGCATATCTGAGAATACGCAGGACAGAGTATACGTATATCTGAACAATTCTCGAGGCGGTCAATTACAAGAGTTCACACAGAAGATACTCCTTCTTGACCTTAAAATATCCCTGTAGAAGCATGAAAAATACGCTGGATAGCTCTACGCAACATGGTGATACAGGGCAGCGTAAGCAGGGGACCCCAGGGCCATCAAGAGTGCAACAGAGCTTTTCCGTTGAGCACGACGTAAAATATAATGGGACCGTCCGCGTAAATGCAGTATGTCCAGGCTGCTTCAGCGTAGACGGGGTGCTTCATCGCCTCCATGGCGTAAAACTCATCCGCTTCTAAAGCAGCGTTAAAGCGTACGAGGAACGCTTCGTCTTCTCCGAAATGAACCTGTCAAGTCACGCAGTAAACCTGACATCTGACTCCTGACAAAAAGTGCTGCACGGCTACCCAGACGACGGCTGGAAAGATGGCAGACCACTCGGGACACGCCCCACAGTATGATGGCGGATCTCTGCATTTAATGCAGAGGATTTGATTAAATATCACCGAACCGTCGTTTACTGACATCCCCTCAGCGGAGACTGTTTTACGCGTACAAGGGGATACGCTGCCTTGTTTTACACAGGCGGACGTGAACTGTTTATGCTCCGTGGAAGACAAACAGACTGCCACGTCAAAATCTGCTCTTTGAACAGGGCTCGAGGCACGCCTCTGCACCTAATGCTCAGAACGGTGGCAGGCCTTCAGAATACGTCTCTGCAATTAACGATGATGGCGGATCTCGGCATTTAATGCGAGAGATTTGATTATATCTCCAAGAGCCGTGATTTTGGCTAAAGACGTCCACATCACCTCGGCTTCTACACCCATTCAGCTTTTGTGACTGCTCGGCCTCTACGACCACTCTGGCACGTTACGCAGCGGCTTCTACGCCCATTCAGCTTCTGTGCCCGCTCGGCTTCTATGCCTCGTCATCTTCTATACTCGTTCGACTTCTATGCTCATTCGGCCTTCTGTGCTTATTCGGCTTCTATGCCATCAGGCTTCTACGCCTACTCGACTTCTATGCCTACTTGGCTTCTACGCCATGGTGACAGACATTGGCTTCTACGCCAACCTCTTCTACACGAGGGATACCTACCTACGTGGCTTCTACGCCGTGATCTTTGTAGCGATTATACGCGTTTTGTCCCTTAGTCAGACCCGCGTCACACGCTCATTCAAAATGTCATCTATACGCAGGCTTTGGTTATTTTAACCGTTGTGTAAAAGGGTGCTGTACTTTCTACTACTCGGTTTCCACACCGATTGAGTGGTCACTGTCACCAAAACTCTATAAATAGAGACCTCTATCAACAGAGGAACAGGTCGAGACTTTAAAATTTGAACAAGGTCGAAACTTTGAAAGAAGATCGAACCACGGGTCGAAACATTGGAGATTAAGGAGAGGTCGAAGAGTCTTTGAGAGAGAGAGAGAGAGAAGCATCCAGAGCTCAGGCAAAGGGTAGCGATCGACGACATTGGCATCGTGCATCCATCCTCTTTTGCAACCTCCGAAGCTATTTTTCGTCTTCCACGGCATTTCTTCACCATCGTGTAGTCCAAGGGCTAAAGTGATCGACTGCAGATCAGACACCTATAGCAATCATCTACCCAGATTAAATAAATTGTACTCCTACATCCTCGTATAGGATCAAATTGTACAAGTTTGTTTGTAAACCAAAGAAAGCGGGTTTAGTGCAAACCTCGTATTATATACATTTCGTTCTTTCGTTTAATACCACAAACAAGATGGCGAATCTACTGGGGAGTCTTTCTCTTCTGATGAGGAAGCGATTGCTCAACACGATGCGGTATCCGTGGGATCCGTAAAGAAGACACTGGTCATCCAGTTCGACCAGTCTGCCTACGAAGACATGCTACGGACGGGGGGTAGCTCTCACTCTCTCTTTGTACAAAGCAAACATGAAGCTGCACAAGGTCTGGATGCCCAAGACATCCTCTACCATTCCTGTGGACTCTCCGATCTCTCCGGCCAATGAGGTTGTAGCATTGCTCCCTCCGTGCCCTGTACGTAAAATTCAGTCTCTCGCTACGCACGGTACAGACGAAACTTCGGGCAAAGCCTCAGCGCTAACCCAGAAGTATCCACCGTGCCCTGCACGTAAAATTCAGTCTCCCGCTATGCGCGATACAGACGAAACTTCGGGCAAAGTCTCAGCGCTAACCCAGAAGTATCCACCGTGCCCTGCACATAAAATTCAGTCTCCCGCTACGCGCGGTACAGACGAAAATTCGGGCAAAGCCTCAGCGCTAACCCAGAAGTATCCACTGTGCTCTACGCGTAGAAACCAGTCTCCCGCTACGCACGGTACAGACGAAACTTTGGGCAAAGCCACAGCGCTAACCCAGAGGTAGCCACTGCGCTCTACGCGTAGAAACCAGTCTCCCATCCGTGGCAGAATAGACAAAACTTCTGATGATGCCTCAGCGCCAAATCGGAAGTATAAAGCATGCTCCGCACGTAAGATAACATCTGACCTCTACGGGGAACCAGATGACCCCTGTGATCTCCGCAAGGGAAAGCAAGCGGCAAGCTACTTAACTTCTCGGCATTTACGCCAGCAAGGGAACAATCTACCCGCCCTCCAAATTACGCGAGAAGCTGATGGCCGCCTGAGGACATCCTCAGCCTTACGCCAACCAGAGCGAAGCTCGAAATTGCGCCAGACGAAGTCCCTAAGCGTACAGAAGGCTCGATTGACGGAAAGATACGCTCCTCAGAGATTATCCGCCACCCAGATGGCCAATATGTTGTATGCGGGTGGCACAAAGAAGACTATGGTCCCCATCATCCGCATGCCTACCAATGGGAACAAGAGGAACAAGCCATCATCTTCTTCTTCTGCAACTTCTCTTGACCCGCGGGATTATCTAATCCAGAAACGCAAAGACAGGAGTCATGAACGGACTTCAGTTCCCCTAACGGTCAAACGCGGGGATATCTTAAGGGAAGATACGTCAACATCTAATGTCGTCATAACAGGTGGACCACATGAAGATTCCATCTTTATTATTATACCAACTCGCGACAATCAGCGTCCAATAATCTTCGGTCGCAGGAGGAACACCCCGATCATACAGGAAGACTTTCGCGAGTCTGAAACTGGCAGGATACAAACCCACAGATATAGCCCGCAAGCATTAAATATTATGCAAAGCATGGGTTATGATTTGAAGCTGAAACAAGGCCTCAACTATGGAAAAGGTAGACGAACACCATTGCGTGGTAATTCTCACCATCAACAAGCTCATTTCGGGTTGGGGTATGCTGCATCTCTTGCAAACTCACAACCTCGAGAGTCTGATCCGGTACAACCAGAAGCACGACCTTTTAAAGCAACTTCTGTGGACGAATGCAACGACAAGTCTGGGGGTAGTCTCCCTCGACAAAACCGGACAACATCCAAAGCTGGGGGTAGAATCCTCTCTAAGTCTGAAGATGATGCAACAATGACGATCTTCCCGGAAGATTGTAAAACTTAGGTATCGGGAGCCCGAAGGCCGAAGGGGACTCTCTTCTTCAATGAAGATGACATCAGTAAAATCTTCAATACGTTGATGAAGGAAAACAAACTTCAGCTACCCAACATCAGATACCCTGAGAGGGCTGGCAAAGACGATAACCCAGATTATTGTCTTTTTTATCAGTACATTCATCATCCTACAAAGGTGTGCTATGTACTAAAAAGGAGAATTCAGGAGTTGATCGATGCCAAGGTTATCACTTTACATCTATAAACGAGGAAACGATCACTGTAAATTGGTTCCACTTTAACGTGACAATCTGCTCCCTCAAGAAAATATTAGATGGTAAATTTCTAAAAAGTTTCCCCAGTGGATTCTTCAGGTCCACCCAGCTGAGTTTGTTATGTTCATATTACATCTGAAAAAACCATTCTGGTCCGGCTATCGATTATCATGTTCATATTACTTCTGATATCGATTGTCATCTCAACTTAGCACCCGTACTTAACTCTAAGTACGCCAGTGGTGTTGAGTCCACAAAAACTGCCATGTCCATATTACCTCTGAGCAGATGTATGCCTCTATCCCCGATAGAGTCACAACCCAGAGAGTTTGTCATATTCATATTACCTCTGAACAAACCTTCCTAAATTCGGCTATCGATTATCATGTTCATATTACCTTTGATATCGATTGTCATCTCAACTTAGCACCCGTACTTAACTCTAAGTACGCCAGTGGTGTTGAGTCCACAAAAACTGCCATGTCCATATTACCTCTGAGCAGATGTATGCCTCTATCCCCGATAGTGTCACAACCCAGGGAGTTTGTCATGTTCATGTTACCTCTGAACAAACCTTCCTAAATTCGGCTATCGATTATCATGTTCATATTACCTCTGATATCGATTGTCATCTAAACTTAGCACCCGTACTTAACTCTAAGTACGCCAGTGGTGTTGAGTCCACAAAAACTGCCATGTCCATATTACCTCTGAGCAGATGTATGCCTCTATGCCCGATAGAGTCACAACCCAGGGAGTTTGTCATGTTCATATTACCTCTGAACAAACCTTCCTAAATTCGGCTATCGATTATCATGTTCATATTACCTCTGATATCGATTGTCATCTCAACTTAGCACCCGTACTTAACTCTAAGTACGCCAGTGGTGTTGAGTCCACAAAAACTGCCATATCCATATTACCTCTGAGCAGATGTATGCCTCTATCCCCGATAGAGTCACAACCCAGGGAGTTTGTCATGTTCATATTACCTCTGAACAAACCTTCCTAAATTCGGCTATCGATTATCATGTTCATATTACCTCTGATATCGATTGTCATCTCAACTTAGCACCCGTACTTAACTCTAAGTACGCCAGTGGTATTGAGTCCACAAAAACTGCCATGTCCATATTACCTCTGAGCAGATGTATGCCTCTATCCCCGATAGAGTCACAACCCAGGGAGTTTGTCATGTTCATATTACCTCTGAACAAACCTTCCTAAATTCGGCTATCGATTATCATGTTCATATTACCTTTGATATCGATTGTCATCTCAACTTAGCACCCGTACTTAACTCTAAGTACGCCAGTGGTGTTGAGTCCACAAAAACTGCCATGTCCATATTACCTCTGAGCAGATGTATGCCTCTATCCCCGATAGAGTCACCACCCAGGGAGTTTGTCATGTTTATATTACCTCTGAACAAACCATTCTGGTCCGGCTATCGATGATCATGTTCATATTATCTCTGATATCGATTGTCATCTCAACTTAGCACCCATACTTAACTCTAAGTACGCCAGTGGTGTTGAGTCCACAAAAACTGCCATGTCCATATTACCTCTGAGCAGATGTATGCCTCTATCCCCGATAGAGTCACAACCCAGGGAGTCTGTCATGTTCATATTACCTCTGAACAAACCTTCCTAAATTCGGCTATCGATTATCATGTTCATATTACCTCTGATATCGATTATCATCTCAACTTAGCACACGTACTTAACTCTAAGTACGCCAGTGGTGTTGAGTCCACAAAAACAGCCATGTCCATATTACCTCTGAGCAGATGTATGCCTCTATCCCCGATAGAGTCACAACCCAGGGAGTTTGTCATGTTCATATTACCTCTGAACAAACCTTCCTAAATTCGGCTATCGATTATCATGTTCATATTACCTCTGATATCGATTGTCATCTCAACTTAGCACTCGTACTTAACTCTAAGTACGCCAGTGGTGTTGAGTCCACAAAAACTGCCATGTCCATATTACTTCTGAGCAGATGTATGCCTCTATCCCCGATAGAGTCACAACCCAGGGAGTTTGTCATGTTCATATTACCTCTGAACAAACCTTCCTAAATTCGGCTATCGATTATCATGTTCATATTATCTCTGATATCGATTGTTATCTCAACTTAGCACCCGTACTTAACTCTAAGTATGCCAGTAGTGTTGAGTCCACAAAAACTGCCATGTCTATATTACCTCTGAGCAGATGTATGTCTCTATCCCCGATAGAGTCACAACCCAGGGAGTTTGTCATGTTCATATTACCTCTGAACAAACCTTCCTAAATTCGGCTATCGATTATCATGTTCATATTACCTCTGATATCGATTGTCATCTAAACTTAGCACCCGTACTTAACTCTAAGTACGCCAGTGGTGTTGAGTCCACAAAAACTGCCATGTCCATATTACCTCTGAGCAGATGTATGCCTCTATCCCCGATAGAGTCACAACCCAGAGAGTTTGTCATGTTCATATTACCTCTGAACAAACCTTCATAAATTTGGCTATCGATTTCATGTTCATATTATCTCTGATATCGATTGTCATCTCAACTTAGCACCCGTACTTAACTCTAAGTACGCCAGTGGTGTTGAGTCCACAAAAACTGCCATGTCCATATTACCTCTGAGCAGATGTATGCCTCTATCCCCGATAGAGTCACAACCCAGGGAGTCTGTCATGTTCATATTACCTCTGAACAAACCTTCCTAAATTCGGCTATCGATTATCATGTTCATATTACCTCTGATATCGATTGTCATCTCAACTTAGCACCCGTACTTAACTCTAAGTACGCCAGTGGTGTTGAGTCCACAAAAACTGCCATATCCATATTACCTCTGAGCAGATGTATGCCTCTATCCCCGATAGAGTCACAACCCAGGGAGTTTGTCATGTTCATATTACCTCTGAACAAACCTTCCTAAATTCGGCTATCGATTATCATGTTCATATTACCTCTGATATCGATTGTCATCTCAACTTAGCACCCGTACTTAACTCTAAGTACGCCAGTGGTGTTGAGTCCACAAAAACTGCCATGTCCATATTACCTCTGAGCAGATGTATGCCTCTATCCCCGATAGAGTCACAACCCAGGGAGTTTGTCATATTCATATTACCTCTGAACAAACCTTCCTAAATTCGGCTATCGATTATCATGTTCATATTACCTTTGATATCGATTATCATCTCAACTTAGCACCCGTACTTAACTCTAAGTACACCAGTGGCGTTAGGTCCACAAAACTGTCATGTCCATATTACCTCTGACAGGGCTTGTCCCAAACCTATTATTTGCACTCTCGTGCGCAACAAATGATAGGTCCATAAAAATTCCCCTGTGGAATGCCCGCAACGGAAAAGTCAGTTCACGTCCATATTACTTCTGAACTACGTCTCTCCACAATCCCCACAGAGTCCATATAACCTCTGCCAGGATTTGTCTTAAACCTATTACTTGCACTAATGTGCGCAAAAAGTAATAGGTCCACTAAAAATCCCCCAGTGGGATGTCCTCGACAAATACGGTTTCTTTCGCAGAAGACGGATGAAAAGTTTTTCTCTCAGAAAAACTTGGGATATATATATATAGTTCGGATGGACTCCTCGGACCCCGAACCAAATCTCCTAAATTAAATATTCGGTTATGATTGGGTCCTATGTCAGCCTATTATTCAGAGAAGACGGACAGTCAGCAAATTCGAAAAGTTTTTCGTGCAAAGCAGGTCAGCAGTTCTTACGCTAAGGAGCTTTCTACGCTCGACAGCAACAAATCTACGATTTCACACTTGCAAGCTATAAGTCTATAGTTTTACGCCCGGATGTCTTTGTGCTCGGTAGCTTTTATGCTCGAGAGGCCACAATCCTACGACTTCATGCCAGCAGATAACAAATCGATGATCTCACGCTCGGTGGCGCCTAGTTTACGCTCAGAAGCAACAGATCCGCGACTTCACGCTCAAAATTTTTTTCTTTTCAGAAGCTGCAAATCTACAGTTCTACGCTAAGGAGCTTTCTACGCTCGACAGTACGAATTTACGGCTTTACGTTCGACGGCTACAAGTCGGGTTTTACGCTCAGATGCCTTTGTGCTTAGTAGCGTTTATGCTCGAGAGGCTACAAACCTACGACTTCACGCTCAGGAACTACAAATCTATGATTTTATGCTCGATGGTGTTTAGTTTATGCTCAGAAGCTGTAGACTAATGATTTCATGCTCCACGACTTCCCGCACATCTGAAGGATACGCCGGCCAGATCACGCGTACATCTGAACGGTCCTCAAAAGCGGTCAATTGCAAAGAGGTCACACCGGTCCCCAATAAATCTGCCATAAAGTCAGCATCGACCGTTTCAACGCTCCATTCAGAAATGTTTCGAGTTACGAGGAGCGGTTCATGCTTCATTCAAAGCGTTCCAAATTCTGAAGAAATTTGAAAGCTTTGAAGGGGGTCATGTAGAAGCATGAAAAATACGCTGGATAGCTCTACGCAACATGGTGATACAGGGCAGCGTAAGCAGGGGACCCCAGGTCCATCAAGAGTGCAACGGAGCTTTTTCGCTGAGCACGGCATAAAATATGATGGGATCGTCCGTGTAAATACAGTATGTCCAGGCTGCTTCAGCGTAGACGGGGTGCTTCATCGCCTCCATGGCGTAAAACTCATCCGCTTCTAAAGCAGCGTTAAAGCGTACGAGGAACGCTTCGTCTTCCCCGAAATAAACCTGTCAAGTCACGCAGTGAACCTGACATCTGACTCCTGACAAAAAGTGCTGTACGGCTACCCAGACGACGGCTAGAAAGATGGCAGACCACTCGGGATACGCCCCACAGTATGATGGCGGATCTCTGCATTTAATGCAGAGGATTTGATTAAATATTACCGAACCATCGTTTACTGACATTCCCTCAGCGGAGACTGTTTTACGCGTACAAGGGGATACGCTGCCTTATTTTACATAGGCGGACGTGAACTGTTTACGCTCCGTGGAAGACTAACAGACTGCCACGTTAAAAGCTGCTCTTTGAACAGGGCTCTAGGCACGCCTCTGCACCTAATGCTCAGAACGGTGGCAGGCCTTCAGAACACGTCTCTGCAATTAACGATGATGGCGGATCTCGACATTTAATGCGAGAGATTTGATTATATATCCAAGAGCCGTGATTTCGGCTAAAGACGTCCACATCACCTCGGCTTCTACACCCATTCAACTTTTGTGACTGCTCGGCCTCTACGACCACTCTGGCACGTTACGCAGCGGCTTCTACGCCCATTCAGCTTCTGTGCCCGCTCGGCTTCTACGCCTCGTCAGCTTCTATGCTCGTTCGACTTTTATGCTCATTCGGCCTTCTGTGCTTATTCGGCTTCTATGCCATCAGGCTTCTACTCCTACTCGGCTTATATGCCTACTTGGCTTCTACGCCATGGTGACAGATATTGGCTTCTACGCCAACCTCTTATACACGAGGGATACCTACCTACGTGGCTTCTACGCCGTGATCTTTGTAGCGATTATACGTGTTTTGTCCCTTAGTTGGACCCGCGTCACACGCTCATTCAAAAGGTCATCTATACGCAGGCTTTGGTTATTTTAACAGTTGTGTAAAAGGGTACTGTACTTTCCACTACTCGGTTTCCACACCGATTGAGTGGTCACTGTCACCAAAACTCTATAAATAGAGACCTCTATCAACAGAGGAACAGGTCAAGACTTTAAAATTCGAACAAGGTCGAAACTTTGAAAGAAGATCGAACCACGAGTCGAAACATTGGAGATTGAGGAGAGGTCGAAGAGTCTTTAAGAGAGAGAGAGAGAGAGAGAGAGAGAAGCATCCAGAGCTCAGGCAAAGGATAGCGATCGACGACATTGGCATCGTGCATCCATCCTCTTTCGCAACCTCCGAAGCTGTTTTTCGTCTTCCACGGCATTTCTTCACCATCGTGTAGTCCAAGGGCTAAAGTGATCGACTGCAGATCAGACACCTATAGCAATCATCTACCCAGATTAAATAAATTGTACTCCTACATCCTCGTATAGGATCAAATTGTACAAGTTTGTTTGTAAACCAAAGAAAGCGGGTTTCGTGCAAACCTCGTATTATATACATTTTGTTCTTTCGTTTAATACCACAAACAAGATGGCGACTCTGCTGGGGAGTCTTTCTCTTCTGATGAGGAAGCGATTGCTCAACACGATGCGGTATCCGTGGGATCCGTGAAGAAGACACTGGTCGTCCAGTTCGACCAGTCTGCCTACGAAGACATGCTTCGGACGGGGGGTAGCTCTCACTCTCTCTCTATACAAAACAAACAGGAAGCTGCGCAAGGTCTGGATGCCCAAGACATCCTCTACCATTCCTGTGGACCCTCCGATCTCTCCGACCTCTCCGATCTCTCCGACCAATGACGTTGTAGCATTGCTCCCTCCGTACCCTGCACGTAAAATTCAGTCTCCCGCTACGCGCGGTATAGACGAAACTTCGGGCAAAGCCTCAGCGCTAACCCAGAAGTATCCACCGTGCCCTGTACGTAAAATTCAGTCTCCCGCTACGCGCGGTACAGACGAAACTTCGGGCAAAGCCTCAGCGCTAACCCAGAAGTATCCACCGTGCCCTGCACATAAAATTCAGTCTCCCGCTACGCGCGGTATAGACAAAACTTTGGACAAAGCCTCAACGCTAACCCAGAAGTATCCACTGTGCTCTACGTGTAAAAACCAGTCTCCCACTACGCGCGGTACAAATGAAACTTTGGGCAAAGCCTCAATACAAACCCAGAGGTACCCACTGCGCTCTACGCATAGAAACTAGTCTCCCGTCCATGGCGGAATAGACAAAACTTTTGATGATGCCTCAGTACCAAATCAGAAGTACAAAGCACGCTCCGCGCGTAAGATAACATCTGACCTCTACGGGGAACCAGATGACCCCTGTGATCTCCGCAAGTTTGTCTGCTCTCGTCCACGAAAGTATCAGGAGAAAATACAGCTTGCAAGCTGTTGTTTGTGGTATTAAACGAAAGAAATGAAATTGTATTTCAATGACGGGGTTTATGCGAAACCCGCGCCCTTCTGTTTACAAACAAACTTGTACAATGTAATCCTATACGAGGATGTGGGAGTACAATTTATTTAATCTGGGTATAAATTGCTATAGGTGTCTGATCTGCGGTCGATCACTTTAGCCCTTGGACCATATGATGTTGAAGAAGTGCCATGAAAGACAGGTAGCAGCTTCGAAGGTTGCAGAAGAGGTTGGACGCAAGAGGCCAAGGTCGTCGATCCCTGCTCTTTGCCTGCTCTCCGGGCTCTCTCCCTCTCTCTCTCTCTCCTTGGACGATAATTCTCTCCTGGATGATAATTTTTTTTTCCTCTTCCCCTTTTTTCCCATTGATAGGGGTCTCTATTTATAGAGTTTTGGTGACAGTGACCACTCCGTCGGTGTAAAAACCGAGGAGTGGGAAGTACAACACCCTTTTACACAACGGTTAAAGTAACCAATGCCTGCGTATGGATGATCTTTTGAATGAGCGTATGACGTGGGTCCAACTAAGGGAACACAATGCGTACTATTGCTACGAAGATCACGGCGTAAGAGCCATGCAGGTAGGTATCCCGTGTGTAGAAACGGTTGGCGTAGAAGCCAAATGACTGTCACCCTGGCACAGAGGCCAGATAGGCATAGAAGTCGAATAGGCGTAGAAGCCGGATAGGCGTAGAAGCCGGATAGGCATAGAAGCCGGAGAGGCGTTGAAGCCGGGTAGGCGTAGGAGCCGGAGAGGCGTTGAAGCCGGATAGGCGTAGGAGCCGGAGAGGCGTTGAAGCCGGATAGGCGTAGGAGCCGGACAGGCGTTGAAGCCGGAGAGGCGTTGAGAGCCGAAGGGGCACAGGTCTTGAATGGGCGTAGAAGCCGCTGCGTACCGTGCCTGAGTGCTGACGGGGACGTCTTAGCCGGAATCACGGCTTTCAAAGATGTAATCAAATCTTCTACAGAGATTTGCCATCATCCTGTGCATTAAATGCGAAGACGTGTTTCGAAGGTCTGCAGCCCTTCTGTGCATCCGTTGCAGAGACGTGCCTTGACTGAACCTGTCACCGCTCCGTGCAATTAGACGTAGAGACGTGCCTCGAGCCCCGTACGATGTGCAGCTTTTGACGTGGCAGGCGGTTTGTCTACTGCGGAGCATAAACCGGCTTATGCCTGCCTGTGTAAAATAATGCAGCATATCCCTCTGTGCGAAAAAGAGCGGTTTATGCTGAGGGGACGTCAGTAAACGACGGTTCGGTGGTATCTTAACCCAATCCTCTGCATTAAATGCAGGGATCCGCCATCATACTGTGGTGTGCGTCCCGAGGGGTCTGTGCCTGTTTCCAGCCGTCGTCTGGGTCACCGTGCAGCACTTTTTGTCAGGAGTCAGAGGCCAGGTTCACTGCGTGACTTGACAGGTTCATTTCGGGGAAGACGAAGCGTTCCTCGTACGCTATTTTAATGCTGCTTTGAGAGCGGCTGAGTTTTTACGCCCTGGAGGCGATGGGGGGGTCCCGTCTACGCCGAAGCGGTTTTGGACGCGCTGCACCCTTGAGCTCTTACGCCTGATGGCACTGAAGGCCTTTGTTTGCGCTGTTCTGTATCAATACGCCGCGTAGCTTTTGCCAGCGTATTTTTCATGCTTCTACAAGATCCCCTTCAAAGCTTTTAAAATCCTTTGGAATTTGAAACGCTTTGAATGAAGCATGAATGGCCCCTCGTGACTCGAAATGTTTCTGAATGGAGCGTTGAAACGGTCGGTGCGGCCTTTATGGCAGATTTATTGGGGACCGCTGTGATCTCTTTTGCCTATAAAAAGGCGGGGGGTTAACCTGTTTCCCCATATTCCCATCACCATGCTAAAATGATCGCCGGAGTTCGCCGGGTCGATCTGTGGAAGAAGAAGATCATGTTCTTCCAGCATGTTGGGAGCCAAAAAAGACGGCGTCTTCGAGCAAGTGTCCACTGCAGCGATGGATCATGGAAGGATATCTTAGCCTCCCTTGCTCGGGATAATCAGCAACTTTGTATGGCGTTGCATCAGGGGAGAGGAAGGGCCGCTTTGGACCACACAGCTTGCAGACTGTTTATTTCTTCCTGAGACCCCTGCGGACGAGATTGGACAAACCGTAATCTGTCGTCCTGATTGGGTTGGGTTTAAGAAAACCCCAACCGGATCGGCCATGGCGAATGGAGGATCTTGTTGTTCATGACTGTGGTGGTCATGAACAGCCATGGAGGAAGAGGAAGATCTGAGCGTGATCTTCAGACGACGAGGGAGTCTTTTGTAGACGGAGTTTCCCTCATATGTAATCATGAAAAGTAGAGAAAAACCCCTGTAGACAGGGTTTCCCTCATATGTAATCATGATTTTAATCTTCAATAAAGTCGTCTTTTCTTCATATGATCACTTGCCATACGTTGCTGTGAAGTCTGAATGTGTGCAGCTTTGACACGTCTGATACTTTACACGACCCTGTATAGAGAGCACTAGGTTCTGTCCTGTTCTTTACGTGTAGCGGATAGTGCATAGAGCGCTGCTTTAGCATTTTGAACACTTAGAACTGTCCTGTTGCTAGGGCTAAGAAACCGCGTAGAGTTCTGAACTGCTGCTTCTGATGAGCAAAACTTTGTTCAGTCTTCGTCTTCAAGAATGATCTCTCGAAACTCCCTTGAAACAGGGTCGAGGATTCTGGCTGAGCTTTGTCATCTTTGACAGACGAGATGTTCAGACTGGAGTCCGGATGAACCTCCAATTTTGGGACCCGAAAAGAGTAATTTCTTAATGGTTGTACTCTGTCCGTTTCGGGTACTTGGGGTCAAGAACGAGTATCTTCTGTGTGAACTCTTTGCACTTGACCGGGTCGGGGACTGTTTTGGATAAGCGGAAAGTCGCGGAGTGCGAAATCCTCAGCCTGTAGCGTCTGGGCGTAAAACACGGTTGAGCGCGAAGTCGTAGACTTGTGGTTCCTGAGCGTGAAGTCGTAGGTTTGTCGCCTCTCGAGCGTAAAATCTACCGAGCACAAAGGCATCCGGGCGAAAAAAACCATAGACTTATAGCTGCTTGAACGTAAAGCCGTAGAATCGTTGCTGTTGAGTGTAGAAAGCTCCTTTAGCGTAGGACTTGTGGATCTGTAGCTCCTGAAAAGAGAATTTCTTCGAGCGTGAAGTTCTGCGGATCTGTTGCTTCTGAGCGTAAACTGAGCGCCACCGAGCGTGAGATCATCGATTTGGTATCTGCTGAGCGTAAAGCCGTAGGTTTGTCGCCTCTCGAGCGTAAAAGCTACCGAGCACAAAGGCATCCAGGCGAGAAAAACCATAGACTTGTAGCTTGCGAGCGTAAAATCGTAGATCTGTTGCTGTCGAGCGTAGAAAGCTCCTTTAGCGTAGAACTGCTGAACTGTCTTGCGCGAAGAATTTTTCGAATTCGCTGACTGTCCGTCTTTCGAGGGTAGTGGTTTGACGTAGCACCCAATCATATCCGACTATTAATGCGAGACTTGGTTAGGGTCTCGAGGAGTGCGTCCGAGGATTCGAGGAGTCGATCCGGACTCTATATACATCCCAAGCTTTGGAGAGAGAAAATTTTCATCCGTCTTCTGCGAACGAGAGTTCTTGATTGTTCGAGCTTTTCTCCTTCATTCCTTCTCTGAGCACTTCGAGCTTTCAGAAATGGCGATGAAACAAACCTCCTCCGCTAAGGAAAAGAGCATAGGTTCTTCTTCTTCTCCCACTGCCCCAGCGAGGGAGTCTTCGGTCGGGCAAGGTGGACTTCCTTCCGGAAGTATCCCGCCGACGGGCAGCGCACCCGGTCTGAGAGGTAGATCCTTTGGGGTGACAAGAATAACGAAAATCCTTCGCACACGTTGAACGTGACCGCGCTAGGTCGCCTTCTGTGCTGATAGCCTCTTCTGAGAAAGATGATGCACGGAGGCATTTTCATCTTTTACGCCCACATTTCTCGTGTGCTAGCGTAAAGGCGCCATATTTTCGTAGTTCCGAGCGTAAAAGCTCTGGCTACCGAAAACTGGCGTATGTCGTAAAATAAGTATTTTACGTTTGCGGAGGGGACTCCCGGCATACAATAACCGAATTCGTACAATCCTGGCGTAGAGCACAGTTTGTCGTTTCTTTGGTTTTGTATGTTTGTGCAAAATTTTTGTAATGACATACTTTCTTTGCACCTTTGTAGTTAACCTGGGTGAGTCTCCGCTGACCGAGGTGATGGGTTCCTCCGCCGGGATGCTGCACTCGAACTACTTGGAGGACTTGTCCTACGTGGCATTTCCCCTCTCCGGATCCCAGTATCCTGAGGGAAGGGGATTTTTGTTGGCGGCTCAGGACGAGCGGGCACTGCTGAGTATGATCAATGGGGAGCCCCTGACGTATGTAGACGGAGAGCGGTACGTAAAGCCGGCTTTCTTTTTCGGGGACATGATCGACAAGCGGTCCCAGACGAAGCCTAAGAGGGAACCTTGGGTCTTTGCTGTCGAGAGCTTGGTTCTGTACCTGCCGACGATGCCGAGGGATTATCCCATCTCGGCTTTCTTCCATGCCACTCATCCCAGAAAGATGTCGTGGACGTTGACTCCCGATCTTCATGGCAAGCCGGGGAAGATCTTTCATCAGAAAGGAGCTGACCAGGGATCGTTTGTCAGTCGTCCTTCTGGTCCTGTGACGTTGTTCCGGGGATTGTACCCGGGTGGCGTCCCGAGCGAAGACAGCTCTGTGATCCAGCCGGTCCAACTGTCGACTTTCTGCAACAGCTTCATGGGACGAGGTGGGGTGTACCCCAAGGAGAATCCTCGGTGTAATGGGTGGGTCACCCCAGCAAACCTCCGATGGACCAGCCTAGTTAACTGGGCCTTGAAGCGCTTTCGGCAAGAGCTAGAGGGCATTGGGCTGTATGTCGCTGTGAGCGCGACGAGCGTCGGGTTGCCTCCCAACCCTAATTTGTTCTTGGCACTGATGGAGCGATACGTTTCGCTCACTGGGACCTTTGCCACTCCACTGGGGGAGTTGAGATTGGCCCTTCATGAGATGGCGGTTGTCTCGAGGCTGCCGATGGGGGATACCCCGTATGAAGAGTATGTTCCCACCAACCGGGAGTTGGGGGATTCGGACCCTCGGGTGGCGGATGTGTATCAGAAGCTGATGTGCCAATATCTCGCCTGCACCACTTTTTACAACGAGCCCTCTGGTTTGGCCCACACTACCAAGTGGATGTCCTACCTTTTCTTCTACTGAGCTAGAGCTGCCAGGTTAGAGAAAGTTTCGGGGGGCAAGAATGAGCCCGTGAACTGTTTGGGCGTGCTTAGTGCCCAGGTCATGGATAGCCTTATGGAGGAGGCCAAAGCTTCGGACCAGATCCTCGTTGAGAGGGTAGGAAAGTACCCCGAAGGTACTACGGCCCGTAGTTACCTGAGGCGCTGTCGCGGGTCTCTATCCAAGGAAGCCCAGCTGGCTGGTTTCCTCTCGTTATGGCTGCGTCGAGTAGTAGTGCCTGGTACTGCATCCGCGGACCGTATTCACCGAAATATCTTGTGGCCGGCAGTGCGCCTGGTGTTCGGGGCAAGACTGGGCTTGCTTCCTGCCATGGTGTGCCGTATACAGGCGGGCTTGAGAGCTCTGACCGATGGGTTGCTTGCTGATGAAGCCCGGCGTGAGAGTTTTCCCAGGGTGGAATTACCATACCTGTATCTGATGGGTTGGTTAATTCTCCACAATCCTCGGGTGATGTCTCCTGGCTCTGGTAGCAGCTCAGGGGGAAATTTCTTGTTGAACTACAAGGATTCTCCCTGGAACGTGGACACCGTTCTAGATTGTCGGCTGGCATTGAACCTCAGCCATTGCTGGAAGCTCCTCTGTACTCTCCCTCCCGTAGATCGCCATCAATTAGGGATGAGGCTTGAGGACTCGGGTAGAGAGAAGACCGATCTTTCTCCGGAGACTTTTAATTGGCTGGTCTACATTAGACCCTCCCATCTCCTGTACAGGAGTGAAGACCATTGCTTCTTCGAGCCTTATTTGCCTAGTCGGTTCGTCAGGCAATTTGGGTACGGCCAGCTGCACGTGGGCAATGCCGTCACCAGCTTCAGGTCCAGAGGCGGGCTCATTGATGGAGCCAGAGGATGGCGGTATTTTACCACGGGTTGCACTGGAGCAGCCTTCGTCGTGCCGGATGTAACCCCCTCTACGGAGCTGCGCATCCTTCATTCTTACGCCCAGTTTTACGTGGCGATCAACACCTTCCACCGCAATTTTGACATACGCGGAAGTCTTAGGGTATCCTCTCCTATTGCCGGGGGAGGAGTTAAAGTTCCCTCGGTTTCTCCCGATGAGGGTGAGGAGTTTGATACCCCGGATGAACCCCTGGAGTCGATGCCGGGGTGTGAAGTGCCTCCGCCTGCGGGGGCTTTGGTAGTTCCTCAGAAGCGAAGGGCGCCTGCTCCTAAGGAGGCTTCTGTTCGTAAGAGGAGGAAGGAGACAGTTGCTCGTCCTTTCCGCATTCTTGGTGTTGAAGCTACCGGGAGTGGGCCTACATCTCCCCATGTCGGGGATGAGTCTTTGGTTGGAGGTTCTTCGCCTTTTAGAGAGGGACCCTCTATGGTTTCGGTCGGCGGCGCCGGAGGATCTTCGCTAGGGGTCGCTGCTGTGGCTACTGCTCCGGGTAGTGGAACGAGATCGCCTAGGTGGCCATGGCAGATGGGAGGATCCTTCCCTGGACCCACAACGGATAAAGCTCCTGCTGTGCCTAGCTAGATTCCAGTTGACGAACCTCGACCGCGTCTTGGTGGAGACTTGGAGGAATTCCGGGTGATGTCAGTTGGTCCACCTCCTTCCCCAGGTATGATAGTTCGCATTGCGTCCTTAGAGCGAGGTTTAGCTGCCTCGGCTGCAGATGCGCCATATATACCATTGGCCCCGGGTAAATGTCATTTTTTATGTCTCCTTTTAGAAAGGTTACCGTTGTACTGATGTCGACTTTCGGGTTCTTTCTTCTCAGGGGATGGAGCCCACGGGGAGTGTAGCGTTGAGCCGCCTTCCGGCTCTGCTCCGGCACCTGGTGGTGATACGGAGGCACCTGATCCTGAGGAGGAAACACCTTCGGGGGCTAGCTCGCTCGGAGTGGTTTCGTCGCCTCGAGAGGAGGATGAGCCTGTCACTGTGACCTTGCCTTCGGTCGCACCAACCGTCGAGGCGGCAGCTGTGGCTACCTCGTCTGCAATCGTCTCTGGTGGGGGACTCGCTGATATCGCGGTCTCTCCTGGCGTTCAGTCGGGTTTAGTTGCGCTGACTGAGCAACATACCAGCCTCTTTTATACCGGTTTGGGAGCGATGATATCAATGGTGTTGGCGAAGAGTCTGGATTTCGAGCGCCTGAAGAGAACTGCCCAGTTCTCGATCGGGGTTGTCAGGGAGTTCGGCGATTCCGAGGGAGCCGATGCCCTGGAGGCGATGGTTAATGGTTTAGAACAACCCATTAACGAGTATTTACGGTTGGCTCAGGGCAGTCTTGATGCTGAGGCCCAGACCAGATACGGTCTTATGATTGCGCATCTTGCCAAATGGATGGAAGACCTGAAGGAACTCCTTCGAACTCGCCAGCTGGAGGCGATTCAGAGAAAAGCCGCCGTGGATGAGATCCTCGCCCTCCAGACAACGTGCCAATCCGAGCACGAGGGGAATGTAGCGAGGATTCACAGGTTGAGGGAGAAACTCGCTCAGGCAGAAGAGTGGGCTTCCCAGTCGTTGGCAGGCTTGGATGTGGTGGCCGATCGACTGAGCACAGCGCGACGGGATCTGGATCGCGCGGAAGGTGCCTGTGCGGGCGTGCGTCGGACGATAGCCGAGCTGTCCCATTCGAGTGACAACGAGGCACTGCTGGAGCGGGCCCGTGCTGATGCTCTAGCCATTAGGGACGAGAGGATGACCGTGCTAGCGCGGCAGATCCGTGACATGACTGCTCCGCCGCAATGATGTACTCTTTTTTTTTTTTTTGCTTTCCCAGATGTAATTTTGTTCTTTCTTGGGAATAAAAAGAGACTTTTTCCTAACTTTGGACCCATCATTTCGGAATGTAAATGACAGGTTAGGGCGAGAGTGGTATCAGAGGTAGTATGGACGTGATAAACTCTCGGTAAACTTTAGCAGGGCACGTCTTATCCAGAGGTCATACGGACATGATAGAACGTGCTTTGGCCAAGTTTTTGTAGGTAAAGTACTATCAGAGGTGAGATAGACGTGATAGGCTTTACTAGAGTTTACAGCTCAGAGGTAATATGGACATAGCTGTTTTGTGGGCCTATTACTTGTTGCGCACCTAGGTGTAAGTAAATAGGTTTGAGGACAAGCCCTGCTAGAGGTAATATGGACGTAGCAGATTTTGTGGACCTAACACCACTGGCGT
Organism: Iris macrosiphon; assembly: GCA_036927795.1. NCBI lineage: Eukaryota > Viridiplantae > Streptophyta > Magnoliopsida > Asparagales > Iridaceae > Iris > Iris macrosiphon. The sequence continues at coordinate 137,610 of JAYESA010000203.1, read as the reverse complement.
ACTTAGATTTAGTACGGGTGTTAGTTGAAGTGACGATCGATATCAGAGGTGATAATCGATGGTCAAAATCTTGGAAAGCCTGTTCAGAGGTGATATGAACATGGCAGATTCTCCAAGGAAATACAATTCAGAGGTGATATGGACATGACAGATTTGTGGGCCTATTGCTTTTTTGCGTACCTAGGTGCAAGTAATAGGTTTGAGGACAAGCCCTGCTAGAGGTAATATGGACGTAGCAGATTTTGTGGACCTAATACCACTGGCGTACTTAGATTTAGTACGGGTGTTAGTTGAAGTGACGATCGATATCAGAGGTGATAATCGATGGTCAGAATCTTGGAAAGCCTGTTCAGAGGTGATATGGACATGGCAGATTCTCCAAGGAAATACAGTTCAGAGGTGATATGGACATGACTGATTTGTGGGCCTATTGCTTTTTGCGCACCTAGGTGCAAGTAATAGGTTTGAGGACAAGCCCTGCTAGAGCTAATATAGACGTAGCAGATTTCGTGGACCTAACACCACTGGCGTACTTAGATTTAGTACGGGTGTTAGTTGAAGTGACGATCGATATCAGAGGTGATAATCGATGGTCAGAATCTTGGAAAGCCTGTTTAGAGGTGATATGGACATGGCAGATTCTCCAAGGAAATACAGTTCAGAGGTGATATGGACAAGACTGATTTGTGGGCCTATACTAGTTTCTTCTTTGAAGTAGTTTCGTCGGATTACGAGAATCTCGCCGTATTCCTCCTGAGTGGAGGAGATTAGGCGTAGTACTTCTTCAGGAATTTGCCGTTGATAGGAGCCATTAATAGGTCTCCATTGGGCTGGGCTAGTCTGTAGGCTCCGTTCGAGAATGTTGTCTCGATCACATAAGGGCCTTCCCACTTGGGCTGGAATTTGCCTTTACTCCTGTGAGTAAGAATCATCGGCCTTCTTACGGCTAAAACTAGCTCGCCGACTTTGAACACCCTTTCCTTTACTTTACGATTAAAAGCTCTGGAAATGCGTGCTTGGTAGAGCGCGATGCGCTGTTGAGCTTGGAGGCATTTCTCGTCTAATCCTTCTAGCTCCTGAAGCCTTAACAGGTCATTCTTTTCTTGAGTCAGCTCGTTAGCCACGGCTATCCTGAGCGACGGGATCTGGATTTCAATGGGGAGAACTGCCTCGCTCCCGTATACCAGTGAGAATAGGGTACAGCCTGTTGGCGTTCGTACCGTTGTGCGGTATGCCCAGAGACATTCGCCCAGCTTTTTGTTCCAATCTCTTTTGTTTGAAGAGACGAACTTCTTCAAGAGTTTGATAATGGTTTTGTTGAAAGCTTCTGCCAAACCATTAGCAGCTGGATAGTATGCCGTAGAGGCGATATTGTGTATTCGATTTTTATCGCAAAATCGATGAAACGCTTGGCTGATGAACTGGGGCCCGTTGTCATGGATTATCCTTCGGGGGACCCCAAAGCGATAAATGACGTGATGCTTGATGAAGCTGATCACATTAGACGCCTTTACCTCAGCAAGAGGGATTGCCTCTGCCCATTTGGAGAAGTAGTCCGTGATGGCCAGTATGAACTGGTGACCTCGGGAAGAAGACGGGTGAATGGGACCAATGACGTCCATACCCCATGCTTCGAAAGGCCAGGATGCAACTGTAGGATGCAGATGCTCAGATGGTCGGTGTATGAAGTGTGCGTGAATCTGACAGGCTCTGCATTGTCTTGCATACCGTATCGCATCTGTGATCATAGTAGGCCAATAATAGCCCATTCTCCTGATGCGATCCTGTAGCTTAGGACCGGGTTGGTGTGCTCCGCATACGCCGTCGTGAGCTTCCCGGATAATCTGCTGTGCTTCGTCGTTAGACAGACATCTCAACAGTAATCCGTCGTAGGTCCGGCGATATAGGCATTGTGCAGATGCATCGTAATAGAAGCGTAATGATCGTCGCTTGATGGACACTGCTCCTTTGGGGTCCTCCGGCAAGATTCCGTATGCGACGAAATCTATGAAGGGACTTCTCCAGTCTTTTTTGGGAAGATCTGTGTTCACAGCATGGCTGCGTCCTATGTGAAGGTTGTTCTTCGCACAGAATAAGTCTCTGTTAAGAAGGATTACCGAATCCTGCCTTCTTATAGGAGTGGCTAAGTCTGCGGCTAGACTGGCCAGGGCATCGGCTTCCAGATTCTGAGACCGAGGTACATGCTCCAGGAAGAATCCTTTGAAGGTCATGGCTATCTCGACCGTTGCTTGGTGGTAGGGGATGAGGTCTGGATTCCGGACTTCATATATCCCTCTGACTTGATTGACGATAAGCAGAGAGTCACCGAAAGCTTCCAGGGATTCGACCCCCAGCTCTTTGGCGGCTCGGAGCCCGATTAACAGAGCGTTGTATTCTGCCACATTGTTGGAGCAGGACTCACTAAGAGAATATGCTCGATAGATGACGAGCTGATCAGGAGTGACCAGGACGACTCCTACTCCTGAGACGATATTTCCCTTGGGACCGGTTCTGGAGGCCCCATCGAAGAAGAGTTGCCATGCATCGGTCTCCATTGCGGAGTTACATTCTGCAACTTCGTCGGGAATGTCCTCGTATAACTTGGAGGACTCCGGGATCGGATGGGCAGCTAGGAAGTCAGCCAGTGCTTGGCCTTTAATGGATTTCTGCGGTACGTACACCATGTCATATGGCGTTAATAGCATCGCCCAAGTCGCGAGTCAGGAGTTAAGAACACTCGGTTTGCTCATTAGTACCCGCAGAGGGTTGATCCTGGAGATGATATGAATGGTCTGTCCGGTGACATAGTGTCGTGTCTTCCGGATGGCGAACATCGGAGCCAAGCATTCCTTCTCCACTGGGTTGTACCGGTGCTCGGTCCCGACCATCATCCTGCTGAGGTAGTAGATAGCTTGTTCATGCCCCATGTCGTTCTTCTGTGCAAGAAGAGGTCCTAGTGAATGATCCATTGCTCGAACGTACAGCAAGAATGGTTTTTCCATGACTGGAGGTGCCAGAACTGGCGGACTGGTGAGGTAGCGTTTGATGTCTCCGAACGCCTGCTGACAGGTTTCGTCCCACACGAAAGATACACCTTTCTTCATGAGGTGAGAAAAAGGCTGACATCTCCCCGAGAGGTTGGATATGAATCGCCGGATATAGGCCAGACGGCCTTGAAATCCCCGGAGTTCCCTCAGATTACGGGGTGGTCGCATTTCTACGATTGCCTGGACTTTGTCAGGGTCCACCTGGATGCCTTTGGTGGTGATGACAAATCCCAGGAACTTGCCACTAGATACACCCAGAAATAATTTCGTAGGGTTCATCTTGATTTGATGGCGACGCATTAGCTCGAACACCGTCCTCAAGTCTTGGAGGTGATCACCTTTGAGGCGGCTCTTGACGGCTATGTCGTCTACGTAACATTCCACTGTTTTGCGTAAATGCTCATGGAATATGTTACTCATGGCCCGCTGGTATGTAGCCCCGGCATTCTTCAATCCGAAGGGCATGACCGTATAGCAATATACCCCCAGTGGTGTCCGAAAAGCAGTGTGCTTCTCGTCTTCAGGATGCATCTTGATCTGATTGTATCCCGAGAACCCGTCCATGAAAGACATGCGTTCGAAACCGCAGGTGTTGTCGATCATGATGTCGGTGATAGGAAGAGAGAATTCATCTTTGGGACAGGCCGCATTTAGATCCCGGTAATTGATGCAGATACGCACCTTCCCATTCTTTTTCATGACTGGGACAACATTGGCGACCCAGTCAGGATGTTGCTCTTCACGGATGAAGCCGCAGGCTATCAACTTTTTGACTTCAGCTTCAATGGCGTCCATCATATCCGGGCGGAACCGGCGTTGGTGCTGTTTGACAGGCCTTGAGTCGGTCAAAATGTTCAGCTTGTGAGTAGCCACCTTCGGATCGAGGCCTGGCATATCCTCATAATTCCACGCGAAGATGTCGATGTATTCTTTTATCAGTTGGATGATTTCTTCCCTTTCAGCTGGGGAAAGATAGTTACTGATAAATATTGGCTTTGGTGAGAGTTCACCCCCAACGTCGATTTGGACAACTTCGTCTTTAGTGGGAGGTTCCCTTTGCTCGAAGCGAAATCCCCACTGCGTATCCATGTGTTGAGCCCAAGCATCATTTTTGAACAACTCAGATTCATGTTCGCTTGCCTCTAAGGGATCTGTCGACGCCATATTCACCGAGAATGTTTGTCCGAGATCGTTGGATGAGTCGGAGGACGTTGAGCCACCTTGAGGAGAGGCAATGGCGTCTTCAGAAGCCGCAAGGGAGGTCGGACATCCTAACCCGAAGCGGGTTTGTCGGTAGCAAGAGTTGCCGAGCAGCGGCGTACGCCTGCCCCTCCCATTGTTGAAACCTTGGTTCCGCTTCAGATTGTAGCCCATATTCTGCATGATCTTAAGTGCTTGTGGGCTGTATCGGCGAGCCTGTATTTCCCCAGTATCGTCGTCGAAAGCATTTTCTTGGATAGCTGGTTGATTGCGCATACGGCCGAAGAATATCGGATGCTGAGTGCTGTAGGTAGGTGGGACGATAAAGATAGAATCCTCATGGGGCCCATACGTTGCGACGATGTTGGATGATGATGCTACTTCCCATACATATGGATGATAGGCCTTTATAGCTCCCAAGAATTTTTGTGCTATTGGTTCTATCTCGTCAATGTACGGGGAAAGGGGACTTTTATTGTCACTAGCAACCGCGTTAGTAGTTTTTACATCCCTTGGTTTTTTGTCGCGCCGAAGGTTGATAACTAAGGGTGGAGGCTTTTTGTTTAAGGTAATTGCCAAAGGATCACCCCCCTTTCCTGACCTAGCATCGTTCAGGTGGGCGGTCATAGGCTCTGTGGCCTTTGGACGAGCAGTCCGTCCTTTCTTCTTGATCGACAGAGGTTGTTTGACAGAGGGTTCTTCTGGCTCCCGACGGGATTCCTTCTCTGTCTGGGCCGTTACCTCTTCTGTGTAGCTCTGAGAGTATAACACGGCGTCGGAGTAGTAGGATTCCACCCCTTTGAACGGGTTTAAGTCTGCAAACTCGGTTTGCACCGCTCCTTTGGCATCTACATATTTGAAGCATTGATGTAGAGTTGAAGGAACAATGTTGTGGTCGTGGATCCACGGTCTTCCCAGCAGGATGTTGTAGGATACCTCTGAATCAATGATGTAGCATGTAGCCACTGATCTAAGGTTGACAATCTGGATTCTCAAGCGAATCTTCCCCAATGGTTTACTCTTTCCAGCGTTGAAACCCACAATTGTAGTACTGGTATAGGCTAGTTCGCTGGTGGGGATCCTCAATGGCCTGAGCAGACTGTGAGGAATGATGCTGATTGACGATCCCGGATCTATGTGAATCCGGTCGACTTCCATGGAACCGATGTATCCGGTGTGATAGAGAGGCCTGTCATGCCTGTTGTGTTTCAGCAGCATATCGTCTTGGGTGAAAGTGATGTTTGGTACCACCTCCATCACACTGTGGCATTGAGGGCACGCCACGGGTTCCTCGTTGGGGGACTTGAGCTGGGTTAGGCACACATCCGCTTGCATCAACGCTTCGCTCAGGGCTAGACGAGTGTCTTGGGAGAGCCTGAGTAGCTCGAAGATGGACAACCTGGCTGGCGTATTGGCCAGTTGGGCCAGGATATCGAAGTTGTACGGTTTCTCTAAACCTTTGTTTGGAATGTTCTTCACAGGTACATCGAAGCGTACTTCCTTTTGTTTTCCCTTGTCCGCTGGAGTTGGTCTTGAAGGACCGGTCTCTGGTGTGGCGGGCTCGGGTCCCGAAGGCTTGGTGGTTGAGGCGTCTTCCGGGCTTGTGCCGTAGTCCTTGAGGTAGGCTTTCCCTGATCGGGTTGCTGTAGCCAACACCTCATCTTCTTCTGGAGTTGCAACCATATGGCATGGTTTGCATTTGGAGTTCTTTCTAGACTTAGCTCTGATAGCACCAGTCTCTTCCCCGATTTCTGACACCAGGTCGGGATGAACCCACATAATCTCGCCTTGCCGGGTAGTTAGGGGTACCAGGTTGCGATTTTGATCCCGAGCTGGAGGGAGATTGATGATGTTCATTGTTGCTCAAAAAATAAGCGTGACACCATCCAGGATCGTTCGGGGAGGCAGACTGCCAAACTGGAGAGAGATCATGTTGGCCGTGACCGTCTTCTCGGTGTTGTGCAGGGTGATCGCCTTAGCATCGATTAACCCCTGGATCTTCCTTTTCAGTACGTAACACGCCTTTGTTGGGTGGTGTACGTATCGGTGGAAGACACAGTATTTGGGGTCGTTAGTATTGCCAACTTCCTGGGGCTGCCTCAGCTCTGGAAGGGTGATCTTGCCACTCTTGACGAGACACTCGAATATGCTCGGGACGTCGTCGTCGTCGAAGGAGTAGACGTCAACGGGTCTGGAAGTCCCGGGTTTCGCTTGCGCAGTTGCCGCAATCTTTGGTCTGGCCGTATTAATTGCCAGGGCTTCTTTCCCTTTGGGACCACGAGGGTGGTCGCTGCTAGGAGATAGCCTCTTGCCTCTGTCGGAGGCAGAGAAAATGATGCCATTGTCGCGCACCTTGCGACTATTGTCTTCGGCTGCTACCGCCGAGATGATGAACGAGGGCCAATCACGGAACTGATATGGTCCTGTGAACACCGAGACCACGAGAAGGAGGTTCTTCCTGCAAATGTCCACCAATGCAGAGTCGGGAACTCCTGAAGGCATTTGTAAGGTGGCCTGACGAAAACGTTCGATGAAGATGCGAACGTCTTCCTTTTCCTTTTGCTTGACTTCGATGAGAGAGGACATAGACATGTCCATTCCTCCCTCGTAGAACCGTGTGAAGAATAAAGTTCTGAAGTCTTCGAAGGAAGTGATGCAGTTATCCGCCAAGCTGCGGTACCACTGATAGGCTACTCCTGAGAGGCAACCTTTGAACACCCGAGTAAGGAGGGCGTCGTTCCCTTGTAGCAACACCGTCATCATGCTGAAATAATTCATGTACTGGCTCGGCGATGTTTTTCCCTCGAACAGGGCCATGGTCTGAGGTTTGTACCTTGGCGGGAAAGGGCTTCCTCCCAGATAGATGGGTAGGGCTGGTTGATTCCCAGTTTCTTGAGCTGATCCTTGTGTTTCAAGGCGTCAAACTGGGCCTTCAACTCCCGGACTGCCTGTATCGGATTTTCAGTCGGAAGCGGGGCCATGGAGTGGTGTGGAGTTGGTTGTATCGTAACCCCAGCGGGAGGTAAGGCACTCTCTGAGTGAGGAAGCGGAGGAACTTCTGACTCTTGATCCAGTGAGGGCTTCCTCCCAGATAGATGGGTGGGATGGTGGTAAGTCCACCCCCACACGTATCTGAGTTGGCGGGACCGACGCTTGAGCCATGGTAGCTGCGTGCTGAGTTAGCATCATCTGGTGCATGTTTTCCATCATGGATTGTATTTGTTGCAGAGATGTTTCCAGCGTGGTGAGGCATTGTTCCGCGTCTCCTGACGGTGAAGCTTCCTCGCGTTCATCTTTAACGGCGTAGGCTCCCATCTCCCTGGGCGTCATTGAAGGATTAGTATAGGTCGCTGTAGAAGTCGACTCTATACTTTCTGCTTCTGATTCTTGGCGACCCCCAGCGTCGGAATCGGAAGAGGATGGAGCTGGCTGTCGTGACTTTGCGCGAGTGTTCTGGAATACTCCGGCTTCAGTGTCACTGAACCTCCTTCAGCCCGGGGGCTTGGAGGGATGACGTCTTGAACTCGACCCTCCTCTACGCAGGTGTGAGGCCATGTTTACAGGCGCATGCGCGGGTTCCTCTCCCTGGAAAGACAGAGAGTAGCCCAATCGGTCGAAGACCGATCGTTTTGTTTTGGGACAGCAGCAATTAATCACAACCTTGTGGCTATTACAATGATACTCGCTAGGAGGCGTAATAGACATTTTGGAAGGTCCCCTCTTTTTACGCTTCTGGACTAGATATTTGCGTAGGTCAGGAGGAGTTGCCGGAGAGGCCCTTAGTCGGCCATTGGTTTCTCGCGTGATCCGGAGGGTAGGCATTCTGTTCCTTCGCTGGCGTGAAGGCCGAGAGGTTAAGTAGCCTGCCGCTTGCTTTCCTTCGCGGAGATCACATCGCTCATCTGGTTTATCGTAGAGGTCAGATGATGTCTTGCGCGTGGAGAGAGATCTGTTCTTCCGTCTTGGCGCCGAGGCACCATCGGAAGTTCTGTCTGTACCGCGCGGAGCGGGAGACAGATTTCTACGCGTAAAGCGCAGTGAAGGCTTCTGGGTTAGCGCTGAGGCTTCGCCCGAAGTTTTGTCTTTACCGCGCGTAGCGGAAGACTGTTTCCTACGCGTAAAGCGCAGTGGATTCTTCGGGGTTAGCGCTAAGGCTTCGCCCGAAGTTTTGTCTGTACCGCGCGTAGCGGGAGACTGAATTTTATGTGCGGGGCACGGAGGAAGCGTCGCTACAACCTCGTTGGCCGAAGAGATCGGAGAGATCGGAGAGATCGGAGAGTCCGGAGAGATCGGAGAGATCGGAGAGTCCGGAGAGATCGGAGAGTCCACAGGAATAGTAGAGGATGTCTTAGGCATCCTCACATTGCGCAGCTTCCTGTTGTCCTGGACGGAGAGAGGGCGAGAGCTACCGCCGGCTCGAAGCATATTTTCGTAGGCTGACTGGTCGAAACGAACGACCAGCGTCTTCTTCACGATTCCCACGGATACTGTATCGTGTTGAGCAATTACTTCCTCGTCAGAAGAGAAAGATGTCCCCAGCAGAGTCGCCATCTTGTTTGTGGTATTAAACGAAAGGAATGAAATTGTATTTCAATGACGGAGTTTATGCGAAACCCGTGCCCTTCTGTTTACAAACAAACTTGTATAATATAATCCTATACGAGGATGTGGGAGTACAATTTATTTAATCTGGGTATAAATTGCTATAGGTGTCTGATCTGCGGTCGATCACTTTAGCCCTTGGACCACACGATGTTGAAGAAGTGCCGTGGAAGACAGGTAGCAGCTTCGAAGGTTGCAGAAGAGGTTGGACGCACGAGGCCAAGGTCGTCGATCCCTGCTCTTTGCCTGCTCTCCGGGCTCTCTCCCTCTCTCTCTCTCCTTGGACGATAATTCTCACCTGGATGATAATTCTTTTTTCCTCTTCCCCTTTTTCCCCATTGATAGGGGTCTCTATTTATAGAGTTTTGGTGACAGTGACCACTCCGTCGGTGTAAAAACCAAGGAGTGGGAAGTACAATACCCTTTTACACAACGGTTAAAGTAACCAATGCCTGCGTATGGATGATCTTTTGAATGAGCGTATGACGTGGGTCCAACTAAGGGAACATAACACATACTATTGCTACGAAGATCACGACGTAAGAGCCACGCAGGTAGGTATCCCGTGTGTAGAAACGGTTGGCGTAGAAGCCAAATGACTATCACCCTGGCACAGAGGCCAGATAGGCATAGAAGCCGAATAGGCATAGAAGCCGGATAGGCGTAGAAGCCGGATAGGCATAGAAGCCGGAGAGGCGTTGAAGCCGGGTAGGCGTAGGAGCCGGAGAGGCGTTGAAGCCGGATAGGCGTAGGAGCCGGAGAGGCGTTGAAGCCGGATAGGCGTAGGAGCCGGACAGGCGTTGAAGTCGGAGAGGCGTTGAGAGCCGAAGGGGCACAGGTCTTGAATGGGCGTAGAAGCCGCTGCGTACCGTGCCCGAGTGCTGACGGGGACGTCTTAGCCGGAATCACGGCTTTCGAAGATGTAATCAAATCTTCTACAGAGATTTGCCATCATCCTGTGCATTAAATGCGAAGACTTGTTTCGAAGGTCTGCAGCCCTTCTGTGCATCCGTTGCAGAGACGTGCCTTGACTGAACCTGTCACCGCTCCGTGCAATTAGACGTAGAGACATGCCTCGAGCCCCGTACGATGTGCAGCTTTTGACGTGGCAGGCGGTTTGTCTACTGCGGAGCGTAAACCGGCTTATGCCTGCCTGTGTAAAACAATGCAGCGTATCCCTCTGTGCGAAAAAGAGCGGTTTATGCTGAGGGGGCGTCAGTAAAAGACGGTTCGGTGGTATCTTAACCCAATCTTCTGCATTAAATGCATGGATCCGCCATCATACTGTGGTGTGCGTCCCGAGGGGTCTGTGCCTGTTTCCAGCCGTCGTCTGGGTCACCGTGCAGCACTTTTTGTCAGGAGTCAGAGGCCAGATTCACTGCGTGACTTGACAGGTTCATTTCGGGGAAGACAAAGCGTTCCTCGTACGCTATTTTAACGCTGCTTTGAGAGCGGCTGAGTTTTTACGCCCTGGAGGCGATGGGGGGGGGTCCCGTCTACGCCGAAGCAGTTTTGGATGCGCTGCACCCTTGAGCTCTTACGCCTGATGGCACTGAAGGCCTTTGTTTGCGCTGCTCTGTATCAATACGCCGCGTACCTTTTGCCAGCGTATTTTTCATGCTTCTACAACTGTGTGGTCAAAAATGACCCTTCCTTCCTCCTGAAGAACCGCCATATAAAGTTGCTGATTATCCTGAGCAAAGGAGGCTATGATATCCTTCCATGATCCATCATTGCAGAGGACATTTGCTCGAAGATGCCTTCTTTTTTGGCTCCTTACATGCTGGAAGAACACGGTCTTCTTCTTCCTCAAGTCGACCCGACGAACTCCGGCGATCATCTCTGTGTGGTGAAGGAAATATGGGAAGAACAGGTTAACTCCTCAGCCTTTATATAGGCAAGAGAGAGCCCACCAAATCCCAACGGATCCCCAATAACTCCGCCAGAAAGTCAGCCTTGAAGAACGTGTCAAACTTGATCGTTTCATACTTCATTCAAAGCGTTTCAAATTATGAAGAATTTGAAAACTTTGAAGGGGGTCTTGTAGAAGCATAAAAAATATGCTGGATAGCTGTACGCAGCTGTAGAAGCATGAAAAATACGCTGGATAGCTATACGCAACATGTTCATACAGGGCATCGTAAAAAGATGACCTCAGAGCCATCAACTTGCAACAGAGCTTCTCCGCTGAGCACAGCGTAAAAAAATAAACTCAAGGACCATCCGCGTAGTGCAATGTGACCAGGCCGCTTCAGCGTAAAAGAGGTGCTACATCGCCTTCATGGCGTAAAACCCTTCCGCTTTCAATACAGCATTGAAGTGTACGAGGAACGCTTCGTGTTCTTCAAAATGAACCTGTCAGAGCATGCAATGAACCTGACGTCTGCACTCCTGACAAAGAGTACTGCATGACTACCCAGACGACGGGTATGATGATGGCGCGGCACTGCAACCCAGGCTGTCATTTACTGCCATTTCCTTTACGTAAACCACTTTTACACATATGAAGGAATACGCTGCCTAGTTTTACACGGGCGGATGTGAGCTGTTTACGCTCCACAGAAGACAAACAGCCTGCCACGTCAAAAGCTGTACTTCGTACAGGGCTCGAGGCACGTCTCTGTATTTTATGCACAGAGCGGTGACAGTTTCTCAAGGCACGTCTCTGCATTTAAAGCGTCGAATACTGACAGATGCCCGAGGCACGTCTCTGCACTTGAGGCACAGAAGGGTGGCAGACCTTCAAACCATGCCTCCTCATTTAATGAGCAGGATAAATGGCGGATCTCCGTATTTAATGCAGGAGATTTGATTAAATGTCACCGAACCGTCGTTTAGTGGCATCCCCTTTGCGTAAACTACTCCTACACATATAAGGGAATACGCTGTCCAGTTTTACACTGGCAGACGTGAGCTTCTTACGCTCCGCGAAAGGCAAACAGACCGCCACATCAGCAGTCACTCTTCGTACAGGATTCGAGGCGCGTATCTGCATTTAATGAGCAGAATGATGGCAAATCTTAAAGACAGGCCTCTGCATTTAATGCACAGGATGGGGGCAGATCTCTGCATTTAATGCAAGAGATTTAATTATATCTCCAAGAGCCGTAATTTCGGCTAAAATGTCCACATCGTCTCGGATTCTATGCCTGCTCGGCTTCTATGCCCACTCGGCTTCTATGCCCACTCGGCTTCTACGCCTCCTCGGCCTCTATGACCACTCGGCTTCTACGCCTGCTCGGCTTCTATGCCTACTTGGCTTCTATGCCTACTCGGCTTATATGCCTACTTGGCTTCTATGCCATGGTGACAGTCATTTGACTTCTATGCCATGGTGACAGTCATTTGGCTTCTACGCCAACCTCTTCTACACAAGGAATAACTACCTACGTGGCTTCTATGCCGTGATCTTCGTAGCAGATATACGTATTTTGTCCCTTAGTTGGACGCGCGTCACATGCTCACTCAAAAGATCATTTATACGCAGGCATTGGTTATTTTAAACCGTCGTATAAAAGGGTGCTGTATTTTCCACTACTCGGTTTCTACGCCGACTGTATGGTCACTGTCACTAAAACTCTATAAATAGAGACCTCTATCAATGAGGAACAAGGTCGACAAATTGGAGGATCGAAGAAGTTAGGTCTGAAAACTGATCAAGAGATCCAGTACCAGATCCAACGGTCGAGAGAGAGAGAGAGAAAGAGAGAGAGAGAGAGAGAGAGAGAGAGGAGAATCCAGAGCTCAGGCAAAGAGAAGGGATCGACGACTTTGGCATCGGGCATCCACCCTCTTTAGCAACCTTCGAAGCTGCTACCTGTCTTCCACGGCACTTCTTCAACATCTTGTGGTCCAAGGGCTAAAGTGATCGACTGCAGATCAGACACCTATAGCAATATTCATCCAGATTAAATAAATTATACTTAGACATCCTCGTGTAGGATCAAATTTGTACAATCTTGTTTGTAAACATAAAAGAAGGGTGGGTCTTCGCACAAGACCTCGTTTTCCGCATTCATCGAATCTTTTCTCGTTTATTATCCTAAACAAGATGGCAACTCTGCTGGGGAGATCTTTCTCTTCTGATGAGGAAGCTATTGCTCTACACGATGCGGTATCCGTAGGATCTGTGAAGAAGACGCTGGTCGTCCAGTTCGACCAGTCGGCCTACGAAAATATGCTTCGAGCAGGGGGTAGCTCTCACTCCCTCTCCGTCCAAAGCAACTGGAAGCTGCGCAAGGTCTGGATGCCCAAGACATCCTCTGCCATTCCTGTGGACTCTCCGATCTCTCCGATCTCTCCGACCAATGAGGTTGTAGGTTTGCTCCCTTCGCGCCTTGTGCGTAAAATTCAGTCGCCTATCTCTGGCAGGACCGACAAAACTTTTGGCAAAGCCTCAGTGCTAACCCAGAAGTATAATCCGCGCCTTGTGCATAAAATTCAGTCGCCTGTCTCTGGCAGGACCGACAAAACTTCTGGCAAAGCCTCAGCGCTAACCTAGAAGTATAATCCGCGCTCTGCGCATAAATTTCAGTCTCCCGTCCCTGGCGGAACAGACGAAACTTCTGACAATGCCTCAGATCTAGTCCAGGAGCCTAAACCGAGCTCTACGTGTAAATTTCAGTCTCCCGTCCCTGGCGGAATAGACAAAATTTCTGATGATGCCTCAGCGCCAAATCGGGAATCACAAACGTGCTCCGCGCGTTAAAATGTATCTGCCTTCCGGGGAAAAGCAGATGATCCCTGCAATCTACGCAAGGGAAAGCATGCGGCGGACTACTCAACTTCACGCCAGCAAAGGAACAAGTGATCATCTTCTTCTATAGCTCCTACTGACCTGCACAATTATCTGATCCAGAAGCGCGGGGAGAGGGGATCTTCCAGCATGTCTATTACGCCTCCTAGCGAGCACTATTGTAATAGTCATAGGATTGTAATTAATTGTTGCTGTTCTGAAGCAAAACGGTCGGTTTTCGACCGGTTGAGATACTCTCCATCTTTCCAGGAAGAAGAGCCCACGCATGCATCTGTGAACATGGCTTCACACGTACCTAGAGGAAGGTCAGGCCCAAGACGTCATCCCTCTAGAACTCTGAGCCGAAGGAGATTTAACATGCTCCTTAGGAACATCGAAGCTAGGGTGTTCCAAAACATTCATTCAAGGTCGCAACAACCAGCTTCGTACTCTTCTGATTCCGAGGCCGGGGGTCGCCAGTCTCCCGAATCAGACGCCGAAAGTATAGAGTCAACTTCTACAGAGACCTATACTAATCTTTCAATGACACCCAGGGAGAGGGAAATTTATGCCATTGGAGATGAACACGAGGAAGCTTCCCCATCCGGGAACACTGAGCAGCGCATCACTATACTAGAGACGTCTCTAAAGGAAATACAATCCATGATGGAGAACATGTACCAGATGATGCTAACTCAACACGCAGCTGCCATGGCGCCAACATCGGTTCCTCCAACTCAGATACGCGTGGGGGTGGACTTACCACCATCCAACACGGTCCAAGAGCCTGCTCTAGATCAGGAGTCAGCAGTTCCTCCGCTTCCTCACTCGGAGAACGTATTACCTCCCACCGGGGTCGCGATACAATCAACTCCTTATCACTCCGTGGTCCCGCCACCGGCTGAAGATCCGATGCAGGCAGTACGGGAGTTGAAAGCCCAATTTGATGCCCTGAAGCATAAAGATCAGCTCAAGAAATTGGGAATCAACCAACCTTACCTAGCTATCTGGGAAGAGGTCCATTTTCCTCCAAGATACAAACCACAGACTATAGATTTGTTCGAGGGAAAAATATTACCGAGTCAATACATGAACTACTTCAGCATGATGACAGTATTGTTACAAGGGAACGACGCCCTCCTCACTCGGGTGTTCAAGGGCTGTCTCTCGGGGGTAGCTTACCAGTGGTACCGAAGTCTGGCGGACAACTGCATTACTTTCTTTGAAGACTTCAAAGCCTTATTCTTTACGCGATTCTACGAGGGAGGAATGGACATGTCTATGTTCTCTCTCATCGAAGTCAAGCAGAAGGAAAAAGAGAATATTCGTACTTTTATCGAACATTTTTGTCAAGCCACTTTACAAATGCCTCCAGGAGTCCCAGACTCGGCGTTGGTCGACATCTGCAGGAAGAACCTTCTTCCCGTGATCTCAGTGTTCACAGGACCATATCAGTTCCGTGATTGGCCCTCGTTCATCATCTCAGCGGTAGCCGCGGAGGATAATAGTCAGAAGGCGCACGATAATGGCATCATGATCTCGGCCTCTGATAAAGGCAAGAGGTCATCCTCCAACATCGACCATCCTCGGGGTTCCAAGGGTAAAGAAGCCATGGCAATCAACACGTCCAGGCAAAAGACGACGCAGACGAAGCCTGGGACTTCCAGGCCCATCAAGGTGTACTCTTTCGACGACGACGATATTCCAAGCATATTCGAATATCTCGTCAAAAGCGGCAAGATTACCCTTCCCGAAGTTCGATGGCCCAATGAGGCCGGCAGTACCAACAACCCCAAGTACTGCATCTTCTATAGGTACATACACCACCCCACCAAGGCGTGTTATATACTAAAAAGGAAGATCCAGGAGCTAATCGATGCCAAGGCCATCACTCTGCGCAACAGCGAGAAGACGGTCACTGCCAACATGGCTCCCTGCAATTTGGCAATCTACCTCCCCAGGAAATCCCGGACGGTGTTACGCCTATTTTCCGGATGACGATGAGCATCGTTAATCTCCCTCCAGCTAGAGGTCAAAATAATGACCTGCTACCACTAACTACCCAGCGAGGCGAGACTATGTGGGTTCATCCAGATCTGGTGCCAGAAATCGAGAAAGAGACTCAAGCTGCTAAAGCTAAGTCTAAAAAAAAAAAACTCAAAGCACAAACGTGTCACATGATTATGGTACACTCGGCATCAGAAGACGAGGTCTTGGCTACTGGAACCCGCTAAGGGAAAGCCTACCTCCAGGACTATGGAGCCAGCCAGGAAGATGTATTGGCAGACGCTTCAGCGACCAAACCTTCAGAACCGGAATCCGTCGTACCAGAGGCCGGTCCTTCAAGACCAACTTCGGCGGACAAAGGGAAGCAAAAAGAAGTGCGCTTTGATAAACCTGTGAAAAACATTCAAAACAAAGGTTTAGAGAAGCCATACAACTTCGATATCTTGGCCCAACTGGCTAATACACCAGCCAGGCTGTCCATCTTCGAGCTACTCAGGCTCTCTCAGGACACTCGTCAAACCCTGAGCAAAGCATTGATGCAGGCAGATGCATACTTGACCCAGCTTAAGTCCCCTAATAAAGAACCCGTGGCGTGTCCTCAATGCTACAGTGTGATGGAGGTGATCCCAAATATCACTTTCACTCAAGACGACATGCTGTTAAAACATAACATGTATGACAGACCCCTCTATTACACCGGGTACATCGGTTCCATGGAGGTCGACCGGATACACATAGATCCGGGATCATCGATCAACATCATTCCTCATAGTCTGCTCAGACCGCTGAGGATTCCTACCAGCGAATTGGCTTACACCACCACTACGATCGTGGGGTTCAACGCCGGAAAAAGTAAGCCGTTGGGGAAGATTCGCCTGAGGATCCAGATTGGCAACCTCAGATCTGTGGCTACATGTTACGTCATCGATTCAGAGGTGTCCTACAATATTTTGCTGGGTAGACCTTGGATCCACGACCACAGCATCGTTCCTTCAACTCTACACCAATGCTTCAAATATGTAGACGCCCGAGGAACAGTGCAAATGGAGATTGCTGACCTGAACCCGTTCAAAGGAGTAGAATCCTACTACTCTGATGCCGTGTTGTACACTCAAGACTGCACGGAAGAGGTGTCAGTCGAAGCAGAGAAGGAATTCCACCGGGAGCCAGAGCAACCCTCTGTCAAGCAACCTCTGTCAATCAAGGTAAAAGGACGAACTACTCGTCCAAAAGCCATAAAGCCTACGACGATCCACCTGAACGAGACCAGATTAGGAAAACGGGGTGATCCTCTAGTGATCACTTTGAACCAGAAGCCTCCATCCGTAGTCATCAACCTCCGGCGCAGCAAACAACCGAGTGATATAAATACAACCGGGAACGGAGTTTCAGATGAAAATAAACATCCACTTTTCCAGTATATTGAGGCCCAAATTCTGAATCAGGAATCCTCCCCCTACGACGATATAGAACCTATAGCGCAAAAATTTTTGGAAGCTATAGATTCCTATCATCCGTATATATGGGAAGTGGCATCATCATCCAATGTCACAACGACATACGGATCGCATGAGGATTCTATCTTCATTGTCCCGCCTACTTGCAGCAGTCAGCACTCGATAGTCTTCGGCCGCATGCGCAATGAACCGACGGTGCAAGAGGATTCTTCCGACGACGATGCCGATAAAATACAGGTTCACAGATACAGCCCACAAGCTCTGAAGATCATGCAAAATATGGGTTATAACTTGAAGCTGGAACCGGGTCTCAACTACGGAAAAGGCAGACGAATGCCGCTGCACGGCAATCCCTACTATCAACGAACTCATTTCGGGTTAGGGTATACCACCTCCCTCGCAGATCCTGAGTCAAGCGAGGATATATTTTTCTTCTCTCAAAATGGCTCAGCGCCCTACGACTTATCTCATGCTCTCGAACGAACTTTATCAGCAAATATAGTAGTGACGGATTCCTTCGAATCAGACGAACAATCCGAACCGTTTGAGAATGACGCTTGGGCTCAGCAAATGGATACACAATGGGAGTTTCGCTTCGAGCAGAGAGAACCTCCCACTGAAGACAAAGTTATCCAGATTGACGTTGGGGATGAACTTTCGCCAAAGCCGATATTTATCAGTAACAATCTTTCCAAAGCAGAAAGGGAAGAGGTTATCCAGCTGATAAAAGAATATATCGACGTCTTTGCATGGAATTATGAGGATATGCCAGGCCTTGATCCAAAGGTAGCTACTCATAGGCTCAACATATTGCCTGATTCGAAGCCTGTAAAGCAACACCAACGCCGGTTCCGTCCTGATATGATGGACGCCATTGAAGCTGAAGTCAAGAAGTTGATAGCCTGCGGCTTCATCCGAGAAGAACAACATCCTGACTGGATCGCCAACGTTGTCCCGGTCATGAAGAAAAATAGGAAAATACGAGTCTGCATCGATTTTTGGGATCTGAATGCAGCCTGCCCCAAGGATGAGTTTTCTCTTCCCATCACAGACGTCATGATTGACAATACTAGCGGTTTTGAACGTATGTCTTTCATGGACAGATTTTTAGGATACAATCAAATCAAGATGCATCCTGAAGACGAGAAGCACACTGCCTTTCTGACACCACTGGGAGTATATTGCTATACGGTCATGCCCTTCGGATTGAAGAATGTCGGGGCTACGTACCAGCGGGCTATGAGTAACATATTCTATGAGCATTTACACAAGACAGTGGAGTGTTACGTGGATGGCATAGCTGTCAAAAGCCGCCTCAAGGATCATCACATCCAAGACTTGAAGACAGTATTTGAATTGATGCGCCAATATCAACTCAAAATGAATCCTACAAAGTCCTTTCTGGGTGTATCTAGTGGCAAATTTCTGGGATTTGTCATTACCGCCAAGGGCATTCAAGTGGACCCTGATAAAGTCAAGGCCATCTTAGAAATGCGACCGTCCCGCAATCTGAGGGAGCTCAGGGGATTTCAAGGTCGTCTGGCTTATATCCGGAGATTCATATCCAACCTCTCGGGGAGATGTCAGCCATTTTCTCGTCTCATGAAGTAAGGTGTATCCTTTGTATGGGACGAAGCCTGTCAGCAAGCGTTCGGTGATATCAAGCGCTACCTCACCAGTCCGTCGGTTCTGGTGCCTCCTGTCATGGGAAGACCATTCGTGTTGTATGTTCGAGCGATGGATCATTCTCTGGGAGCTCTTCTCGCACAAAAGAACGAGATGGGTCACGAGCAGGCTATCTACTACCTCAGCAGGATGATGGTCAGAGCCGAACACCGGTACAATCCAGTGGAGAAAGAATGCTTGGCTCTGATGTTCGCTATCCAGAAGACGCGAAACTACGTCACAGGCCAAACCATTCACATCATCTCCAGGATCAATCCTCTTCGGGTACTAATGAATAAGCCAAGTGTTCTTAATTCCCGACTCGCGACTTGGGCGATGTTATTAACACCATATAACATGGTGTACGTACCCCAGAAATCTGTCAAGGGCCAAGCACTGGCTGACTTCCTAGCTGCTCATCCAATCCCGGAGGCCTCTAAGCTGTACGAGGATATTCCCGACGAAGTTGCAGAATGTAATTCCGCAATGGAGAGTGATGCATGACA
This sequence comes from Iris macrosiphon, assembly GCA_036927795.1. NCBI lineage: Eukaryota > Viridiplantae > Streptophyta > Magnoliopsida > Asparagales > Iridaceae > Iris > Iris macrosiphon. The sequence continues at coordinate 118,391 of JAYESA010000203.1, read as the reverse complement.
ACTATTCTTCGATGGCGCCTCTAGAATTGGTCCCAAGGGAAACATGGTCTCGGGAGTAGGAATTGTCCTGGTTACTCCTGATAAGCTCGTCATCTACCGATCCTATTCTCTTAGCGAGCCCTGTTCCAACAACGTGGCAGAGTACAACGCTCTACTAATCGGCCTCCAAGTCGCTAAAGAATTGGGCTTCGAATCTTTGGAAACTTTCGGTGATTCTCTGCTGATCGTCAATCAAGTCAGAGGAATATATGAAGTCCGGAATCCAGACCTCATCCCCTATCACCAAGCAACGATCGAGATAGCCATGACGTTTAAAGGTTTCTTCCTAGAGCATGTACCTCGATCTCGAAGTCTGGAAGCTGATGCCCTAGCCAATCTAGCTGCAGATTTAGCTACCCCTATAAGAAGGCAGAATTTGGTAATCCTTCTTAACAGAGACTTATTCTGTGTGAAAAATAACTTTCACATCGAATGCAGCTACGCTGTGAACACAGATCCTCCCAGGAGAGACTGGAGAAGTCCCTTCATAGATTTCGTAGCATACGGAATCTTGCCAGAGGATCCTAAAAAAGCGGTATCCGTCAAAAGACGATCATTACGCTTCTATTTCGACGCATCATCACAATGTCTATATCGACGGTCTTATGACGGACTATTATTATGATGTCTCTCTGGTGAGGAAGCACAGCGGATTATCCGTGAAGCCCACGACGGCATATGCGGAGCGCATCAACCCGGTCCTAAGCTACAGGATCGTATCAGGAGAATGGGCTATTACTGGCCTACTATGATCACAGATGCAATAAAGTATGCAAGACAATGCAGAGCCTGTCAGGTCCATGCAGACTTTATTCATTAACCTCCCGAATATCTATATCCTACGGTTGCGTCCTGGCCTTTCGAAGCATGGGGTATGGATACCATTGGTCCTATTCACCCATCTTCTTCCAGAGGTTACCAATTCATACTGGCCATCACGGATTATTTCTCCAAATGGGCGGAAGCGATCCCTCTTGCTGAGGTGAAGGCATCTAATATAATCAGCTTCATCAAGCATCATATCATTTATCGCTTCGGGATACCCCGAAGGATAATCCATGACAATGGACCACAGTTCATCAGCCAAGCATTTCATCAATTTTGCGATAAAAATCGAATATAGAATGTCGCCTCTACGGCATATAATCCTGCTGCTAATAGTTTGGCGGAAGCTTTCAACAAAACCATTATCAAGCTCTTGAAGAAGTTCATCTCTTCGAACAAAAGGGATTGGAATGAGAAACTGGGAGAATGTCTCTGAGCATACCGCATAACGGTACGGGCACCAACATGTTGCACCCCATTCTCATTAGTCTACGGGAGCGAAGCAGTTCTCCCCATCGAGATCCAAATTCTGTCACTCAGGATAGCCGTGGCTAATGAGCTGACTCAAGAAAAGAATGACCTGTTAAGGCTTCAAGAGCTAGAAGGATTAGACGAGAAACACCTCCAAGCTCAACAGCGCATCGCGCTCTACCAAGCACACATTTCCAAGGCTTTTAATCAAAAAGTGAAGGAAAGGGTGTTCAAAGTCGGCAAGCTAGTCTTAGCTGTGAGAAGGCCAATGATTCTCACTCACAGAAGTAAGGGCAAATTCTAGCCCAAATGGGAAGGCCCTTATGTGATCGAGACGACGTTCTCAAACGGCGCTTACAAGTTAGCCCAGCCTAATGGAGACCTGCTAATGGCTCCTATCAATGGCAAATTCCTGAAAATGTACTATGCTTAACCTCCTCTGCTCAAGTAGAATATGGCAAAAATCTCATTCTGGCAAAAACTACTTCCAAGGCAAAACTAGTGGGATCGTATTCTATCATGTTCACATAATCTCTGAATAGATATATCCTGCTAAAACTCACCGAGAGTATATCACGTCCATATTACCTATGATATCACTTTCGCCCAATCCTGTCATTTACATTCCAAAATGATGGGTCCACAAAGTCAGATGAAAGCCTCTTTATTATTCCCCAAAAGGAGCAGAAGTACATTGAAAAGCAAAAGCAAAAGTACATCATTTAGGGGGAGCGGTTAGGTCGCGAAGCTGCTGTGCCAATGCGACCATCCTCTCAGTCCTGGAATCCAAGACATCATGGCTAGCCCACTCCAGTCGTGCCTCGTCATTGCTCATGAGGGACAGTTCGGCTCTAGACCGAAGAAAACTAGCACGAGCAACATCTGCACGCGCCAAGTTCTGTTGTGCTACGCCCAATCGGCTATCCACCACAGCTAGAGCTTCCGACGACTGAGAAGCCCACTCTTTTGCCTGAGCAAGTTTCGTTTCCAGCCTGAGGACCCTCGCTACATTCCCTTCGTGCTCGGCCTGGCACTTCGTTCGAAGAGCAATGGTCTCCTCCAAGACGACTTTTCCTTCATCCATCTCCTGCTGATGTGTCTGGATGGATTTATTTACGCCTGCCATCTGTTTGGTAAGCCGCGCAGTCATGGAGTCGTATCTAGCCTGGACCAGATCTTCAACATTGCCTTGAGCTAGCTGCAAGTATTCGTTAATAGGTTGCTCCAAACCATTAACTATCTCCTCCAGCGTTTCAGCTAGCCCAGTATCGTCGAATTCTCGGATCGGCATTATCGCCGACTGGGAGGACCTCTTAAGCGACGCAAAGCTCAGATTCTTCGCCAACACCCTTGATATTAACATTTTTAAAGTGGTGTAGAAGATATCAGTATACTGCCCGATCAGCACAGCTAGATTCGGTTGGACGCTGGGGGTGGCCTCGACATTGGCAAATCTCCTTCCGAGAACAACCGCAGACGATGTTGCCACGACCATTGCCTCAACAGGTGGTGCGACGAAAGAAGAAGCGCCAACACCGGACGAAGATACCAGCATACTCAAAGGAGGCATTGTCGCAATGACAGGCTCGTCCTCCTCTTGAGATATCAGAACCTCGTCAACAGGCGAGCCGGCACCCGAAGATGCTTCCTCTTCAAAATCAGCCACATCCGTGTCACCGCCAGAGCCAAAGGGCGCATCTATAATGCCCTCCCCAAAGAGGTCTTTCCCTGAAAGGAGGATGAAAGGAAGTTAATACCAGGATAATGTTAACTTTCCTAAAAGAAAAGGCGTGAAGACGACATTTACCCGTGGCCGACGGCATATATGTCGTATCTGTAGCCTGTACAGCTAAATCATTCCTTAATGATGCTAGGCAAGCTATTATACCTGGAGAAGGGGGTGCTCTAAGAAGCACCGACGAACGCTCTTCCAGGTCCTCGTCAAATTCCGACCGAGGCTCATCGGCTGGAATCTTGCCAAATGCACTGGCAGACACGGCAGGAGTCTCTCCCGATGCCGATCCGCATAAGGGTATTCTCAGCCCCGAAGGCGACCTCGTTCTACTACCTGAAGCAGTAGCAGCGACGGCAGCCTCCAGCAGAGATTCTCCGGCACCACCAGCCGGAACATTAGAGGGTCCCTCTCTAAAAGGCGAGGAACCCCCAATCAAAGAATCATCTCCAACATGGGGAGATGCAAGCTCACTTCCAGGAGCCTCAATACCAAGGATCCGGAGAGGACGATTAACCATCTTCTTCTTCCTCTTACGAGGGGAAGTCTCCTTCGGAGTAGGGGCCCTTCGCTTCCCAGAAACCACCAAAGGGCTTGCAGGCAGAGGAACTTCACCCCTCGATACCGCCAACAGAGACTCATCTGGATTGACGAACTCCTCACCCTCGTCAGAAGAGACCGAGGGGACCTCGACTCTTCCCCCAGACTTGGAGGAGGGCACCCTAAAACTTCCATGCATATCAAAATTGCGATGGAAGGTGTTCGTTGCCACATAGAACTGGGCATACGAGTGCAGGATGTGCAGCTCCGTGGGGAGTGTAATAACCGGCACGGTAAAAATTGCTCCAGTACAACCCATGAGGAAATATCGCCATCCTCTTGCTCCATCAATGAGTCCACCCCTGGACCGGAAGCTGGTGACGATGTTGCCCACATGCAACTGATCATACCCAAACTGCCTGACAAACCGACTAGGCAAGTAAGGCTCCAAGAAGCAATGGTCTTCACTCCTGTACAATAGATGGGAAGGTCTAATACAGACCAACCAATTAAAAGCTTCAGGAGAAAGATTGGTCTTCTCTCTACCGGAATCTTCAAGCCTAATCCCTGATTGATTTCGATGTACGGAGGTGACAGTGCAGAAGAGCTTCCAGCTATGACTGAGGCCCAACGCTCACCGACAGTCTAGAACCGTGGTCACGTTCCAGGAAGATTTTTGGTAGTTCAGCAAGAAACTAGCCCCCGAACTACTGCCAGAGCCGGGAGACATAACCCTGGGGTTATAAAGAATTAACCATCCCATCAGATACAGGTATGGTAATTCTATCCTAGGAAAGCTATCACGCCGAGTCTCATCGACGAGCAGCCCGTCAGTCATGGCCCTCAGGCCGGCTTAAATATGGCACACCATGGCAGGGAGCAAGCCCAGTCTTACACTGAACACCAGACGCACTACAGGCTACAGTATGTTATAGTAAATGTGGTCTGCAGATGCGATGCCAGGTACCACCACTCGACACAGCCATATGGGGAGAAAGCCAGCCAGTTGAGCTTCCCTGGACAGAGGCCTGCGGCAGCGCCTTAAATAACTATAGGCCTTAGTGCCTACAAGATACTGTCCTATCCCTTCGTCAAGGATCAAGTCCGGAGCCCCAACATCCACTATGAGATCGTCGACTACCTGAGCATTAAGTACGTTTAGAGGATTCACAGGCAGATCCTTGCCCTCCAATACCTTCTCCGGCTTAGCAGTCCTGGACCGGTGAAAGAAGAGGTAGGACGTCAATTTGCTGATGTGAGCCAAATCTGAGGGCTCATCATAAAAAGTGGTGCAAGCGAGGTAGTGGCACATCAGCTCCTGATACACTTCCACTACCCGAGGGTCTGAATCCCCCAGCTCTCGGTTCGTGGAAACATACTCTTCATACGGAGTATCCCCCATCGGCAGTCTCTAGATCTCTGCCATCTCAGGGAGGGCCAATCCCAACTCCCCTAGTGGAGTGGCAAAAGTCCCGGTGAGCAAAATATATCGCTCCATCAGTGCTAGGAACAGGTTAGGGTTAGGAGGTAACCCAACACTGGTAGCACTCACAGTTGCAAACAGACCGATATTCTCCAACTCGGTCTGAAAATGCTTCAAGGCCCAATCAACTAAGCGAGCCCATCGAAGGTTTGAAGGGGTGATCCACCCACCGCACCGAGGGTTCACCTTAGGGTATACTCCCCCTTGCCCCATAAAATCCTTGCAAAAAGTCGATAATTGGACCGGCTGGATCACCAAGCTGTCTTCACTCGGGACACTGCCCGAGTACAGTCCCCTGAACACCGTCACATTGCCGGAAGGACGACTAACAAATGACCCCTAGTCAGCTCCTTTCAGATAAAAGATCTTCCCCGGTCTGCCGTGAAGATCGGGAGTCAGCGTCCACAACATCTTCCTGGGATGTGTGGCATGGAAGAAAGCCGAGAGGGGATAGTCTTTCGGCATCTTGGGCAGATATAAAACCAAGCTCCCGGCAGGGAAAACCCAGAGTTCTCTCTTGGGCTTCGTCTGGGACTGCTTGTCAATCATGTCCCCGAAAAGGAAGGCCGGCTTTATGTATTGGTCCCCGTCTATATACGCCAGGGGCTCACCGTTGATCATGCTCAGCAACATTCGCTCGCCCTGGGCCGATATCAGAATCTTCCTTCCTTCCGGATACTGCAGCCCGGAGATAGGAAATGTCACGTGTGACAGATCCTCCAGATAGTTGGAGTGCAGCATCCCTGCGGCAGAACCCATCACATCGGCTAGCGGAGATACATGCAAGTTAACTGCAAGAGTGCAAGAAAAATATGTCAGTTCCTATAACTAGACATTACAGATCTTGCAGCACACGCCAAAAATCAACAGTCTGTGCTTTACGCCAAGACCGTAAAAACTTGACCATTACGCTGGAATCTATTTCCTAAAGCGCAAAATTTCAAGGCTGACAGTATACAGTCTGTGCTTTACGCCAGACTGATAAAATTGAGGTATTACGCTAGAAACTTCATCCAGAAGCGCAACACTCAAATTTATACACCAACTTTTGACAGTCGAAGCTTTCACGCCGGACTACGAAAATATGGAGTTTTTGCGCTGACACATTAGAAATGTGGGCGTAAAATATGAAATGTCTCTGTGCATCATCTTCTTCAAAGAGGCTATCAGCACAGGAGACGACCTAGCGCAGTCACATACAACGTGTGCGAAAGATTTTCGGTCGTTCTTCTTTATCCCAAATGCTCTACCTTTTAGGCCGGGTGCACTGCTCGTCGGCGGGATACTTCGCTCAGAAGGAAGTTCGCCTTGCCCGACCGAAGACGCTCTCACTTGAGCGAAAGAACGAGAATAAGAATCAACCTTCTTTCCCTTAGAGGAGGAGGATTGTTTCGAGGCCATTACTGGAAACTTTGAAATCTTGGAGAAGAAACAAAGAAGAACTCGAACAGACGAAGGCTTTCTTTCGCAGAAGACGGATGAAAAACTTTTTCCCTCAGAAACTTGGAGTATATATGGAGTTCAGATGGACTCCTCGAATCCCGAACCAAATATCCTAATTAGTAATCCGGTTATGATTGGGTACTACGTCAGCCTTTCACTCAGAGAAGGCGAACAGTCAGCGAATTCGAAAAGTTTTTCGCGCGAGGAAGATACGTGGTTTTTACGCTAAGGGACTTTTTATGCTCGACAGCTACAGATCTACGGTTTTACGCTCACAAGCTACAAGTCTATGGTTTTATGCCCGAATGCCTTTGTGCTCGGTAGCTTTTACGCTCGAGAGGCTACAAACCTACGACTTCACGCTCAGCAGCTACAAATCTATGATCTCACGCTCGATGGATTTTTATGCTCAGAGGCAACAGATCTATGACTTCACGCTCAGAATATTTTCTTTTCAGAAGCTACAAATCTACAGTTCTGCACCAAGGAGCTTTCTACGCTCGACAGCTACAAATCTATGATTTTTACGTTCCAATGGCTACAAGTCTATGGTTTTACATCCGGATGCCTTTGTGCTCGGTAGCTTTTATGCTCGAGAGGCTACAAACCTACGACTTCACGCTCAGGAACTACAAGTCTATGATTTCACGCTCGGTGGCTTTTTACGCTCGGAGGCAACGAACTTATGATTTCACGCTCCACGACTTTCCGCACATCTGAAAGATGCGCAGGCCAGTACAGTACATCTAAACGATTCTCAAGGCGGTCAATTACAGGAGTTCACACAGAAGATACTCCTTCTTGACCTTAAGATACCCCAAGTACCCGAAGCATACAGAGTTCAACATTAAAAAATTACTCTTCTTCATGGTCGATTCAAAGTTCATCCAGAATCAAGTCTGAATATTTCGTTTACAAAGTCAAGATGGCGACTCAGTTTGACAGCCAGTTCTCGCCCTTGAAGATGACGGTCTGAACAAAAATTCTGTTTATCAGAAGTAAAGAACAGTTCAGAATTCTACGCGGTTCCTGTCACCCCCACTTTTTGGTTCAGGGGTATTTTTGTCTTTTCATAATTAATGAGTAAATAATTACCTGATAATCAATTTTCTTTAAATTACGGTGATCATTAATTGATGACTTTGTCCTACGTAAATATCCAGCCCTTTGTACTTCTAATTAATTGTAGAACCTCCTTGCATTTAATTTCAAATAAGCCAACAGTAACCTATTTCACGCAAATTACGATCCTTGGCACGGTTATATGAAAGAGCATTAAGTATACACCCGTTTGACATGACACGTATGATAAACCCATCTTACCCCTTCATTGTATTTTCCATAAAATTTTGGGGATGTGTAATTTAACATCAACCCTTGAAAACCATGGCCTCCAAACCCTTGGACCAATGCAACTTTCGAAATTCATCCGAACCTAGCCCATTGGAGCATCTCCATAATAAGCCAAGGCTTTCCTAGTATTGACCAAAGTCAACATGTTCTAGGTCAAACCCACATCCTTGTATATATATATATCATCCTATTTATTTCTTCTCCTTAAACCTAAAACCTCCAGCCGACAATCTCAAACACCCCCCGACTTTATTGTTCAGCGCCGAGCCGACCGTGAACTCGTCGGTGACTTCCCGCCCGACTGCCCGTTGGAGCGCTGCACAGAGTCGCGCGACTTCTCGCCCGAAGCCGCTGGAGTGCTGCACCGTTGAGAGCCGCCGACCGAGGTTCCCGCCCGAAGCCGCTGGAGTGCTGCACCGTTGAGACCGGACGACCGACTGCACACGCCGGATCGACTGTACCAGGAGCACGTCAGAGACGTTGCACTCGACCTCGACCCTCCGCGGACTAGACTGGACTGATCTAACGGGAGCCACGAATACCGCTGTTGACGACGACTTCGACGACCAAGACACCGAATCCTTGTTTCCACGTGCTCAGGTTTGAACCCTTGCAAGCATGAACCCGTATACGTATACACGTATTCCTCGTAGTAGTTCACACGTACTAGCCATAGAGTATCCAGTATGCAAACAGTATGAACATATTGTATACGTATTGTTATATGATAGACGTATTCGGTATATAGATATATGTATGGCGTATTTCCATCGCCTATATACCGTTGTAATGCCTGTATATATATATGTATGTCGTATTATGCTTAATTAACCTAAAGCATACATATATTTATATATACAATATAAACCCTGTTAAGAACTAGATGCATACTCCTGTTATAATAATAATTAATTAAGCATTGATGTTTATGATAGATAACAATAGGCATTATATACTCGTGTACGAGGTGACCTTAACAATTACGAATACCCGTATCTATCCCACCTGTGACCTATAGCGCAGACTGTTGAGATCATTATGTTGATTGTGTGATAGAAGTAATGTCTGATGAAGTATTGTACTATATGATATGTTTATAGGATTGTGGGATCACTCAGACGGTACCTTGGAACCCGGATATTGGTATTGCCAGCTAAGGACCACAGGCGAGTATATTCTCTGACAGTTTCCATTATATTGATTATCTCTATAATTCTTGTTGTATAGCGTACATGACTCTGACACTGTTCTTTACACGAGTTGGCATCATTGAGACCTGCCACGAGGAGTCGTGAGTAGGATCTATCGTGCTAGCTGGGGACAAATGGGGAAATATTAGTAGCTTATGTGATAATACCCTTACATGCAGCATTAGCTCACCCATATTTCACGTCGGTGCAGCCTTACCCTTACATGTCTCATCACTGTTACATTCTGGTTAGCCTGACCTGTTGGGGATGATCGCTAATCCATGTAATGAGTCATATAATCCAAGTCGATCACATGATATACTGATGTTTTACACACTTAGATAGATGATTCTTGACATGTATCTTGATAGATTGATCTTGTATTTCCACATGTTCTAGTTGTTGTTCCTATATACACTTACATACCAGTTCTTGTACTTATGTGCACTTGTAGTTCTATTCCTTGTCAGATGCATATTGATGATGATGTTCCAGTATCAATTTCCTGCATTCTTTATTCCAGTATTTCTTATTTTCAGTTATTTTATATCTGTCTTGTATTTCTTTATACTGTGTTATAGTTTTTGTCAATATATGTGGAACTGCTGTTAGAGGTGTATTTTCGTTCCATCCTGACTGGATATTTTTTCCAGAGAACCTTGAGGACTTCTGTACCACGCACTACGGCCCAGGTATAGAAGCAGACTATGTTCCGGAGATCCTAGAAGAGACTATGCTTCTAGATGAGACCTTGCCTACAGCTACTTAGATAGTATTTACTTATGCTTGAGACTTATGGAGGTTATTTCAGTTTATGTTAGACTTATGTTAAGTTTAATTGGAGACTTGTGTTGGACAGTTAGACTGTGAGTATCTTTATGTTTGAGACATGGTGTTTAACTATGTTATTTCTTTTATCTTTTATCGTGCCTTATAGTTGTTGTGATTGAGTTATATTGAGAGATTATGGAGATGTATATCATTGACAGATGTTTAGTTAGTAGTGTTATTGTGACCAGACAGCGTTCTACTGCCGATGCTGCGGCGTAGGCTGGATGTACCCACGCTCTCGTGCCCCTATACTGGGTGCGGGTCGTGATACGTTTTTAGTGGTGGCCCATGCAGGTCACATTTCGCAATTTATGCGATATTGTGGTAGTGCAACAACTTAGTTGTATTGCTGCGAGCCTGTGCTAGGATATAGGAAATATGATCTATATGATCTCGGATGAGAATATACTCAATCACACTAGGAAATTCTGAACTTCATATTGCTATTCTAATGGATTGCTTCCTTTAGCACTTTAGTGTCCTTTCTTGATAATATCATATCTATCACCTTAATTGATTCTTTGATCTATATTCAGGATGTCACCGAATACTAGATCCATGAGAATGGGAGCAGCCAATTCAGAGAGGACTGCCACCTCTCAACCTGACGAACAGATACCTGGAGATTCTCCTACATCTCCTGTTCGTGTGGGAGTGTCTGTAACTAACGGGATTCCTCCTCCACCTATACAGAGGATTGCCCCAGTTATGACAGACAACCTTCCACCACCACCGATACCGATTCCCGGAGGAGTGCCCGCTGACGGGGCACAGATGTTCGTACTGATGCAGGGCATGCTAGAGGCCCAGAGAGTAACAGCAGAAGCTTAGCGTGTTCAAGCTGAGGCTCAGAGAATGCATGCAGAAGCACACCAGGCACAGACCAAACCGATGAGAGAGAGCATGGAGAATGCTAATCAGATGACTCTCCAGGCTGTGGAGAGAGTAGCACGGCAACCGCAACATCAAGGTCAGCAACAACAGAGGCCCGGTACCATAGTAGACTTTAAGAGGATGATGCCTCGAGAGTTCAAAGGCACAGAAGGAATACTATATGCTGACGAATGGTTAGAAGACATAGAGAGGAATTTGCGCTTATCACAGATTCCGGAGATTCTTCAGATAGAGGCCGCTGGCAGCCAGATGTTTGATATCGTACTGACGTAGTATTGTACAGAGCCGAGACTCGCCGCTAAAGGACTTACTTGGGAGGACTTTAAGGAACTCTTCAAAGAAAAATTCTTTCCTGACGTAGCCTTGGGAGCTTTAGAAAGTCAGTTTCATGACTTAGTACAAGGAGGCATGTCAGTCGACGAATATGCTGCAGAGTTTTGCCGATTAAGTCGATTCGCGCCATCGATGATTCGAGACCCAGGAGACAGAGCTCAAAAATTCAGGAAGGGATTGAACCGGGAGATCAAGTCTCGTACTTTGGGACGACGCACTACTATATTTGAGGGTATTCTGATGGATGCCCAGATTGCCGAAGACGACTTGGACCTCAGGCCCAAGAGAGGATGCGATACATCTGGAGCAACAGGAGGTAACACAGGACCAGCCAAGCGCCCAAACTTTCAACAACAACATAGGCCGTACCAGCAACAACACCAGCAACAACACCAGCAACAGGCACCAGTTCGAGGATATGCTCAATAACAACAACCACAAAGACATAATCAACTCGCTACCCCATGTTCGTATTGCGAAAAGATGGGACATACAAGAGACATCTGCAGAAAAAGGTAGGGCACTTGCTTATCATGTGGATCAGCAGCACATCAGCTGAGGGACTGCCCGATTATTCAGAATCGCCAAGGAGGAGGAGCTGCTCAGAGAGGACCAGCCAGAGCACCTATCATACCAGGAGGCCAGCAGAGAGGACCTCCACTTCCATCACAGCAGGAGAGGTTTGCGCAGCAGCAGCAGCAACAGAGAGGAGCACCACAAGGACGAGCTTACGCCATGACCACTGAGGAGGCCGAGCCAGCTGGAGACGTGATTTCAGGTTCAGTTTTACTCGATTCTATTCCAGCACTTGCATTATTTGATTCTGGTGCTTCCCATAGTTTTGTATCTGTATCTTATGCCCTTAAGCATCATTTAGAAACGGGACCATTAGATAGGACTTGCAAGATCACGACAGGAGGAGGTATTATCCTAGTCCGTGATTATTGCAAGGATCGGAGAGTGTCATTGGTAGGCCGAGAGTTGAGCGTGAGTTTACTCGTTATGCCACTTCCGGATTACGATATTGTACTCGGAATGGACTGGCTGAGTAAACACCATGCTTCTATAGATTGTCACGAAGGTAGAGTAGTATTTCGACCACCAGGAGAGCCAGAGTTTGAGATTGTCAGAGGAACAGAGGAGCGGAGCAGAGGCACTTTTTGCGGAGCCAGGGTGGAAGAAGAAGAATCACCGCATCCCTTATAGCAGAATTCCTGGTTGTATTTCCAGAGGAGTTGCCAGGTTTACCACCAGACAGAGACGTTGAGTTCTCTATAGACTTGATACCAGGAGCAGAGCCTATTTCACAACATGTCTATAGAGTTAACAACAACGAATTGGTAGAACTAAAGAAACAAGTTGAGGAGCTACAAGACAAAGGTTTTATTAGATCCAGTTCATCGCCATGGGGAGCACCGGTATTATTTGTACCAAAGAAGGATGGCACGGTACGTATGTGTATCGATTATAGAGCTTTGAATAACCTCACTATTAAAAACAAATACCCGCTGCCGAGGATAGATGATCTTTTCGATCAATTGAGTGGAGCGAAGGTATTTTCAAAAATAGACTTGAGGTCAGGCTATCACCAAGTGAAAGTGAAGAAAGAAGACATACCGAAGACCGCCTTTCGAACCAGATATGGCCAGTTTGAATTTACAGTAATGCCGTTTGGTTTAACCAATACACCAGCAGTATTTATGAACTTGATAAACAAGGTATTCCACCAGTACCTTGACAAGTTCGTAGTGGTGTTTATTGACGACATTCTAGTATATTCAAAAACCCCAGAAGAGCACGAAGAGCACTTGAGAATAGTCTTAGAAACACTCAAGAAAGAGAAATTATACGAAAAGCTTTCAAAGTGTGAGTTCTTTCTTGAAGATGTTGAATTTCTTGGACACATGGTGACAGGTGACAAAATTTTAGTTAACCCAAAGAAGATAGAGGCAGTGAAGTCATGGACTACCCCCAGTACGGTAGCTGAAATCAGGAGCTTTCTCGGACTAGCAGGATACTACAGAAGATTTGTACAAGACTTCTCCAAGATTGCGGAGCCAATGACTAGGCTGACCAAGAAAGATGTGGACTTTGTCTGGACAGAAGAATGTCAAGCCGTATTTGATGAGCTGAAGAGGAGATTGACAACAGCACCAGTTTTGACATTGCCATCAGGGACAGGTGGATTCACTATCTACAGTGATGCTTCAGGGAAAGGGTTGGGATGCGTTCTTCAATAACACGGGAAAGTAATTGCCTATGCTTCAAGATAATTATGCCCTCATAAAAATAACTACCCCACTCACGATCTGGAGTTAGCAGCAGTTATCTTTGCCCTAAATCTGTGGAAGCACTATCTGTACGGAGAGCGTGTGGAGATCTTCACAGACCACAACAGCCTAAAGTACGTATTCACACAAAAAGAGCTGAATATGAGACAGAGAAGGTGGTTAGAATTGATGAAAGACTTTGATATCTTATTACAGTATCATCCAGGGAAAGCCAACGTAGTCGAGGATGGCTTAAGCAGGTACCCAATGGCTATGTGCTTGACATCGGATAGACACTTATTAGCTGATCTTGAGAGCTTGGAAATTGAGGTATTAGTTCCAGGAGCTGAGATTCAGATGTGGGGACTGCAGATTCAATCAGAGCTGATAGACAAAATTAGAGCGGCACAATATAATGATGAGACCCTAAGGAATATTAGAGCACAAGTTCAGGCAGGATTGATAGACGATTTCACTATTGCGGATGATGGATCCTTACGACATGGCACGAGGATGTGTGTGCCAAGTGGAAAGCTGCACGAAGAAGTTTTACAAGAGGCACACCGCTCTCAGTACTCGATGCATTCCGGAGCCAACAAGATGTATCGAGATTTGAGGAAGCATGTATGGTGGTATGGTATGAAGCGCGATGTAGCACGCTTCGTATCCCGATGTTTAGTGTGCCAACAGGTGAAAGCAGATCGACATAGGCCAGGGGGATTGCTTCAACCCTTACCCATTCCAGAATGGAAGTGGGAGCACGTGACTATGGACTTCGTTTCAGGACTTCCTCGTTCTCCAGGAGGAAAAGACGCAATTTGGATCATCGTGGATAGGTTGACCAAATCAGCCCACTTCTTACCTTTTAAAGTGGGTACTTCGACGGAAAAGCTAGCAGAGATGTACGTACAGTAGAGATGTACGTACAACAGATTGTCAGATTACATGGAGTTCCTGTAAGTATTGTCTCAGATCGGGATAGTCGTTTCACTTCCCATTTCTGGAGGAGTCTGCAGTCTAGCTTGGGCACTCAGCTCAAGTTCAGTACCGCATATCACCCTCAGACAGACGGGCAGTCTGAAAGGACTATTCAGACTCTTGAAGATATATTACGCACTTGCGTATTGGATCTTGGAGGTTCTTGGGAGGATCATCTACACTTGGTAGAGTTTGCCTACAACAACAACTACCAGGCCAGCATTGAGATGTCACCATTCGAGGCTTTATATGGACAGAGGTGTCGTACACCTTTATCTTGGGATGATGTTGGAGAAAGAGCCTTGTTAGGACCAGAAATGGTCATGGATGCAGCAGAAAAGGTGAAACTTATCAGAGACAGACTGCGAGTGGCGCAGGACAGACAGCGGCATTGGGCAGATAGTCACCGTAGACCCCTAGAGTTTCAGGTATTGTTTTGATTATTTTGTTGTTTTGATTGTTTTGTTCGTTTTGATTGTTTTGTTTATATTGCGTGTTAAGATCGTTGTTTAAGGTTGGCGATTTGGTGTTCTTACGGATTTCCCCGACACGAGGTACGATTCGTTTCGGCAGAGAAGGAAAGCTTAGTCCACGATACATCGGGCCCTTCAGTATTCTTGCAAGGGTCGGTGCAGTGGCCTACAGACTCGACTTGCCACCTGCTCTAGATGGAGTGCATAACGTGTTCCACGTGTCACAGCTGAGACGGTACGTGGTAGATCCTAGTCACGTATTAGATCACTCGGAGATCGAAGTTGGACCGACACTCAGCTATCCTGAACAACCGGTGGAGATCTTGGATCGTAGAGAGAAGATATTGCAGAACCAGACTATTCCCTTGGTTCGTGTTGCATGGAGAAATCACTCTCCAGGAGAATCAACTTGAGAGAGAGAGGACGAAATGCGCGAGCGGTATCCATATCTCTTCGAGACTTGAGGTATAATTCATTAGTTAATTGCTTGTTCTAGTGATAGTTATTTTAAATTTCGAGGACGAAATTCTTTAAGGAGGGTAGACTTGTCACCCCCACTTTTTGGTTCAGGGATATTTTCGTCTTTTCGTAATTAATGAGTAAATAATTGCCTGATAATCAATTTTCTTTAAATTACGGTGATCGTTAATTGATGACTTTGTCCTACGTAAATATCCAGCCCTTTGTACTTCTAATTAATTATAGAACCTCCTTGCATTTAATTTCAAATAAGCCAACAGTAACCTATTTCATGCAAATTATGATCCTTGACACGGTTATGTGAAAGTGCAATAAGTATACACCCGTTTGATACGACATGTATGATAAACCAATCTTACCCCTTCATTGTATTTTCTATAAAATTTTGGGGATGTGTAATTTAACATCAACCCTTGAAAACCATGGCCTCCAAACCCTTGGACCAATGCAACTTTCGAAATTCATCCAAACCTAGCCCATTGGAGCATCTCCATAATAAGCCAAGGCTTTCCTAGTATTGACCAAAGTCAACATGTTCTAGGTCAAACCCACATCCTTGTATATATATATATCATCCTATTTATTTCTTCTCCTTAAACCTAAAACCTTCAGCCGACAATCTCAAACCCCCCCGACTTTACTGTTCACCGCCAAACCGACCGTGAACTCGCCGGCGACTTCCCCCCCGACTGCCCGCTGGAGCGCTGCACAGAGCCGCGCGACTTCCCGCCCGAAGCCGCTGGAGCGCTGCACCGTTGAGAGCCGCCGACCGAGGTTCCCGCCCGAAGCCGCTGGAGTGCTGCACCGTTGAGACCGGATGACCGACTGCACACGCCGGATCGACTGCACCAGGAGCACGCCGGAGACGTTGCACTCGACCTCGACTCTCCGTGGACTAGACTGGACCGATCGAACGGGAGCCACGAACACCGCTGTTGACGACGACTTCGACGACCACGACACCGAATCCTTGTTTCCACGTGCTCAGGTTTGAACCCTTGCAAGCATGAACCCATATACGTATACACGTATTCCTCGTAGTAGTTCACACGTACTAGCCATAGAGTATCCAGTATGCAAACAGTATGAACATATTGTATACGTATTGTTATATGATAGACGTATTCGATATATAGATATATGTATGGTGTATTTCCATCGCCTACATACCGTTGTAATGCCTGTATATATATATGTATGCCGTATTGTGCTTAATTAACCTAAAGCATACGTATATTTATATGTATAATATAAACCCTGCTAAGAACTAGATGCAAACTCCTGTTATAATAATAATTAATTAAGCATTGATGTTTATGATAGATAACAATAGGTATTATATACTCGAATACGAGGTGACCTTAACAATTACGAATACCCGTATCTATCCCACCTGTGACCTATAGCGCAGACTGTTGAGATCTTTATGTTGATTGTGTGATAGAAGTAATGTCTGATGAAGTATTGTACTATATGATATGTTTATAGGATTGTGGGATCACTCAGACGGTACCTTGGAACCCGAATATTGGTATTGCCAGCTAAGGACCACAGGCGAGTACATTCTCTGACAGTTTCTATTATATTGATTATCTCTATAATTCTTGTTGTATAGCGTACATGACTCTGACACTGTTCTTTACACGAGTTGGCATCATTGAGACCTGCCACGAGGAGTCGTGAGTAGGATCTATCGTGCTAGCTGGGGACAAATGGAGAAATATTAGTAGCTTATGTGATCATATCCTTACATGCAGCATTAGCTCACCCATATTTCACGTCGGTGCAGCCTTACCCTTACATGCCTCATCACTGTTACGTTCCGGTTAGCCTGACCTGTTGGGGATGATCGCTAATCCATGTAATGAGTCATATAACCCAAGCCGATCACATAATATACTGATATTTCACACACTTAGATAGATGATTCTTGACATGTATCTTGATAGATTGATCTTGTATTTCCACATGTTCTAGTTGTTGTTCCTATATACACTTACATACCAGTTCTTGTACTTACGTGCACTTGTAGTTATATTCCTTGTCAGATGCATATTGATGATGATGTTCCAGTATCTATTTCCTGCATTCTTTATTCCAGTATTTCTTATTTTCAGTTATTTTATATCTGTCTTGTATTTCTTTACACTGTGTTATAGTTTTTGTCAATATATGTGGAACTGCTGTTAGAGGTGTATTTTCGTTCCATCCTGACTGGATATTTTTTTCAGAGAACCTTGAGGACTTCTGTACCACACACTACGGCCCAGGTATAGAAGCAGACTATGTTCCGGAGATCCTAGAAGAGACTATGCTTCTAGATGAGACCTTGCCTACAGCTACTTAGATAGTATTTACTTATGCTTGAGACTTATGGAGGTTATTTTAGTTTATGTTAGACTTATGTTAAGTTTAATTGGAGACTTGTGTTGGACAGTTAGACTGTGAGTATCTTTATGTTTGAGACATGGTGTTTAACTATGTTATTTCTTTTATCTTTTATCGTGCCTTATAGTTGTTGTGATTGAGTTATATTGAGAGATTATGGAGATGTATATCATTGACAGGTGTTTAGTTAGTAGTGTTATTGTGACCAGACAGCGTTCTACCGTCGATGCTACGGCGTAGGCTGGACGTACCCACGCTCTCGTGCCCCTATACTGGGTGCGGGTCGTGACAGTTCCTAACAGCAGGACAGTTCGAACACTCGACTGCTAAGCGGCTTTCTGCGCATCCTTATTTATGCGTAAAAGACAGGACATGACCTAGCGCTCTTTCTACACAGAGTCAGCATAAAGAATCAGACGTGTCGAAGCTACACATATTCAGACTTCACAGCAAAGTATGGCAACATGATCATATGAAGAAGAAAGACAATTTTATTAAAATTAAAAGCATGATTACATGAGGGAAATCCAGTCTACAAGGGTTTTCTTCATTTTTCATGACTACATATGAGGGAAATCCCGTCTACAAAGGGCTTCCTCATCGTCGTCTGATGATCGCACCGGGAATCTGTTCTGCCAGGTTCTCTAATTGGTGAAGATCTTCCTCTTCTTCCATGGCAGTTCATCGACATCCACAGTCGATGAACAAGAAGATGATTAGTGGCAGAAAGATACAGAACTGGGCATAGACCCATACCGTCAACAGAAGAAAAGCAGAGTAAATCTGCTTTCTTACATCTCGCGCCACGGAGGTAACGGGAGAAGGTGCCACTTGCAAGCAGCATGGCAAAATACGACCCTTCTTCTCTCCCGAAGAACCACCATACAAAGTTGCTGATTATCCCGAGCAAAGGAGGCTATGATATCCTTCCATGATCCATCATTGCAGAGGATATTTGCTCGAAGACGCCATCTTTTTCGGCTCCTTACATGCTGGAAGAGCATGATCTCCTTCTTCCTCAAGTCGACCCGACGAACTCCGGCCATCATCTCTGTATGATGAAGGAAGTGTGGGAAGAACAGAAGAACTCCTCAGCCTTTTTATAGGCGAGAGAGAGCACCGATCCCCAATAACTCCGCAATAAAGTCAGCCATGAAAGAACGTGTCAAGCTTGACCGTTTCAGGCTCCACTCAGAGCGTTTCGAATTACAAGGAACGGTTTATGCTTCATTCAAAGCGTTTCAAATTACGAGGAATTTAAAAGCTTTGAAGGGGGTCTTGTAGAAGCATGAAAAATACGCTGGATAGCTATACGCAGCATGTTCATACAGGGCAGCGTAAGAAGATGACCTCAGAGCCATCAACTTGCAACAGAGCTTCTCCGCTGAGCATAGCGTAAAAAAATAAGCTCAAGGACTATCCGCGTAGTGCAATGTGACCAGGCCGCTTCAGCGTAAAAGAGGTGCTACATCGCCTTCATGGTGTAAAACCCTTCCGCTTTCAATACAGCATTAAAGTGTACGAGGAACGCTTCGTGTTCTTCGAAATAAAACTATCAATGCAATGAACCTGACGTCTGCACTCCTGACAAAGTGTACTGTACGATTACCCAGGCGATGGGTATGATGATGGCGCGGCACTGCAACCCAGGCTGTCATTTACTGCCATTTTCTTTATGTAAACCACTTTTACACATACGAAGGAATACGCTGCCTAGTTTTACACGGGCGGATGTGAGCTGTTTACGCTTCACAGAAGACAAACAGCCTGCCACATCAAAAGCTGTGCTTCGTACAGGGCTCGAGGCACGTCTCTGCATTTTATGCACAGAGCGGTGACAGTTTCTCAAGGCACCTCTCTGCATTTAAAGCGCCGAATACTGACAGATGCCCGAGGCACGTCTCTGCACTTGAGGCACAGAAGGGTGGCAGACCTTCAAACCACGCCTCCTCATTTAATGAGCAGGATAAATGGCGGATCTCCACATTTAATGCAGGAGATTTAATTAAATGTCACCGAACCGTCGTTTAGTGGCATCCCCTTTGCGTAAACTACTCCTACGCATATAAGGGAATACGCCGTCCAGTTTTACACAGGCAGACGTGAGCTTCTTACGCTCCGCGGAAGGCAAATAGACCACCACATCAGTAGTCACTCTTCGTACAGGATTCGAGGCGGGTATTTGCATTTAATGAGCAGAATGATGGCAAATCTTAAAGACAGGCCTCTGCATTTAATGCACAGGATGGGGGCAGATATCTGCATTTAATGCAAGAGATTTGATTATATATCTAAGAGCCGTAATTCTGGCTAAAACGTCCACATCGTCTCGGCTTCTACGCCTGCTCGGCTTCTATGCCCACTCGGCTTCTATGCCCACTCGGCTTCTACGCCTCCTCGGCCTCTATGACCACTCGGCTTCTATGCCTGCTCGGCTTCTATGCCTACTCGGCTTCTATGCCTACTTGGCTTCTATGCCATGGTGACAGTCATTTGGCTTCTACGCCAACCTCTTCTACACAAGGGATAACTACCTACGTGGCTTCTATGCCGTGATCTTCGTAGCAGATATACGCGTTCTGTCCCTTAGTTGGACGCGCGTCACATGCTCACTCAAAAGATCATTTATACGCAGACATTGGTTATTTTAAACCGTCGTGTAAAAGGGTGCTGTACTTTCCACTATTCGGTTTATACGCCGACTGTGTGGTCACTGTCACTAAAACTCTATAAATAGAGACCTCTATCAATGAGGAACAAGGTCGACAAATTGGAGGGTCGAAGAAGTTAGGTCTGAAAACTGATCAAGAGATCCAGTACCAGATCCAACGGTCGAGAGAGAGAGAGAGAGAGAGAGAAGAATCCAGAGCTCAGGCAAAGAGAAGGGATCAACGACTTTGGCATCGGGCATCCACCCTCTTTAGCAACCTTCGAAGCTGCTACCTGTCTTCCACGACACTTCTTCAACATCGTGTGGTCCAAGGGCTAAAGTGATCGACTGCAGATCAGACACCTATAGCAATATTCACCCAGATTAAATAAATTGTACTTAGACATCCTCGTGTAGGATCAAATTTGTACAATCTTGTTTGTAAACATAAAAGAAGGGCGGGTCTTCGCACAAGACCTCATTTTTTGCATTCATCAAATCTTTTCTCGTTTATTATCCTAAACAGCAGCATGTTGATGCTGGACAGCGTAAAAAGATGACTTCAGAGCCATCGGTGTGCAACAAAGCTTTTTCGCTAAGTACAGCGTAAAATATAAGCTCAAGGACTATCCGCATAAAGCAGTATGTTCAGGCTGCTTCAGCGTAGAAAGGGTGCTATATCGCTTTTATGGCGTAAAACTCATCCGCTTTAATGCAACATTAAAGTATACGAGGAACGCTTCGTATTCCCCAAAATGAACCTGTCAAATCATACAGTGAACCTGACGTCTGACTCCTGATAAAGAGTACTGCACGACTACCCAGACGACGGTTATAATGATGGCGCGGCACAGCGACCCAAGCTGTCGTTTAGTGCCAGTTCCTTGGCGTAAACTACTTTTACGCATACAAGGGAATACGCTGCCTAGTTTTACACAGGCATACGTGAGCTTCTTATGCTCGGCAGAAGACGAACAGACTGCCACGTCATCAGTTACTCTTCGTACAGGGCTCGAGGCACGTCTCTGCATTTAATGCGCCGAATGGTGGCAAATCCTCGAGGCACGTCTCTGCATTTAATGTGCAGAGTGATGGCAAAACTTCGAGATGCGCCTCTGCATTTAATGCGCGGAATGATGGCAAATCTTTGAGACACGCCTCTGTATTTAATGCACGGAATAATGACGGATCTTCGAGACACGCCTCTGGAATACGCTGCCTAGTTTTACACAGGCAGACGTGAGCTTCTTACGCTCCGCAGAAGACAAACATACTGCCACGTCAAAAGCTTCTCTTCGTACAGGGCTCGAGGCACGTCTCTGCATTTAATGCGCAGAATGATGGCGGATCTTCGAGACACGCCTCTGCATTTAATACGCAAGATGGGGGCAGATCTCTGCATTTAATGCAAGAGATTTGATTGTATCTCCAAAAGCCGTAATTTCGGCTAAAACGTCCACATCATCATTTTGGCACATTACGCCATCGGCCTATTCTCAGCTATGGGAGCACACTGTACGCTATCTTCTTGGAATACGCCAACTCAAGCTACATTTGCATCGGTGCGTATTAAAGCTATTCGGTCCAGAATTCGCTCAAGCCTCAGTCAAGGGAGGAGGATCAGCTATCTTCTACGCCCACTCGGCTTCTATGCCTACTCGGCTTCTATGCCTACTCGGCCTCTATGCCTACTAGGCTTCTACGCCTACTCGGCTTCTATGCCGGTTTGATAACTCTTTGGCTTCTACGCCATAGTGACAGTTATTGGCTTCTACGCCAACCTTCTCTACGCGAGGGATAACTACCTACGTGGCTTTTATGCCGTGATCTTCGCAGCAGTTATACACATTGTCTCTTAATTGGACACGCGTCACACGCTCATTCAAAAGGTCATTTATACATAGGCAACGATTATTGTAAACATCGTGTAAAAGGGTGCTGTACTTTCCACTACCCAGCTTCTACGCCGACTGAGTGGTCACTGTCACTAAAACCCTATAAATATAGACCTCTATCAACAGAGGTCCAGGGTCAAAGATTCCAAGGTCGAAAAATAGAAGATTGGAGGGTCGAGAATTGGTCGCAGATTTCAAGAGAGAAGAATCCAGAGCTCAGGCAAAGAGTAGTGATCGACGACTTTGGCATCGAGCATCCACTCTCTTTAGCAACCTTCGAAGCTGCTTTCTGTCTTCTACGACACTTCTTCATCATCGTGTGGTCCAAGGGACAAAGTGATCGACTGCAGATCAGACTCCTATAGCAATATTTACCCAGATTAAAAAATTGTACTTAACATCCTCGTATAGGATTAATTGTACTTCTTGTTTGTGAACCTAAGAGCGGGTTTCGTATAAACCTCGTTTCATTTTCTTTCGTTTATTTATCAAACAATCGTTATTATTGCCAAATAACTAAAAAGAAAGTCTCTAGAATGGAAAGTATATTCTGCCATGTGCTGAATTTTATTCCTCCATGTGCAGAATTTTAAAAAATTTTCGGATCTTGGTGGGATCACAAAAAATGGTGTGTGACAGATAGGAACTACAATGTTGCCCCTCATTTAGCTTTGTGCATAGTGTGATTAGGATTAAGCCAAATTTTGGTTTCACTTGTTGGCGATGTTACACATATGCATAGGCAAATTTTCTGTTCTGTCATTTGACGAAGTTGAGGATGCAGCGAAGCTAGCATGCGTGTTCTGAGCTTCGTGCAAGTTTTACTTTGCCTTTTGCCTTTTTATGCCTTCTAGTTGTAATCATGTCGTTTGGCAAACTTTTGTACAGAGCATTTTATTTTGATTAAATTACTCATAGAGAAATAAGTTTATAAAAGTTATAAGAAGAGAACAAAAATGTTCTTACCAAGATTTTTTTTTATTTTTTCTACTGCTCCAGCAAAGAATGAAAGGAAAAAAAAGAGAATATTTTAGGAAAAACATCTTTAGCAAGAACATTTTCAAGTTTTAAAGAATAAAAAAACTAAAAGTGAAAGTAAAAACGTAGGATTTTCTTTTTTTATTTTATTTTGGGAAAAAAAAATGTAAATTTCTTTGAAAAAATTTCCACAACAGCAACCATTTTCTTTGTTTTTATTTTTATTTTTTTAAATAATAATAAAAATAAAAAACTACCTTACTTTGGAAAGGAAAAAATTTATTTTTGAAAAATCTCTTACTAAGGTAGTTTTGGAAAGAAAACAATAAAATAAAATAAATTGAAAACTTTCTTACTAAGGAAGTTTTGGAAAGAAAATTTTGTTTTTTTTTTGAAAACGTCTTTATCAAAGACGTTATAAATTTTTTTTAATCTTCGTTCTTTTCTAAATTTATAAACGCTAAAAAAATGAAAACTTCCTTGCTAAAGATATTTTTATTCTCTCATTGTAATTTTTACAAACTTAGTTCTCTGTGCGTAATTTAATCAAAATATAATATTTTACACGAAATTTTCTGGCAAATTTTCTGTCCTCTGCTTTCTAAAAATTTGTTTTGATCAGTAGAGGGTTTGGACGGGGGCATCCATTTTCAATTCAATAATGCTAAGTTTACTACCAAATGCTTACAACCTTCTTACAGTCCTTTCACCACCCTGCTATGTGGGCCTCCTTCGATCCCACCTCTCTTTCAATGAACGACCGTCACGTGACGTTTCGGTCACGTGACGACCATCCGGACAGCCATCGGATCTCATCTTTTACCCTCCTCCAATGGACGACCGTCACATGAGCACCACGTGGCCATCACTTAGCGTATGTAAGAGAGTTGTAAACATTTGGTTGTAGTCATAGTGACGATCGTAAAAGAGTTGTAGACAATTTGATTGTAGTCACAGCATAGCCCTTTTTAGTTTGAAGCTCATGCTTCCCTAGTCAATGAGGATAGCATGCTCGAGCGCAACTAAATTGATCAGCGCCGGTGACCATCAAACCTTGTGAGAGAATTTGACGAGCTCGTTATTTGAAGGCCTTAGTCAGAGTCGTCTAAGGAAGCCAGCCTTCATGTTTGAGGATGTGGCCCCTGACGTGAATCATCAGATGGGTGTTGGGAGCGATGTATGGTTTCTTCACCTTGGGGGAAGATAAAGTATTCTCTCCCAGCCATTAAGTGCCATTTCCCTTTGATATAACAGAAGGGAATTTATAAGGACACTACACTTATTACTTGGGGCTAGCCCAAAGTAATTTTTTCCAAAATTACAAGTTTGTCACTCTTAAAGTTACTTGGGACTAGCCCACACCAATGTATATAAGTGAACAAAATTTCTATTTTAGATATTTTTTCTTGACTTGAAGAAACTCTCATTCTCCAAGTCTAAACCTAAATTTGGAAATTGATAGTTGTGGTCCCAAGTGGAGGAGAATTTTGCTTTGGTGATTGTCCAACGAATTTTCTTCCGGTATGTCTTCGACAACATACGATGAATAAGTTTTGAGATTGTCAGAAAAAAATTTAGTTTTTTTTACTATTCTAGGAACAATGCATGAAAATATCTTCGATGACGAAGTCGGATCATCCAATCTATTAAATATACACTCCGGACGTTCCGAAGAACATGTCAGTTGTTCCGAAGCACGTACGGTACGTCAAACGACAACCCTAATTCGACAGTCATCGTGTAAGGACTGTAAAAATTAGACAGTCCTATATAAATATAGGACCGTCAATAATTCTACAGTCCTATATAAATATAGGACTGTCAGAATTTCGACAGTCCTATATAAAAGTAGGACTGTCATAATTTTGACAGTCCTATATACAAATAGGACTGTCAAAATAGTGGACAGTCCTGGATAATTATATGAAGTTATTAATGTTTATATTATTTTATATTGGTTATAGGACCAACCTTGTACAGATATTGTGGTACATCCTGCTATTGGTGTTGATGTGGATGATATATTCTCAACGGATATTCAATTTGTAACCCAGGAAGAAGCATTAGAGTGGTGCAGAGAAGTTGGAAGACGACATAATATAGTAATTGTCATTACAAGATCCATCAGATCTCGGCCGAGCCGAAAATATGTAGAGCTGGGGTGCGAAAGAGGAGGTGTGTTTAGGGAGCATCATAAAAAAAGGGTGTTGTTGAAAAAAAAATCCCTAAGAAAAATGTTGGGACGAGAAAATATGGTTGTCCATTGAAGGTGTTGATTGTAAAAGTAGAAGATGTGAAGTGGATAATCGAAGTTAAGAATGGAAGACACAATCATCCTATTCCAAGGACACCTACGGGTCATGCCTACGTGGCACGGTTGAAGGAGGATGAGAGAAAGTTGGTTGAAGAATTGTTCCTTTCCGGAGTTGCACCGAAAAAAATATATTCTATCGTGCGACAAAAAGAAGATGGGAACAAGTCTACCATTAGGACCATCTATAATAGTTTGGCCAGAGCGAAATTTAAAAGTATGAAAGGAAGAATGGCGATGCAGCAAGTATTGAAGTTGCTTGGGGAGCATAACTACGTGGAGTACCATAGAAGACATCCACAAACTTATGAACTCATTTTGTTGTTTTGGGCTCATCCTGATTGCACACACTTGGCTCGGTCCTTCGCAGACGTGTTGATCCTTGATTGTACATATAAGACCAACAAGTTTAAGATGCCTCTTTTTCACGTTGTTGGGTTTACGTCTACGGGAAGAACATTTACAGTCGCTTTTTGTTTTATGAAGAGTGAGAAAGTAGAGGATTACACATGGGCGTTGAGGAAACTACAATCCCTTTACACAGGTTACAAAGAGCCCTCTATTTTTGTTACCGACAGAGAATATGCGCTGATAAATGCTATAGAGATTGTATTTCCTCATGCGCATAGACTACTATGCATTTGGCATATAAATCGAAATATCCAAGCTCAATGCAAGAGAAGATTTGAAAATATGGACGGTAAAATCGACATGCTTCGCTTCAAAGAATTCTACAGTGATTGGAGTCTTGTATGGCGAGCAAGTACTACAGACAGCTACAATACAGCATGATACATGTTCCAACAAAAGTGGGAGACGAGTAACCCAACATGCATATCTTATATCAAAGATACTTGGCTAGAACCACATAAAGAGCAATTCATGTTAGCATGGACGAACATGGTGAAGCATTATGGCACAATCACTACGAACCGAGTCGAAGGATCACACTTAAGTTTAAAAAGATATCTACGGTCATCGGTCGGTAATTTTGTCTCCGTTTGGCAATCGATTCATTTGATGATGACTTCCACGGTGAACGAGATTGTAGCATCATTTGAGATGAGCCTCAATATTGCAAAGCATGAATACAAGCATGAACACCTATTGGATGGTTTAATCCATGTAGTATCTCACAAGGCATTGGGCTTATTTTTTGAGGAGATTGGTAGGTCGAAGTCGGTGGGTTATGATCCCAAGGTTTGCGGTTGTTCAAATCGACATTCATTCGGACTTCCTTGTGCACATGAGATCAACAAATATCGTCGTAAATCTATACCTATTCTAATAGATGTTGTTAATCAACGTTGGAGACAGCTGTCGATAATGCCGACGGTGGAAGTTCAAGATGATTTCTTTGCTTTGCCACAAGTGAAACTTCTGCACGCAAGGTGGTGTGTCACATCGAAATCGGAGAGAAGATCCATTGAGGTTAAAATCCAAGAAATTACAGTCCCGGCAACAACTCGATTGCAAGAGCCATCTGTTGTTTGAACTCCTAAAGGAAGACCACAGTCACGAAAGAGTAGAGCAAAAAAGAAGGAGGAGGAGTCAACTAAAAGAGATCCATCCTTGTTTGAACATATTGAACGCAGTTTGGAGGCAAAGTCCGTAATGGATGGGGTAGTATTTTCGCAGAAAAAGAGTAAGCTTACTATTCGAAGGGGGAAGAAACAGAAAACGAACGATGCAGTTACGGCAGAGGGTTTAGATAACTTTTCTGATACTTATAGTCTATACATTGAAAATTTTCTACCTGAGATACGAAATTTCATTTGGTCTATTGTTGATGTTCCTAAGAATGGACATTGTGGATACGCTATTCAGTTGAAGCAGGATGGAGACATGTTAGGGAAGAGCTGTACGAGGAGTTGGAGTCTCGACTACCCTTCTATAGGCAGATACTCGGTAAAGAAATTGTTAGAGATTTGTTGGCAAGCATACCTTGTACGGAAACAGTTACCGGACCAGACCATTACATGGATGTCCCGCCTGCTGCTTACGTATTCTCTAATAGGTATAAGATACCTATTGTAATTATCTCACATGGTATTAACAATACTTTCTTTGCAATGTGTACTCCCCCGACCGAACACGGAGTATCCAATCTATGTTGCATAGGGCTTGTCGGACAACACTTCGTTATCCCAAGGTTGATCGATCATTCTCCTATTCCGCCACCGGCTACGCTTTGGTATAAACACGCACCAGAGGAAGCGATCGCATGGACGACACCCTACACGGATGCAATGGCTGCCTATAAGAAGATGATGGAGATGGAGGATCCAAAAATCATGCCGAACGACTACTTTGATATTCTAATCGATTGATTCTGTATATTGAAATATATTTTGTGCAATGAGCTATGTATGTTTAACTGTATATTGAAATGTATGTTGTGTGTATGTTGTGCAATGAATGGAGGTATCTAATTGATACTAATCGATTTTGACTGTATGTTGTGCATTGATACTAATCGATGCTAGGACTGTCAATATGTAAAAGTGCCAGGAAACTAGGACAGTCCTAGTATATACTAGGACTGTCAATATTTTGACAGTCCTAAACTTTACCCACTGTCTATGGGCAGTTATATGTAAGTTTAGGACTGTCAACATGTTGACAGTCCTAGTATATACTAGGACTGTCAACAGTTTGACAATTCTAAACTTTATCCACTGTCTATGGGAAGTTATATGTAAGTTTAGGACTATTAACATATTGATAGTCCTAGTATATACTAGGACTGTTAATATTTTGACAGTCCTAAACTTTACCCACTGTCTATGGGCAGTTATATGTAAGTTTAGGACTGTCAACATTTTGACAGTCCTGGAAGAAACTAGGACTGTCAAATTATTGACAGTCCTAAACTTTATCGACTGTCTGTATACACAGTTATAAGTAAAATTAGCTCCACTGTATACATAATTGACAACTGTATGTATGTAGCAAAATTTGAACACAAATTGTATGTATGTAGCAATTGTAACAAATTATCAAATTATAGCAATTGAAGCAAATTCATTCAAAGTGTCAATAGTAGCAAATTAATTCAAAGTTTTACAACTCAAACTCATAGTTTAAACTTTTACAATTCTCAAAAGTCATATTTATTGAAAGTTTTACAATTCTTTAAACGGGGCCTAAACTTCATGGCGCCTCTTTGTACGTTGCTCTCTATTTTTCAAGAAAGGAAAATCTTCAGCGTTGTCGATTTGTTGGAGTTCGTCATTGATTGCCATACAATTTGAACACTGGCAACTTACGAGGCTTCTTCCCAACTTCTTCACTTTCCTTGCCTATTCATGAGAATTAAAAAATTTTGTTATAAACATTTACAAATATCAAACTTAAAGTGTAGAAGTTGGCTCACCATCTTGACCAATGCAGTATACAAGACCGACTTGGCAGGAAGATCTGAAGGTACACGCACAATATTACCTCCGCGTTGGAACAAGGTAGGTAGTCCGACACCGGTGTAGTAGACGAGGTAGTCGTCGCTATACTCCGTCATATTGACTACTGCTTACCATTCGATATCTCTAATAACGTGGCGTTGCCACTCGGTGAAGAAGTCTGATACCCAGTTGAACGCCGCAGGAATATAGTTTAGCAGTTTTGTATCGCGCAGAGGAGTTATCATTTTCAAAGTGCGCTTTAGGACAGTTTGAACGTAGCCAAACTGACAGAGCACTCTATCTGGCATATAAGCCTCCTCGATTTCATGACAACTAATAAGACCGTGATATAAAGCGACTGGTTGCAATGGACGACTAGTCTGTCGCAAATCACGGTATGGATCCCAAACAATCTGTACCGCATAAAATTTAGCATAACGTTATTTAGCATAACGTAGTCAATTAATACCAATTAAGTACAAAATTAGGTCTAAATTTACCTCTTCTGTCGTCATATCTTCGAGTGTATTCCGTAGGGCGGCCAATGTATGAGAACGTTTGGCATCTTCCTTAGTTGGCTTCCATCGGCACATTCTAGAAAGGTTCTCGTCATACCCTCGGTTCAGTTTCGCCCGCTGCAGGGTTGGAAAGTGCTCGTATATCCATGCCTTCACGTACCAGGTTAAAAAAATATTAGTCCAAAAATAAACAACAAAATTTAAAATTATGTATACAAGTTGACAAAGATATATCTATACATGGAGTAGAGTCTGGCATCCGGATATTGTCTTCGAACCCACGCGGGATGTCGCACCAAGCTCGCGGTAAAGGTATGCTAGTATACTGCTTCCCCAAGATATTTCTTCCAATGTGTCAATGTTGTCCAAATTGAGGAGATATTTGGCATGTATGGACGTTCCAGACTTATTCGTAATGCCAACAGCCTCTAAGATGAACTGCATATATCCGCGGGCCACATTATCGCTATTATCCATTTCGGGGTCCGGATCAGCGAATATCTCCTCCAAATATTTTAGAGGAAGTCCGTAGGACATCTTGAATTCTCGAAGACCGGTAAAACTAGTGGCATCAACTCCCAGACACCCTGATACATAATCCACAATATGGTTGTAAAAGTTGATGCTCGACTCATCAAAAGTTTGATTCATCATGACTCGACCATCAACCCTAAGTCCCAATATATGATGGACGTCATCAAGGGTAATCATCAACTCCCCATTGGATAGATGGAAAGTGTTAGTTTCAGGATGCCATCGTTCTACAAATGCTGATATCAGTGCATTATCCACCGTCGTATATGAGTAGCTACCCAAATATTATAAACCGGTGGGACTAATTTTTGCCTTCACATCGTCTCCCAATAATTCATACCTCCATGTATTGCATTTTTTCCCGTGGTTGATCACCGTCAACATACGAGAACTCTCTTGAAAAGTAAACAATTGGATGAAGTTATACCTCTATGTAAAATGTACTTATCTATAAATAATTGGATGAACTTTGAACTTACAACTATATATAAAATTATCATAACGTAATGTACTTACCGGATTGTTCCATATTTGGTATGCAATATGGTTTTCGATCGACGGTAACATAGAGCAACCGTTTGGACGAGTCTCGACTGGAATATGTGGCTGCTCAGAAGCTCCTGAACCATCAGTAGCCCGGTTTCCGAGGGTTTGTGGGAGACTCTCGACAGGACTATCTGCAGGCTGCGAAGGTCCTGAACCATCAGTAGGCCGATGTGGAACATTTGTCATGTCCTCATCGGAGGAGGAAGAAGAACCGAAAGAACTAGGAGGAGCACGTCTCTTCGAACGAGTAACAGTCTTCTTCGTCAATCGACGTTTCCTCACTTCAGGGCTTGCCTCGGGCTCGCGGATAGTGACACCTGGTGCAATAGTACGCGAAATATTGCGTTCCTTACGCATCGACGCAGTAGGGCATCTTCTGATGATATCTTCATCCACAGTGCCCTTCCGAGGGTCATGACTATAAGACAAATTTTTTTTATTTAACATTCTAAATTAATTTAACATTCAGGACTGTAGAAATTCCTACAGTCCTATACGTATACAGGACTGCAGAAATTTTAACAGTCCTAATTTTTTAGGACAGTTGAAATTTCTACAGTTCTTTATAAATTTAGGACTATAGAAATTTCGACAGTCCTTAATTTATATAGGACTGTAAATTTCTCTACAGTCATAAATCTATATGGGACTGTAGAAATTTCTACAGTCCCACCCGATACTGCTCGACACTGTCGACAATTGTCGACATTGTATGCCCTAAAATCGGGTTCGACCATCCAAGTAAACGTCTAAACTACATCCTAAACTCCATTCATGACTTGTATGCCCTCATTTGAAGAATGGAAAGAAAATTACTCAAAATTTTTGAAATACAATAGGATTTTTTAAATATTTGGGAGAATTTTGTAAATGCAATGGAACAAGGAGAAAGAAGATTTGTACCTTGATTCTTTCGAGACTTTGGGAGCCATCGACAAGGAGGAGGACGAACTCGAGGAGAAGGGCTCCGGCGGGAGGGGGAAGGGCTCCGGTGGCTTTGGGAGGGTTTGGGAGGGTTTGGGAGGAGGGTTTCAAGTTTGGGCTAGTATGAGTAAACAAATGGGCTAGTGTGAGTAAACTTTGTAAATTAATGGGCTAGCCCCAATCCTGGGCTAGCCCTGAGTAAACTTTGTAGTGCCCTTATAAATTCTCTAACAGAAGGAAGGGTGATCACCCGGGACCTAACTATGAATCACAACTCTGTCAATATAGGTGTTGGGTAGAATTTTTAACCTATGTGAAAAATATTTCAGAGTGCGACAAGCATCATTTGTGTGTTGGAAAAGTTCAGAGAGTGCGCCGAGCGCCGTATATTGGACTGATAAGAAAATATATGATTGTATTTTCATATCTTTGACTTTTACCATATATATATGATTGAATTTTTCATATATTGAACTTTCTATATAATTGGACTTCCAATATATGGTAAGCTTATATATGATTGAATTTTCATATATTTGACTTTGTCCATATATATATGATTGAATATATTGGACTTTCCATATATATTAAACTCCCATATATGGATTTCTAATATATGTTAATACTAATTCATGTAAGAGTTTAATGCAAGTTGATACTTTACAAATTTTTAGAGAAAAAAATAAGATTGAAGACTATTGTGAATGAGATATCGTTTCGGATAATTCTTCTCACCGTCTCTTATTCTTTGGAGTCTGTAATCAGATTTTCTTCTTTCAAGTAGTTGTAGTGATTTGTTTTGGATCAGTGAGAAGTCTATAAGGGGTCGGTGTATTCTTATTCTAATATTTAAGGCTTTTCAAGATTTGACTCCGATCGTCCCGTAATTTTTTTTCATCTGACGTAAAAATCATTGTCTACATTTGACTTTTCTATGATTATTGGCGATTTATTTTTTGTGTTCTTTTCTTCGATTATCTCGTAACTTTTTGGTTTAGGGGAACGGTTTTCATGTTTCGTTCCCAACAGAGTGGTATCAGAGATTTAGGTTCAAAGTTGGTATCAGGGTTACAATCAAGCCAAGGAGAAGAGATGGATACGCCGATGCACATGGTAAATCTAAACGATTTCAATTACCACTATTGGTGGAGCAAGATGAATGATTTGCTATTTGTCAAGAAGCTACAATCTTTCGGTATTTACTTTCGAGAGGCCCAATGATAAATCCAAATAGGACTGGAAGTTCGAGCATATACAGATGTATGGGTATATTCGGCAGTTCGTTGATGAGAACATGCATAATAATGTTTCCAATATTGAGTATGCAAGGACACTTTGGAAGAAGCTAGAATCTTTGTATACGAAGAAGACCGGGATAAATAAGATATTCCTAATCCGAAAGATGATGGGTCTGTAGCACAAAGATGGTACGTCTATTACATATCACTTGATGAGTTCCAGGGCGTGATTGACCAGTTATCCTCTATGAGAGTTAAGTTTGACGACAAAGTTAAGGGACTATGGTTGCTGTGTACTTTGTCATACTCGTAGGAGACTGTACGAGTATCCATGATTGCTTCTATTCCAGAAGGTGTGGTTAGTCTGGAGTTCACCAAGAGCGGGGTGTTGAATGAAGAGATGCAAAAAAAATCTCAGGGAACATCATCTTTATCTCATTCAGAGGCGCTTGTTTCAGAGAGCCGCGTGTCACGTCCCGATCTTCCGTAGGAATCGGCCGTCCCCGCTCGACACGAATCACCGCTCTAGCGCTCCCACAGGACGATCCTTCCCATCTGGACGTGATGCCGCATGAACACAAGCTGCGTCCGTGCAAGGCCATGATCCGAACATGTAAACCCCCTCACCCAAAATAGATATTTTATGTGTATTTTATATTATTATATTTATTATAGATTATTTTAAATATTGAATTACTTTAAAATATTCTATTAGTTAATTAGAAAATAAAATGTTTAGTATATTTACTTATGTAAATATTTATTTAGAATTATTTTTAGGCTATTTTAGATTTTTGGAGATTTTTCTAGAATTTTTAGGTAATTAAAACATAGGGAACGTAAATTTCTAGGACTTCTATGATTTACTATGAGACTATACTTGCATATTGTTTCTATCAAATATTTATTTTAGGTTAAAATATTTAATTATATTTTTCTGTAATTTATTTAGAATTTTAAGTAATTTATTTAGATTTTTGAAATTATTTAGGATTTATTTGGATATATATAGTCTTAATATTAGATAGATGCTAATTTAGTGTTAATAGATATTAATAAGATTATATATAAATTATTTGTATTATCTTTAATTCTATTTAAGATTATAAATTATTGAGATAAACTTAAACTCTATTTTAAATTAATTCAAATCCTGAGCCTACTAGGAAAGCAACTTCATGCATATCCTATCCTTATTTGAACTTATCATAATTCTATCCAAATTAGCCAATCCTAGTCGTATTCAATTAAGTAGTGTCCACCACTATAAATACCTCATCCTTCATATTTTTTCCCCTAAATTTTTCTCTTTTTCGTCCAAAAACAGTCAAAATTCGTCATAAATTTAGCTTCATTTTCTAGTAGTTATGACGACTTAAAAAGACGATATCTCCTAGCTCCGGACTCCAAACGCGTTCAAGTTTTTTTTTGTTAGAACTATATCAAGGTTAGTTTTCTGAATATATAAATTATTTTAATAATTTATGAACCTATTTTTTTAGAAAATTCTAAAAGTGCCAGTTGTCCGAAATCAGACGCGTTTTTGTGTCTTCGAGATTTTGGGAGATTCCAAACTCGAAATTACGAGCCGTTTGAAGTTTCAAATATCTGACATGATGAATTTCCATAAAATTATATTTCTAGAATTTAACATGTAAGTTTAATTTACTGTAAAATTCGTGCAACGTAGAGGTAAATAAAAAACTACCAAAAATTGTCATCTGTGCGCCCTTGTGGACATAACTCTTTACCGACTTATGATTTTATAAAACCATCGATTCCGGTGTTCATGTAGCACTGAAATATATAGAATTCTACAAACAAATCAAGGATTTGAGTTAGTTGACTTTTTGGTCAACGGATTGCCTTAATTTGCGTGTTACGGATCACAAATCCGTAAAGTTGACTTTCTTTAGACCGAAATTAGGGTTTAACAATAAAATCAGATTATAATAAGATTAAAATACTATTTTAAGTTATTTTATTCAAAATTAAAATAGATTAAAATGGAGGAACCTATTCACCCACTTTTGTAACCTAACTTGTTTAATTTATGTGACGGGTAGATCGGAAAATGCCTTGAGTTGGGACTTCATTCTTTTTTAGACCAGGGAAAATACTTTGCCAAATTGCTTACAGTACTTTTGCATGCTTATCATATTTTTATATATTCATTATATATGTGTTTTCTTTCAGTAATAATTATATACTATATATGTTGACACACACTTGACACATAGTATCATGGGAGGGGAGGACAATCAGTAGGCGTATGGGCTACCTACTCTGGTAAACCATAGTAACTAGCATGCACTACGATAGTTGTGTCACGATGGTCGCTACCCTCGCAGTATGTCGATTGATGGTGTCACGATGGTCTCTACCATCGCGGTATGACGGCTGATGATGTTCATGGACGTGTGTGTGAGTTATGAGATTAGATAGAGTAGCCTACCCATGCCCATACGTCAAAAAGTTGTCCTCACTATGCATTTTCATATAGATTGTCTAGTACATTGTACTTATATATTTTCTGTCTATTATGCATGTTTACTGTATTCAATTGATATGCTTCTATGTATCTTGTTACGTCCCTCTGAGGACCTGGTCCCTTTCCAGGTGTAGACGATATTGACTATTCGCAGGAGCACGGATCAGGATTTGCTACTTATCTCTCCTTCGAGGAGGTCTTCTATTCGAGTCTCATTGTTCATTAGATGTACTTATGTGGTTTCTCTTATATTCTAGTTGGTAGTGGATTTGTCTCCACCCAACTACTTATTTTTATCAAGCATTTTATACTTGATTCAGTTATATAGTTGATTGGTTATTTGATTCTGCATATGAGATCTAGTTATGCCCTGTGACTTGTGACAATATATATACCACATGTGATTTAACATTCATATATAGCATACGTGTGTATTATGGTATCCATATATTGGAGTTGCCATATACATACGTCTGGTATGCTTACGTATTCCTAGTCCTACGTATTTTGGGACTAGGGCGTGACATATTTTTATGGTGGCCCATGCAGGTCGAGAGTATATTGTCTCGATTATGTTACTGTACCGAGCAATCCTGCACATAGGATTAGAGTATAGGATCTCATCCTGTCATGCCCCAGACCCAAAATATCGAGGAACTGGACACGTGGCAATGGCCAGCAGCACACACCGATAGACAACCCAATTTAATGGATCCATCAGGGCATGCTTAAGCTGTAGTCTAACAATAAGTAGATCAAATGTTACCAGTCACAGTCTATACTAATCTCATCCACAACAGATAATCACATATTAAATGCCAGAATAATGTAAATAGAAATAACTATCAAATCTCAATAAAAATGTCTCGGTGAACAATCCGAGAACCAGTCTGATACATCAATGCAATAGATAGGAAATAAAGGATCTGGAAATAAAAACATAAATAACTGACTATGCAAAACCAATACTCAGGAGGAGTCCTCTGGCACGATCTCGTTCTCAGGTTCTGGTACAGCTCCTGGAAGTGCTCCTGTATGGTGTATCTCTGGATGGATCTCTTCGGCTATACCTGGGGACATAATCCGGATCCAGGTCCTCAGGGGACATAGCAAGGTACAAGAAAGCTCAAGCCATAATAATGCAGTGCAGGAAATAAATAAAACAATAAGGTAGACTATATAACCATCTAAGTGATATGCAATATGAGAGCAGCACTAGAACTCAGGCTGAAACCACTACAAGCTCTGTGTCGGGGAGCCGGTAGCAGTGATATCATGTGGTTGTCTAGCTCAAAGGGAGACTACGATGCCGGCATAATATATAATCAACCTGTAGTTTGTGTGACTCTTCCCACCCAATGTAATCATGCATCTCATGTCCACGACGTCTCATGTCCATGCCATACATGATCATAACTAATACATCCAGTCATATAATATCTAAGCAAAGGAATAAGTCATGAAAACTGTATCCTATACAGAATCACCATGAATATCTCAGGAAGATTCTGTCTCATGAATAGTGTCAGGTGTCTTGGGTAAAACGTACTTGATAATGCAAGTACGAGAATGCAAAGGGTCACGATATCCATGTCTATGTGACTTTACACAACTCCGTATACGGGGTTGGCACCCGACTATAATCGGACGCTAAGTAAGTCACACGGTCCTGGATTGAACAGTTAAATCAAGATTATATATGTATGTACAAGGAACTCAAGCAAAGTACTATAACAGGAATCACTGCGACTTGGCAAGGTACACTTGCCTGGGGTTCCGGCTCCAATTGTGGCTCTGACTTAAGCGAAATTTGCAGGGAGTACTCCGGTTGCTGAAATAAATATCACCATCAGATCCATAAAATATCAATTAGCTAGAAATGCCTGTCCTTGAGTCCAATTTGGACACAGGGACGAAAATGACAGTTTTGGGTCAAGGCGGGGTCCTCATGTGGCCCACTTTGCACCGAAAAATGTGTCAGGGTCAAATGTCTCCAAATCTGTCCAACTTAGTATCAACCGGTCAGGAACGATGATACGAACCCAACAGAACTACCATAATTGGATTCCGATGAGCCGATCACAAAATTGCCAGTCAAGTGGAGCCTGTGGGGCCCACGACATGCGATTTTGTCAACGTTTTCAGAATTGAACCAAACTTGGGTCACAGGACCAGCGTATTGCTACGAGTACGATGGCGCAAGTTTCATTTCGATCCGACGTGTGTACACAAAGTTAGGACACGTTCCAGAACTGACAGATACGGGACGGTGTTCGCGGATACGCGTTGATTCCGGTGTGCACGCACACCCGAATCGACTTCTGCGAAATCTCACACGTCCGTATCAACGACGCGCACATATCGGTAAAGACCGTGCATGACCAAGTCGTCCCGTTTGGCGGGGCGTACCCAGTTCCAGGGTGAATCAGGGCGTTGTTTTTCCTATTTTTGGATCGCGGTTCGCGATCGCCACAGGACGCGATGCCCCAAGCGGGTTACGCGGGCACTGAGAGGGTCACGCAGGGTTCGCGACGCAACTGACGGAATCGAAAACAAAGCTACGAGAAGAAAGATACAGGTACCTGAACAGGGCTCGGAAAATCGTGTTTTCTTCGTGTCCGACACGTGTCCGACACGCGTCTAGGGTTAGGGTTTCTGGGTTGCTGCCGGAGCTCCGGCGGCTCGGGGGCACTGCGGCCGGAGGTGGACCGGAGGGGCGGCGCTGGCGACGCCGGGCGGAGGAGGCGGCACGCGGCAGGCCGCCGGAGGCGGGCGGCGCTGGGCGCGGAAGGCCGGGCTCGGGGTCGGTGCTGCCAAGGGAGAAGGAGGAGGAGGAGGAAGGGGGAGGCCGGCTCGGGGCTGCGGCGAGTCGGTGGCGGCGGCGTCGGCGCTGGCGAGGACGGCCGGAGGGAGGAGCGGTGGCCGGAGGGAATTCGAGGGGGCGGCTAGCGTTTGCTGGGAGGCGGCCGAAGGAGGAATAAATAGAGGGAAGGAGGGTGTCTGGGCTCCGGGCGAGGCGGTGGAGGGGACGACGGGGCCGGGCGATGCGCGGCGTGGCGCTGGAAGCGGGCGGCGCGGCCGGAGGCGCGGGGAGCGGCAGCAGAAGCGGGCCGGCGGAGCGGTTCGCGCGGGGGGAGGGGAAGACTGCTAGCGGGTCTGGCTGGTTCGGGTGCGGGTCGGGTTCGGTCGGGCGGACCCGACCCGACCCGCTAGGCGGGCGGACCAGTCCGGTCTGGCTGAACCGGGTTCGGCATGTTCAGTCCGGTTTGAACCCGGTTCAGTCCGGTCTATTTTGGTTTTTATTTTTTATTAATTAAATTAATTAATAAAAATAGTTTTTGGGCATTTAAAAATGTTTTTGGGGTCCAATAAATTCCCAAAAAATTACCCTAAGTCCAATTTTTTATTTTACACCCAAAAATATTATTTTCATAATATTTTAATATACTTTAAAAATATTTAATTTTATTTAATGCCAAAAATACCTTGTTTTTAATTAGCAAAAATTCCCAAAAAATCCCTAAAATTTTTGGAAAATCCAGTTTTAAAAATATTAAAAAATTAGGGGGTTTACAATCTACCCCCCTTAAGAGGATTGCGTCCTCGCAATCAAAGAATAACCGGTCAACAGAGATGACACGGTTGCAAGGATTGTTCGAAACCACATCACAAGACACTTAGGAAAAATATCGTTTCCCTAAGAATGAAAGTTACGCACTTTCCAGAGTGAAGCAAAACTTGTTAAAGCAAAAGAACTACAAATTTTAGAAAACTAGGTTATTATTAACAAGTTCCAAATTACTAGGTTGGGGCTGAGGTTGCGAACCAATAGGCACGAGCTAATACAATACTAGAAACGGATAACTACGAATCACTTACGCGCATTAGCTACTGCACGAGTCTGCACGTCCTCTACTATCATCGTCATGGCTTGTTCGCGTCCTTGTAGTCGATTTCTCTGTTGCTGTTGAGCCTGCTGGAAGAGTAGTGCCTGGGGTATCAAAGGTGGCCTCGGCTGATACCCTCCTGGAGCTGGGGGTAGAACTTCTTTAACTTCCGTTTGCAGTACTCCCAATGCTGGATAGGCTGGCCTTGGTGCTGGTAACGCTTGTTGGTTTACCCTTGGTGCTCCTTCTCGACGCTCGGGGCACCCTCAATAAATGCTGACTGGATCCGCAAGCTAAACATAATCTTATTTTTCGTCTGCACTTGTTCTCTATATGACCTCGCCGGTGATAATATGGACAGACAGGTATTGCCTGTGGAGATGCTTCTGGTGGCTGGTGTATGTGAGGTCTTTTTGCAACTTCTTCTTGTGGTGCTCCGGCTGGTGCTGATGTGGATGGCCGCTTCAGACTGGTCTCTCTCCTGATGACGCGCTCCATGCGTCGTGCTGCAGCAAGGACGTCCGAGTACGAAGTAGGTGTAATGGATCCAATTAGTTTCTGTAGCTCAATGTTTAGTCCGTCGAAGAATTTCTCAGCCTTCTCTTCTTCTGTCGGGATCAATGTTGGGGCGAAGCGATTTAGGCGAATGAACTCAGCGTTGTACTCTTCCACCGTCTTAGTATCCTGAGTGAGGTGATTAAACTTGTCCCGAAGTTTTGATCGAGCGATAGCTAGAATGTACATCTCCTGGAAGAGTCTAGAGAACTCTTTCCAAGTGACTCGGTCTGGTCCGAGCCGTGTCTCCTCGGATAACCACCAGTAATGTGCATTGTCCGTCAACTGCATTCTGACGGCAGTCATCGAACGTTCTCTTGGAAGCTCGGCTGCTTCTAATTAATGTTGAGTGCTGGTGAGCCACTCATGAACTTCAGTGGGCTCCTCCTTGCTTGAAAATGTGCGGGGCTTCAGTTGGCGAAAGTCAGTGATAGAGCCCGTCGATGGCCGTCGGGCTGGTAGGTTGGCCTGCTCCAGTGCAGTTACTAGGCTGCGACTCAAAGCCTCTTGTTGAGCTTGCATTATTGCATAGATCATTTAAAATATCTGCCCATCCATAGCCTGCCCTGGTAGAATTACGGGCAAATTGCGTCGATGGTGGAATGTCATCGTGCTGGACTCTCGAGGCATGATGTTGAGCTGATTGTCCTCCATCCACTAGTGTTACTTCATCTTTGTTGGTTACCACAGCATCTCATGGTGATTTGACAGGAGTCTTGTCGTTCGCTCGTGAATCCATAACCCTGCAACCAAAATAAACAATAAGAGGTGCACAGGAATCAAGGCAGGATGCAAGTCAAGAAATTAATTCGAATTCGATATGGATATCAAGAACGTTTCAAGCAAGTGGATGAGATCCTAAAACTTATCCTATTCTTATTGCAGGCTTGTTCGGTCCCTGAGTTAAAATCGAATAATTTAGTCAAAGACCTGCGTGGGCCACCACAAAAACTATGTCACGCCCCAGACCCAAAATATCGAGGGACTGGACACGTGGCAATGGCCAGCAGCACGCACCGATAGACAACCCAATTTAATGGATCCATCAGGGCATGCTTAAGCTGTAGTCTAACAATAAATAGATCAAATGTTACTAGTCACAGTCTATACTAATCTCATCCACAACAGATAATCACAGATTAAATGCCAGAATAATGCAAATAGAAATAACTATCAAATCTCAATAAAAGTGTCTCGGTGAACAATCCGAGAACCAGTCTGATACATCAATGCAATAGACAGAAAATAAAGGAACTGGAAATAGAAACAGAAATAACTGACTATGCAAAACCAATACTCAGGAGGAGTCCTCTGGCACGATCTCGTTCTCAGGTTCTGGTACAGCTCCTGGAAGTGCTCCTGTATGGTGTATCTCTGGATGGATCTCTTCGGCTATACCTGGGGACATAATCCGGATCCAGGTCCTCAGGGGACATAGCAAGGTACAAGAAAGCTCAAGCCATAATAATGCAGTGCAGGAAATAAATAAAACAATAAGGTAGACTATATAACCATCTAAGTGATATGCAATATGAGAGCAGCACTAGAACTCAGGCTGAAACTACTACAAGCTCTGTGTCGGGGAGCCGGTAGCAGTGATATCATGTGGTTGTCTAGCTCAAAGGGAGACTACGATGCCGACATAATATATAATCAACATGTAGTTTGTGTGACTCTCCCCACCCAATGTAATCATGCATCTTATGTCCACGATGTCTCATGTCCATGCCATACAGGATCATAACTAATGCATCCAGTCATATAATATCTAAGCAAAGGAATAAGTCATGAAAACTGTATCATATACAGAATCACCATGAATATCTCAGGAAGATTCTGTCTCATAAATAGTGTCAGGTGTCCTGGGTAAAACGTACTTGATAATGCAAGTACGAGAATGGAAAGGGTCACGATATCCATGTCTATGTGACTTTACACAACTCCGCATACGGGGTTGGCACCCGACTATAATCGGACGCTAAGTAAGTCACACGGTCCTGGGTTAAATAGTTAAATCAAGATTATATATGTATGTACAAGGAACTCAAGCAAAGTACTATAACAGGAATCACTGCGAGTTGGCAAGGTACACTTGCCTGGGGTTCCGGCTCCAATTGTGGCTCTGACTTCAGCGGAATTTACAGGGAGTACTCCGGTTGCTGAAACAAACATCACCATCAGATCCAGAAAATATCAATTAGCTAGAAACGCCTGTCCTTGAGTCCAATTTGGACACAGGGGCAAAAATGACAGTTTTGGGTCAAGGCGGGGTCCTCATGTGGCCCACTTTGCATCGAAAAATGCGTCAGGGTCAAAGGTCTCAAAATCTGTCCAACTTAGTGTCAACAGGTCAGGAACGATGATACGAAACCAACAGAACTTCCATAATTGGATTCCGATGAGCCGATCACAAAATTGCCAGTCAAGTGGAGCCTGTGGGGCCCACGACACGCGATTTTGTCAACGTTCTCAGAATCGAACCAAACTTGGGTCACAGGACCAGCGTATCGCTACGAGTCCGATGGCGCAAGTTTTATTTTGATTTGACATGTGTACACAAAGTTAGGACGCGTTCAAGAACTGACGGATACGGGGGTGTCCGCGGATACGCATTGATTCCGGTGTGCACGCACACCCGAATCGACTTCTGCAAAATCTCACACATTCGTATCAACGACGCGCACATATCGGTGAAGACCGCGCGCGACCAAGTCGTCCCGTTTGGCGGGGCGTACCCAGTTCCGGGGTGAATCAGGGCGTTGTTTTTCCTGTTTTTGGATCATGGTTCACAATCGCCACAGGACGCGATACCCCGAGCGTGTTGCACGGGCACCGAGAGGGTTACGCAGGGTTCGCGATGCAACTGACGGAATAAAAAACAAAGCTACGAGAAGAAAGATACAGGTACCCGAACAGGGCTCAGAAAACCGTATTTTTTTCGTGTCCGACACGTGTTCGACACGCGTCCAGGGTTAGGGTTTCTGGGTTGCTGCCGGAGCTCCGGCGGCTCGGGGGTACTGCGGCCGGAGGCGGACCAGAGGGGCGGCGCTGGCGACGCCGGGCGGAGGCGGCGGCACGCTGCAGGCGGTTGGAGGCGGGCGACGCTGGGCGCGGGAGGCCGGGCTCGGGGTCGGTGCTGCCAAGGGAGAAGGAGGAGGAGGAGGAAGGGAAAGGTCGGCTCAGGGCTGCGGCGAGTCGGTGGCGGTGGCGTCGGCGCTGGCGAGGACGGTCGGAGGGAGGAGCGGTGGCCGGAGGGAATTCGAGGGGGCGGCTAGCGTTTGCTGGGAGGCGGC
Source organism: Iris macrosiphon (assembly GCA_036927795.1). NCBI lineage: Eukaryota > Viridiplantae > Streptophyta > Magnoliopsida > Asparagales > Iridaceae > Iris > Iris macrosiphon. The sequence goes on along the minus strand of JAYESA010000203.1, from coordinate 75,447 downwards.
CGGAGGAGGAATAAATAGAGGGGAGGAGGGTGTCTGGGCTCCGGGCGATGCGGTGGAGGGGCCGACGGGGCCGGGCGAGGCGCGGCGTGGCGCTGGAAGCGGGCGCCGCGGCCGGAGGCGCGGGGAGCGGCGGCAGAAGCGGGCCGGCGGAGCGGTTCGCGCGGGGGGAGGGGGAGATTGCTAGCGGGTCTGGCGGGTTCGGGTGCGGGTCGGGTTCGGTCGGGCGGACCCGACCCGACCCGACCCGCTAGGCGAGCGGACCGGTCCGGTCTGGCTGAACCGGGTTCGGCCGGTTCAGTCCAGTTTGAACCCGGTTCAGTCCGGTCTATTTTGGTTTTTATTTTTTTATTAATTAAATTAATTAATAAAAATAGTTTTCGGGCATTTAAAAATATTTTCGGGGTCCAATAAATTCCCAAAAAATTATTCTAAATCCAGTTTTTCACTTTACACCCAAAAATATTATTTTCATAATATTTTAATATACTTTAAAAACATTTAATTTTATTTAATGCCAAAAACACCTTGTTTTTAATTAGCAAAAATTCTCAAAAATCCTAAAAAATTCCGAAAAATCCAGTTTTGAAAATATTAAAAAATCAGGGGGTTTACACATCCACTTATTTAATCACCTTCCTTGATTTTATTTCGCATTCTTATTTGAATACTTGTATTGCATCTTGCTTGATCCTTTCACAACGTTAATCTTATCTTTTCTTTCGTGCTTGATAGGGGTTAGGAAGATGACTTGTACTAGGTACATACACTCTATTGTTCAATAACACTGTTAGTTAAATTCTTGTAAGTTGGGTAGTATGCCTCATAACCTAGTATTATATAGTCCTTTTGAGCCATTAATATAGTATAATTGAATAAAACCGACTATAGACTTGCATAAAAAGATAATATTTATCCACACTGTAGAACTTAGAGGCACATACCCTATTTGGTCGACTAGAGACTTAGACAAGAAGTTAGTTTGGCAACTGTAGAGGCACAAACACCGATCTTCTTGATGAACTTAAATTATTCTGTATCTTCCTCCATCATAATCCAGCGTACTTATATTTTCTGTACTACCTCCGCTTATGCTGCTATTTTATAGCCTAGTTTTGCAAGCTTATTCTTTTATCGAGCTTATTCATGACATATGTGTTATTGGGGATGCTTACTAATACATTGTCTAAATCAGAATTAGTGTATTATGGTCTGATCAACCTTAATGCACTTGGTTTGCTCTTCGCATGACTACTTTACGTGGATTGAGATATAGTTGACTCAGCATGTTACATGAATATACTTGCCCTCTAGACATGTTCGAGCATATCGTATCTGTTACATAATTGTGCTGATATAGCATGCAAATAGGAGTTTATCCAAAATAAGATTTTAATCCACAACTGCCCTGACAACTCTCTTTTTGAATTCTTTAACCGTCTTGAATCCCGTACTTGTATTCTATCACCTCCTCCTTGAATTCTTTATTATTGTTTTTCGTCTTCCCCTATTTCGGAAAGACGAATATTCATGCTTGGTATAAGTTTGATACACAGAGAGTACTAAGTATACCCCATAGGCTAATCATATTACTTGGTGACTATCTTTTGTAATTAAGGACATAAAATATGTGAGATATTTTATGGATTAAATAACACAATTAAATAATTTGAGGACGTTTTTCTTAAATGTATAGCCTATGTGATAGATCGGTAAATTCTAAGTTGGATAGAAGTTGCATTGTCAACTTGAGGTAAATGTTTTTAGATTGTGATCAAGTGAGATTAGATTGAGAGATTTAAGTTATTTTAATTTTGATAATTTTTAGAAGAATGGTTTAGACTATGATGATTTAACTTTAAATATAAGAATGCCTTATAGAATAAATTTTAAAATTTTGATATTGCAGACCAAATATTTATCATTTGAGCACATGATTTAAATTTTAAATATTGGAGATTGAATTAACGATTTAAATCTTGAGGAAAAAAAATATAGAACTCTAAACATGAACATTGATGGATTGAATTCAAAATTTTACAATTTGATGATTTGAATTAAAAGTTGAATTTTGATTGTTGGATCACCTATTTAAAATATTGATAATAAAAATTGAATTTAAAATTTGAAGAATATAAAATTCTTAAGTTGAAATATAGGAATAATATTTGATTAGAATTGTTTAAAATCTATAGGAGATTATGATAGTTGAAAATCGTGATGTAAAATTTGATGTGGGTTATTTAAATCTTCAAGATGTCATAAAGATTTGAATTAAATTTGGATGTTGATTATTTAAACATCTAGAAGAGATTATGATAGGTTAAATTTTGATTTAAACAGTGGTTATTTTAATTTTGAAGAGATTGTGACGGATTAGATTAGATTTTGTCATTTAAATTTTTAAGAATATTGCGGTTGACTTGCCTTAGATACGAATGTGAAAGATTTAATAAATTATTCCTTATTTTTAATTTTGAGGATAAAATTTTTGTAAGTTGGGTAGATTGTAAACCTTCCCACCCAAAATAGGTATTTTGTGTGTATTTTATATTATTATATTTATTATAGATTATTTTAAATATTGAATTACTTTAGAATATTCTATTAGTTAATTAGAAAATAAAATTTTGAGTATATTTACTTATGTAAATATTTATTTAGAATTATTTTTAGGCTATTTTAGATTTTTGGAGATTTTTCTAGAATTTTTAGGTAATTAAAACATAGGGAACATAAATTTCTAGGACTTCTATGATTTACTATGAGACCATACTTGCATATTGTTCCTACCAAATATTTATTTTAGGTTAAAATATTTAATTATATTTTTCTGTAATTAATTAAGAATTTTAAGAAATTTATTTAGATTTTTGAAATTATTTAGGATTTATTTGGATATATATAGTCTTAATATTAGATAGATGCTAATTTATTGTTAATAGATATTAATAAGATTATATATAAATTATTTGTATTATCTTTAATTCTATTTAAGATTATAAATTATTGAGATAAACTCAAACTCTATTTTAAATTAATTCAAATCCTGAGCCTAGTAGGAAAGCAACTTCATGCATATCCTATCCTTATTTGAACTTATCATAATCCTATCCAAATTAGCCAATCTTAGTTGTATTCAATTAAGTAATATATACCACTATAAATACCTCATCCTTCATATTTTTCTTCACCAAATTTTCCTCTTTTTCGTCAAAAAATAGTCAAAATTCGTCATAAATTGAGCCTCATTTTCTAGTAGTTATGACGATTTAAAAAGACGATATCTCCTAGCTCCGGACTCCAAACGTGTTCCATTTTTTTTGTTAGAACTATATCAAGGTTAGTTTTCTGAATATATAAATTATTTTAATAATTTATGAACCTATTTTTTTAGAAAATTCTAAAAGTGCCAGTTGTCCGAAATCAGACACGTTTTTATGTTTTCGAGATTTTGGGAGATCCCGAACTCAAAATTATGAGCCGTTTAAAGTTTCGAATATCTGACATGATAAATTTCCATAAAATTATATTTCTAGAATTTAACACGTAAGTTTAATTTACTGTAAAATTCGTGCAACGTAGAGGTAAATAAAAAACTACCAAAAATTGTCATCTGTGCGCCCTTGTGGACATAACTCTTGACCGACTTATGGTTTTATAAAACCATTGATTCCAGTGTTCATATATCACTAAAATATATACAATTCTATAGAAAAATCAAGGATTTGAGTCAGTTGACTTTTGGTCAATGGATTGCCTCGATTTGCGTGCCACAGATCACAAATCCGTAAAGTTGACTTTCTTTAGACTGAAATTAGGGTTTAACAATAAAATTAGATTATAATAAGATTAAAATACTATTTTAGGTTATTTTATTCAGAATTAAAATAGATTAAAATGGAGGAACCTATTCACCCATTTTTGTAACCTAACTTGTTTAATTTATGTGACGGATAGATCGGACGATGCCTTGAGTTGTGACTTCATTCTTTTTTAGACCAGGCAAGATACCTTACCAAATTGCCTACAGTACTTTTGCATGCTTATCATATTTTTATATATTCATTATATATATGTATTTTCTTTCAGTAATAATTATATACTATATATGTTGACACACACTTGACACATAGTATCATGGGAGGGAAGGACAATCAGTAGGCGTATGGGCTACCCACTCTGGTAAACCATAGTAACTAGCACGCACTACGATAGTTGTGTCATGATGGTCGCTACCCTCGTGGTATGTCGATTGATGGTGTCACGATGGTCGTTACCCTCGCAGTATGACGGCTGATGATGTTCATGGACGTGTGTGTGAGTTTTGAGATTAGATAGAGTAGCCTACCCATGCCCATACGTCGAAAAGTTGTCCTCACTATGCATATAGATTGTCTAGTATAGCGTACTTATATATTTTCTGTCTATTATGTATGTTTACTGTATTCAATTGACATTCTTCTATGTATCTTGTTACGTCCCTCTGAGGACCTGGTCCATTTCCAGGTGTAGACAATCTTGACTATTCGTAGGAGCATGGATCAGGACTTGTTACTTATCTTTCCTTCGAGGAGGTCTTGTCTTTGAGTCTCATTGTTCATTAGATGTACTTATGTGGTTTCTCTTATATTCTAGTTGGTAGTGGATTTGTCTCCACCCAATTACTTGTTCTTATCAAGCATTTTATACTTGATTCAGTTATATAGTTAATTGGTTATTGATTCTGTGGATGAGATCTAGTTATGTCCTATGACTTGTGATAATATATATACCACATTTGAGTTAACATTCATATTACAGCGTACGTGTGTATTATGGTATTCATATATTGGAGTTGCCATATACATACGGCTGACATGCTTACGTATTCCTAGTCCTACGTATTTTGGGACTGGGGCGTGACAGAACATGCGGTAAATGACTAAGCCACGGAGTCGCACAGATAGTCCGAATGCAGCGGAATAAGAAAGGAACAGGCGATTGGTAACAAGTTCACAGAGTCGTCAATAGCGGAAGCATTGAATAACACAAGTTCTGGAAGTAAAATAAGCACTTTATTGATATTGAATCAGTATTACAAGTGGTCCTAGGCCAAGATTACAAGTCGCTCAAGTCCTCTCTCTCTATCAAAATAATAAAAGTGTGCCAAGTGGCAACAATTATGCAATGATACATAGACGATGTTCCAACATTATGTCTTGTATATGCGCTTTTGCTCCGGACGCAACGCTCCAAGGCTCTAGAGTGAACTCTATGCCTTAGCTCGCACGAAGGGGGTTTTCGCACCGAACGAGGTTCTTCCGCACCCTGCAAGCAATCTGGTGGGTTATCAGTACGTGAATGCACTGGTAGGGAGGCTTCTCTTCCGCTCGACAAATTCAAACACGTTATATAGGTTCCGTGCACCATCTATTAAGTTATCTTTCTAGTCTTGCCTTAGGATCAGTTTCATGGCAATGATGTAAAGCCTAACTCGTGTGGCAGTGCGCCGTGCGATATATGAGTAACACGGTGAGACTTACCAATTTATCATCCATCCTTCCCTGTCCAGAGATAAAACCAAGTTAAACCAAGTACAAATGTATATATATGAAATCCAAGAAAATTGCATAAGCGAACACAAGTATCACGGGCAGGATTCTGACTCAGGTGCACGAGTTACACGGATACTCGGGTGTGTTACAGAAGATGTTCAAGGGTTCAATTATGTAAAGTGTGCACAGATGTCTAATACTCATATCCGTTCAGGTGTTATAAATTATTCGATGTGATACAATAACTCGCACGCAGATTGCCGCTAAGCAAGGTTGACTTATCTATATAAACATGAGTCGCTGGCATAGCCATAAAGGACGGATTATAGTCAAGAGCGAGAATGGTATGCGACTCAAGGAACGAGACGTCACATCCATCCTGCCTGAACAGACGACTACTTAGTCTAAGAGTGAGAATGGCGTGAAGGAAAGGTTCACAAGGCCCTACACGCTATCCTGCCCGAAATAGACAGACTAACAGATTTTTCGTCCGGATCGGTCCCAGTGCCCCAGAGACCGTTTGTAGGAACAAATTGAATATCTTGTGCACAAGTTATTCGTGATCAAACGACGTCTATACTAAGTTATCAAATGATGCTGTTCAAGGCAACACGAGCATGAGACAAGTAACATGGCTTGATCGGTTTTGCATAGTCTTCCTGATCAGTTTATTGCATAGCAAGGTATGTTCTATATATAGCATAATTCTAGAAGAAGTATATATTCTAACTAGAATTGAAACACGATGAAAGAATATTCTAAGCGAACTAGCATACAACAAGGTAACCGTTCACAAGTTGGTTGAGAAGCACAAGGTAATCCAAGTCTATTTTATTTTATCTTGACATCTTTTAGTTATTATGGTATCGTTTGATCAAAACAATCAAGAAGGCAAGATTTTAGATATGAAGACTTGTAAGAAGGGTCAACTAATCAAATTATAGCCACTCACAAGTTTGTGGGGAGAGAAAAGGAAAGAGGCACTTAAGACTCCGTTCGTGCGACGTCTACTGCACGATTACCTTCATTGCCACAAACAGATGATCAATAACTCTTCTACTCTTTTCAATCTCGAAATAAAAATACAGTTCAACAAACGAAAGCAATAAAATTAATCGAAGAGCACCAGAAGCCGGGCGGAGTCTTGAAGCTCGGAGTAAAAAATGCAGTTCAACGAAAGAAAGCAGTTCAATATTTTGGTGGCACAACATGAAGAGAGATATAACATTGTTCGTGTCGCAATGCATGGCTTATCAGCAAGTAAAGGCCGAGCACCAGAAGCCGAGCGGAGAGATGCAGAACCTTGTTACACTGGAGTAGAAATAGGAATACATAATGATGGATTTTATTGTTGGTTTGCCAAAGACACAACGGGAAAATAATGCAATCTGGGTCATCATCGATTGACTCACCAAGTCAGCTCACTTTTTCCCTATTAAAGTTATTTGGAGTGCCGACCGTCTGGTGCAGATCTACCTCAATGAGATCGTTCGACTCCACGGTGTGCCCGTATCTATTATCTCCGATCGAGATGGACGATTCTTATCATGCTTCTTGGAGAGTCTTCAGTCAGCAATGTGGACGAAGTTGAATTTTAGATCTGCTTACCATCTTCAGACAGATGGTCAAACAGAGCGGGTAAACCAAATCCTCAAAGACATGCTACGGCTCTGCGTCTTGGACTTGAAGTCAAGTTGGGACATGCATCTACCATTAGCCGAATTTGCATACAATAATGGAGCCTTATGAGGCGTTGTATGAAAAAAAGTGTAGATCCCCTATCTGTTGGGATAAAGTTGGTAAACGACAAATTCTTGGCCCAGAGCTCATGGAGCAAACCGTCCAAAAGATTCGTTTGATCCGCGAACAGATGAAGGTAGCACAAAGCCGCCAGAAGAGTTACTCAGATGTGCACTGTCGATCTCTTGAGTTCTTAGAAGACGATCGTGTATTTCTTAAAGTCTCGACCATGCGAGGAGTCACCAGATTTGGAGCAAAAGGGAAGCTAAGCCCAAGATTCGTCGGCGCATTCGAAATACTTAAGCCAGTCACCCCAGTCGTATATCAGATTGCCCTGCCACCGTCATTATCTGAATTGCATGATATCTTCCATATTTTATAGCTTAGGAAGTATGTGTACGATCTGAGTCATGTAGTAGATCTTGATCAACTGGACTTGAATGCGGACTTGACATATGTTGAACACCCTGTGCGGATCTTGGATCGAAAGAATAAGCTGCTTCAAAGTCGTTCGGTTCCTCTCATGCACGTGCTTTGGAGAAATTATTCGATCAAAGAGTCGACATTGGAGCTTTAGTCTGAGATGAAGGAAAAGTTTTCTTCATTGTTTCATAGTGGTAGGTTCTATTCCTAAGTTTCGAGGATAAAACTTCCTATTAGTTGGTTAGGATATGGTATCCCATTCTCCCTTTTCGGGGAGCGCGACGAAAAAAATACTTTCGATATCGTTCGATCGGGATAGATTGAAACAAGATATTTTCCTCGTTATGGATTTGCTTCTTCGGAATCGATTCCCATATTCAGTGGACCATGCCCTAATGATGGACTTAGCGGCGAAGTCAAAAGGGACCTCTCCCCTGCAAGTTTTCTTGCCTAGTTTTCGCTGTCACTTTATTGCTTTCGTACTTTTGAGTTGGTTTTCGAATTTGCTTTTTCTTGAACGATTTTGATTAATTTTATTGCTTTCATTCGTTGAAATACATTTTTATTCTAAGCTTGAAAATAGTAGAAGATTTATTGATCATCTGTTTGTGGAAATACAGGTGATCGTGCAGTAGACGTCGCGCGAGCAGAGTCTTGAAGCACCTCTTTCCTTTTCTCTCCCCCACCAACTTGTGAGGGGCTATAATTCGATTAGTTTACCCTTCTTTCAAGTCTTCACATCTAAAATCTTGCCTTCTTGATTGTTCCAATCAAACGATGCCATAATAACTAAAATATGTCAAGATAAAATAAAATAGACTTGGATTACCTTGTGTTTATTAACAAACTTGTGAACGGTTATCTTGTTGCATGCTAGTTTGCTTAGAATATTCTTTCATCGTGTTTCAATTCTAGTTAGAATGTATACTTCTTCTAGAATTGTGCTATGTATAGAACACACATTGCTATACAATAAACTAATCATGGAGATTATGCAAAATAGATCATACCATGTTACTTATCTCATGCTTGTATTTCCTTGAACTGTATCATTTGATAACTTACTATAGACGTCGTTTGATCAAGGACAACTTATGCACAAGGTCTTAGTTCCTGCGGATGGTCGCTGGGTTACTGGCACCGATCCGATCCGGACTGAACATCATATTTAGTCGCATGCTTCGGGCAAGAATGGGTGTATCACCCTATGTCCCTTGCGTTGCACACCATTCCTGTCCAGGGAGGGATGGCGCATAGCGATAACTGTACCTCCGTCATATTCGCTCAGAGACTATAACTCGTCCATTATGGCATCATACCAGTATTCCCTCATATATTTAAACTGTGTAAGCTAACTATGTTTTCGTGGCAGGAAATATCAGAGTAAGTATTGTGCAGGTGGTTCAGACAAGCAGATAAAAGTCATCGAACGGTGATATATTTTATTTCAGTAAATTTTTATATCTGTTGCTTGCTTGTAAAATTGAACTAAGGCAAGATAGAAAGACCACATAATAACTTTCTTACTTCACATAAATAACGTGTTTATTGGTATAGTTGGGTTAGCTCGCCTTCACCAGTGCATTTTGATGTACTGACCCTCGTTACAACAGGTTTTCCATACCAAGAAGATCCTACAAGAAGCTAGAGCGACTTTCCAATCCAGTCCACCTATCGGCACGTCCTGATCGTGCCTTGAAGCGTATTTTGAAGTTCCAGGAGCTCGTGCACATACCTTATGCAGCTCCGTGAAAAGGCGATAGCTTCGTCCGAAGGTGTCTATTTTTGAAGTTTTAGTAAAATAATATAATGTACAGGATGATTATCTTATTTTGTGTCCAATTTTGTAAGCCCGTGAGGCAATTATCTTACTCGTTCAAGAGTTTGTAAAAGATATTCATTATCAATAAAGAGAACTTTTTCATGTTTCAATATTGTGTTTAATTATTCGCGTAATCTGAATACGTGCTCGTTATATAAAATACCTTGGCCTTGTGCGTTGCGCAACCTAGGTACGCACGGCATCACGCCCGGGGGACGACTATCGATTCTACGGAATCGGGGTGTGACACCGTGGAAAGAGTAAAAAGTAAGGGTCCGGACGGTGGCAGAGACAAGAGAAAAGGCAAGTCCAAGGGTCGGTACAAATACTCTGAGTGCTTTCATTGTGGCAAGGAAGGCCACATCAAGCGAAACTATTTTACTTTGAAGAAAGAGAAGAAGGACGATAAGGGGAAGTAAGGTGAGAACACAACAATGACTATATCAGCACATGAAGGCAATATGATCATTTTAGGTGATGAGGTAGTCATGAACCTCGCCTGCAATGACAATTCTTCACTGGTGGACTTAGGGACTTCAGCGCACGTATCTCACAATATGGCACTATTTGTCATATACACAACATGAGACTATAGAGTGTTGAAGATGAACAACAAAGATGTGTCAAAAGCTGATGCTATTGGAGATGTGCATTTGAGAACCAAGACAGATGTAGTTCTTGTTCTCAAGGATGTTCATCGTGTCCCTGATATTCGTCTCAACCTGGTATCGATTGGAAGGTTGAGTGATGATGGATTCTTCAATCTCTTTGGAACGCCTAGTGGAAGGTTTTTAAGAGTTCTATGGTTATTGTCAGAGGAAGCAAGAAGTCGGGTCTCTACTATATGGAAGGGAGCACACATGGGACACATGAGGTGAATGCAGTCAGTGATGCATCTATCGAGTTATGGCACAGTCGGCTTTGCATATGAGCGAGAAGGAAATGAGCTACTTGTTGAACATGAAAGTAATTCTGGGGCTCATGTCTACAAATTTGGAGAGATGCATGCACTATATTATTGGAAAGAAAAATATGATGTCTTTTCAAAGTTACCAAATTTCAAGGAAGCTGACGTTGCTCAAGTTGGTTGACTCAGATGTCTGCGTTCTTATGAAGGTAAAATATATTGGTGTTGCTTCTTATTTTGTGACTTTTATTGATGCTTGTTCCAGAAAAGTTTGGGTTCATGCTTTAAAGACCAAGGATCAGGTCCTGCCTAGTTTTAAAGAATTTTAGGCCTCTGTTGAAAGGGAGACGGACAAGAAGTTAAAGTGTTCGGTCCGACAATAACGACGAATATACTGGTCCCTTTGATACTTATTGCAAAGAGCAAGGGATACGACACCAGAAGACTCCGTCCAAGATACCTCAACTTAATGGTGTAGCAGAGCGTATGAACATGAAACTAATGGAGAGGGTACAATATTTGTTGTCAGAAGCAAAATTATTAGGCAGTTATCGGGGTGAGACTCTTAACACTGATGCTTATGTTATTAATTTATTTCCTAGTTCTTCTTTATAGGATGATGTGCATAATAAAGTATAGTACGACAAGGAGCCGTCATACAGTCACCTTCGAGTGTTTGGCTATAAAGCCTTCGTACATGTACCGAAGGATGAGAGTTACAAACTTGAGCCGAAGACGAGGCAATACGTCTTTGTCGGCTATGAGCGGGATGAGTTTGGTTGTAAACTCTATGACCCGATAGAAAAAAGCTCTATAGAAGCAGGGATGTGATATTCGTCGAGGATCAGACCATGGCCAACACTCAGAATTCCAAGTTGCCTTCTGAGGCTGAGGAATTTTCTGCGTTAGAGTTATTATGCTTTGAGTTGTTTCCAGAGGACACTGTAGAGAATCCATTTATGGGGGGAGCCAGTACATGGAGATGCTCCCAACCTTGATAATCAACCTATTAATGATGGTCAGGGTGACCCTCAGTAGATGAGCATGCCGAAGAGGCAGTTCTTAAAGAAAATGAGGCTATTCGTATACAACTAGTACCAGAGATTACGTTGAGGAGGAGCACGAGAGTGAGTCGACCATCCACGAAATACTCACTAAATGAGTATATGCTATTGATTAATAAAAAGAGCCCAAAAAATTTACAGAGGCGATGGAAGACGAATACAGTCAGGAGTGGATGTAGGCCATGTAGGAGGAGAGTTTCTTACAGGCAAACTCCACTTTGGTGCGGTTTCCAAAGGACAAAACGGCTTTGAAGAATCGATGGATGTTTAGAGGCTAGCAGATGGAAGATGCTACTCTTCCTCGATACAAAGTGAGGCTAGTAGTTAAATAATACAGTCAGTAGGAGAACGTGGATTTCAATGAGATCTTTTCGCCGGTCATCAAGTTATCATCTATTCGGGTGGTGCTAGCGTTAGCAGCCAATTTAGACATAGAGGTTGAGCAGCTGGGCGCGTAAATGATATTACTGTCGATATCGCAAAAAATACGAGAAAAGTTGAACGAACTTTTGTATTAATTGGAATAGAACAACAAAAAGTACTAAAGAAGCTCTAATGCGTAGAGTTCTTAGTACAAATATATATGGAAAAGTGTGACAATGGAGATCAAGTCTGCGATCGACTTCTTTACTCCGTTGACGGTACGACGAAAGAGGATGGCAAGGCCCTCAAAAACTTGAGTATGCGACTCTTCCTTCTTTCTCTGTCTCTATGGTTGTCCTCCTCTTCTTTTTTTATGTATGGGAGATACCCACTATTTATAGTCTTCAAAAGATCAAAGATGCGTATCGATGCGTGCGATTTTACGCTGGTGCATATTATCTTCCAAGAATGACGATTGCAGATTTATAAGCATATATTGCATTGTGGTTGCCACGTAGTGATTTGAGATCTGGGGTTGCTAGTGCCATAATCCATGCGACATGTGCCATGTGTTGATTGCTTGACGATCTTGGCTATTAATAACAGGAAGATTTGATTGCGTAAAGTTTTTAAGGGAACACTGCCGCATGAAAACTTTAGCGCAGGAGGAATATTATCATATGGGAACACTGTCGCATGGGAGTATTGAGAGTATTGCCGCATGAGACCTTTGTTATGCTGATGCTGGCGTATGATGCTCCAAAGTAGTCTGTCAGTTGATGGTGGGCGCATGTCTGCCTCTAGTATATGATCTTGGATGCCATCAACACATGGCTTTTGACTACATTTGGCGCATTACTCCCTTTGGCGCATGGCTTTGGCTGTCCTCTGCGCATGGCCTTTGGCTGCGTTTGGCACATGACTGCGCATGGCTTGTAGTTGCATGGGGCACATGGTGTAGATTTTTTCATGCTACTGTAAGACCCCCTCCAAAGTTTTTGAACTTAATTATGTTTGGAATACTTTGAACAGAAGCATGGATGATGAAGGCTCATGGATTACTTCTGCGCACCAGTTTATTGACGCAACAACTTTGTTGGCGCATCAATGTTTATGGCGCATAAACTTTTCCAATACGGATGACAAGCTGTCGAGTTGTTTAAGTGGATAGTGGTGCTTTGATTCTCGAGCGGATATCTGGGGATCCTACGCCGTCGTCCGATACATGTGGTGCTAACACCTAAGTGTCATCTCTTAGTAACTAAGTTACACGAGAACTGAACCGTCGGCCGCCTGTCTATTGTCGGGCATCCCCCTTATATTTAGGGGTTTAGATAAGGAAGAGGGATACTTTTTGCTATATTTATTCCTCCTTCTTCTTCTCCTTTACCCTCTGATCCTCGACATCATTCAGCTTCCATGGCAAGGGTAAGGCGCAAAAGGCCGAGGTCACGGTCGAGCCATTTGTCGCTGATCTGGCGAATCCCAATGTGAGGGAGGTAGTCAAAGGTAACGGCGACAATGGTGGCTTGCTATTCCTATTCGCGCCTCTTCCTTCGATTTGAATCACATAGACACTTTTACACAGTCTGCTGCATAAATGGGCCATAATCTAGAACATGAGTAGACAAATCCAATGCCGAAGCGCATGGACGTTGCTGTAAAGGTTCGTCTTGTAGATGCGCTGGAGGCTTACCAAAATTTTGTGCATGGATGTGGTTATCTCAGGACACTCATCATGAACTATGCACTTGAAAGTATATGCACTTTCTCCGTATTCGTAGGTATGGCCAGTTTTACTTTAGTACGTCGTGCCCATAACATGTGTTGAGATATCATACGATGTCGCTCCGCGCATGGGTATAGCTAGTTTCACTTTACTGTACCGCGTCCATGACATAAGCTGAGAGATCATGCGTTGTTGCTCTGCTCATGGGTCGAGCCAGTTTTTATGCTGCACCGTTATATGGAAATGCGCGGAGTGGCCATGCGCGCATAAATGGCTTTGCCTTGGTCCCAAGATGATGTGCATGTTTACCCTGCGCATATGTATTTGGGGGATCATGACACTTTACCTTCTGGGATTCTAATTTCTTTTGTTTGTGCAGTGTCAATGATTATGCCTTCTCTAGGTGAGATCCTCTTTGGTCCTTTCCTCAGTTGGTTGGGTTTGGACTTTGCTGAGGAGGTGGTTAACCTGGCAAATGCTCACATCGCTAGTGGCCAACCCTCAAGGAGAATGGAACTTATTAAAGAGTGACTTCATCTTCAACTAACAACAAATAGACTCGGGGAAGATCCTAGTGGCTGACGAGTCTGAAAAATACTTTTTCATGCCTCAATTCCTATTCAGGGACATGGTGAATTCTACTGATGGAACAATGCTAAAATTCAAAGAGAAGTGGTATTTTGAAGCTAACGATGTAAAGAAGCATATCCCCAATATTGAACGTCAATTACCACTCTTGGCCTTCACATATCCGGCCTCGAAAAGGAAAATGAATTGGGAGCTTACTCCTATACTTGGCAGGATGCTAACCGGTCGTTTCAAAGTCCAGTCGAGCACTAATCAGAGGGATGTCTTTGGATATTCCCGGGACGGGCCATCTTATTCCCTGCGTGTCACGACCCGCACCCGGTATAGGGGCACGAGTACGTGGGTACGTCCAGCCTACGTTGCAGCATCGGCGGTAGAACGTTGTCTAGGTCAATACACTATCTAATCAATCTCTCACGAATATCCAACTCCATAAGGAGACACAGATATCACAATATAATATGGAATACTCAATCACATAAACTAAAGTACGATAAGATATCGAAGAAAATAAATGAAATACAAGACAAGTCTAAACAATAATAAATAGTCTAACTTGCAATTAATAATATCCATATCTCCAAGTATGCTGGAAACAAGTCCTCTATGTCACAGTCTGAAAAAAATATCCAGTCAGGATTGGAGCGAAGTACAAGCACTAACAGCAATTCCATGTATATTGACAAAAACTATAATACAGTGTAAAGAAATACAAGATGGATATAAATACTGGCAATAAACAATACTGGAATAAGAAGATATCAGAAATAGAAATACTGGAGCATATGTCATCATCAATGTACATCTAGCAATGAAATAGAAATACAAGTGCACGCTAGAACAATAAACTAGTATATAAGTGAATGCTAGAATCATAACTAGAACATAAGGAATGATATATCAACATACTAGAGATACATGTCAAGAACATCTAACTAAGTGTGTGAAACATCAGCATATCATGTGATCGGCTTGGGACTGATCAGGCTTGTTACATATGATTAGCTATGATTCATGTAAGGTCAGGCTAACCATCCGGATAGCTATGATGCGAGCAATAGTCAGGCTAATCATATATAACAGGGCTATGAGGCATGTAATGGTCAGGTTGTACCGACGTGAGGTATGTGTGAGCTATGATTCATGTAAAGTTTGGGTATGATCACATAAGCTACTAATATTTCTCCGTTTTCCCCAGCTAGCACGATGGATTCCAAATTATGACTCCTCGTGATAGGTCTCGATAATGCCAACTCGTGTAAACAACAGTGTCAGAGTCATGCACGCTATACAACTAGAATTATAGAGATAATCAACATAATAGAAACTGTCAGAGAATATAATCGCCTGGGGTCCTGCTGCTGGCAATAACAATGTCCGATTTCCGAGGTCTTGTCTGAAAATCCAACAATCCTATAGACATCATATAATACAATATTGCATCAGACATTACTCTAACACATATTTATAAATACACTGGACTCAGGGCTATGCTAGGTATGACACTGGTCAACTAGGGTCAAGTGTGCGTCAAGTTGTACGGGTGTCGCATCTGCAAATGCTGTGTACAATTGACAGTCAATAATACGGGTCTTGCCAGTACGTCGGTGTACATATGGCAGTCTGCTATCATGCTACGTGGTCACACTTGGGTCATCTAGTAGATAGACATATAATACATATTATTATCTATCATGTACATTAATACTAATAATTTATATATATATACCAATTAAATACATATACAATATATACTAGTTTGAACAATATATACATACTAATTATATATATATATATATCATATTGAATAATGTACACATACTAAATATATGTACATACTAACATATACTAATGAATAACCAAATATACATGTACTAAATGTATACTATATACATACGTACAAATCCTGAAGGAGGGCAGGGACGAACCTGCGCACGGGCACGACGATGATGACGGCGATGTTGTGGATGACGATGGTTATGACTACGGTGACGATGATGATGGTGAAGATGTTAATGATGTTTAAGGTGATGGTGTTGGTGATTATGGAGGTGATGGTCATGATTATGATGAAGGTGAAGGTGATGATGACGATGTTTACGACGATGGCGATGGTGATGACAACGATGATGGTGGTGAAGACGATGATGATGGTGAACTTAGGCGAGGTTAGGAAGAACTCAGGTGAGGCAGTCCGGCCAGGGGAGAGGAGAGGTTGAGGTAGATAGGAGGTAGAAGAGATGGTCGCTGTGCAGGCTGCTCGGGCTCCGGGGATGGCCGGAGAAAGGACAGGTCGAGGTCGACGGTGCTGTCGTCGAGTTGGACAGGAACGGTGGTCGACGGATTGAGGGAAGGAGGAGGATGGTTGCTCTGTTGGTCGTCTGCTCGGAGGAGATGACCGGAGTTGGCGAGGTGGGGAGGAAGGAGATGGAGAGGGAGGTTGGGATATGGCCGGTGGGGCATGCAGCGTTCTGGTGGAGGCGGGTTGGGCAGAGGTGGTCGGGGTAGTCTACGAGGAGGTCCGGTGAGGCAGGGCTCGGGTCTGAGGGGAGATAGGGGAGGGGAAGGTCGACGAGGGACTGCGGGCTTCAGGCAATGGCGGGGTACAGGGAGTCGACAGGCGGGGAGAAGTCGGTGGGTTCCCGTCGTGGTGGTGATCGTATGGAGGAGAATGACGTGGGGTTTCTCCGGCGAGGGGATGTCGTATGGGTTGAGATAAGAGTCGTGCACAGGTCGAGCCCGGCGGGTGCTGCTCCGGTGGAGGGTCGGAGTTGGACCGGGGGAGAGGGATGGAAGAAGGAGATGAATAGGGTATATGGGGGAGGATTCGACTGAGATAGGTTTTAGGCTGGAAAAAAATAAGAAAAGAAAAGAAAGAAATATTATATATGTGTAGGTCTTGGTTTGACCTAGAAATTGACTTGGTCAAATCCTCTTGGGATTGGGCCTTGTCATGGAGATATTTCAATAGACTATGATTTAAATGGGTTCAAAAGAATGGCTAGGATTCAATTGATTCAAATAAAGGAGGGTCATGGTTCAAGGAGGTTGGTGTTGAATTACACACTCCTAAAAATTATGGAAAAATATACATGAAGGAGAATTGAGTTTCTTTACGTGTCATGTCCAATAGGGTGGGCACCTTAATGCACTTTTGCACAAAAGTGCCCAACAATTGGAAAATTGCACATAGTTGAATTTACGGTTTAATAAATTAAAATAAATGTAATTGGTGTTCTAAAATAAAAATTAGAAGTACAAGGGACTGAAATTAAGTGGGACACAAGTATCATGAATGAAGTAGACTCAGAATATAATATTACCCTAGTTTGGGTTGCTCAAAATAGGTCAAGATTTTGTCTCCAATTTTGATTGGAACGCACAAGGATACAAAATTGGATTTATAGGGAATTAATTGTAGTCGGTCGCGACGAATGTCGTGCGACTAAAATAAAGCACAACAAGACATGGTTATGAGTCATACCGAGATCAAAGTAACAATTTGGCACATCTAGGACAAGGGTGTGAATTCAGTTGGAAGACAATGGCTAGTGTAGTGTTCTAATTATTGAAGCAACGATAAAGTGCAACAATCAAATAAAATTACGGCAATTTAAATATAATTAATTATCATGCAATTATTTACATATTAATTACGAAAAGACAAAAATACCCCTAATCTGAAATATGGGGGTGACACTGCGTGTACTATATCCTAGCAGTTTGGTCAGTGATGTGGGTCCTGAATTTTTGGCTTTTGGTGCGTCTACACTTATGAACCGCCTTTTGGAGAAAAATCTTTCATATTTGCCCGGCTCCATTTGGGGAACCAAATGGATTCATAATGATCATGAATGGCACAATCTGAATTTATGGATTCTCTTAATATATGAGGCAGATCTGAAAGGCCTGGGACTGTACTACGCCCTTACGGTTACCCAATATGGAGTGGAGGTGAACCACCCCATGTTCCTTGCTCTAGCTGAGATGTATAATTGCTACTCCGGGACATTCTTTACGCCTGACGGAGAAATGGGCCTGGCCCTTCATGATATGTACAAAATTTTCAAGCTCCCTTGGGGCACAGAGACGTACGAGAAGTACACTCCTTGCAACAAGGAACTTATAGCCTTGGAGGCGAAAGAGCTCGAAATGACGGGCGTATATAAAGAGCTGATGTGCCACCACCAAGTAGGTCATTGCTTGGACAAGATGAGGGCTGCTCCTCACGTTACCCTTTGGAAAAAGTATATTTTCAAGGAGTATAATGCGGGACCCAAGAAGGTCTATTTTATCACTCGCCAGGCCTCCACACTGGAGGCTATATAAAATCTGGTGAATTCTTTGAATAAAAAGAACCCCAAGGTGGATGCGTCCGGGAAGCCGGACTCTAAAATTTATACCTATTTTTGCCCATGACATGTTCGAGTTGTCCCCGAAGGCGGCATTAGCAGACTATTTGATGATATGGCTTCACAATTTTATATTTTTGGGTGGAACGGGATCCCTTGAAAGAGTGAGCAGAAACCATATTCTGTCGGTCGTGAGGCTTATCTTCGGCCACATACTCGCTCTCCTTCCCACAATGGTTTGCAACATCAATCGTGGACTATGAGAGTTCGTAGAGAAGATGACACCGAAATAGGAGAATAGTGGTGCCTTTCCTCGAGTGGAATTGCCTTACCACTATCTGATGGATTGGTTAATTCTGCACCACCCTGCCGTAATGAACCCTGGAACGTAGGAGGTTATTCATGAGGGGGACGCCTTCCTTCGTCGTTACCATAGGATGAAGTGGCTCCACTCGGACATACCTGTTATCTGGAAGGTTCTGAGTCATATAAAAGGATATGACTTCTTTGTGATACCTCCCTCTTTCGCCGGCTTTACCGAAGGTGAAGATCTTAAGAATGTCGGGATCGAGGTCTCCAGTTTACCGGAGAAGGTTTTTTACTGGCTATTATCGATCCAGCCATCGCACCTGGTGTACCGAAACAAAGATAAGGTGTACTTGGAGCCGTATTTACCGAGTCGATTTGCTCGGTAAATCGGCTATAGCTAGTTGTTGTTAGGCACCCTAAGACCCTGTCTGGGATATGTGGGGAGTCTACTTGACGGAGCTCGGGCATTGAAGTATTATAATACCGGATGCACCCAGGTACGGTTCATAATGCCCCTACGAAGACCCGAGACTCATATTTTGTCCGCAGCCGTAAAGTTTTATTGCTCGGTAAATAACTTATCCCCAGGCTACAACCGGAAGCAAAGTTTTATTGTCGGGACCAAACTGGAGGTGTCGCAAAATATCATCCAAAGGGTCCGGTAATACCGACCCTGGGAGCCGCTTTGGAAACCCAAGGTGGGAACCCGTCGACGGAGTCAGCCATCGTGGCCTCAATGCGATGCTCTATGACCAAGGCAGGCTCTTCTGCTCCAAAGCGAGCGAAGAAAATTATTATTTCCAAGAAGACGGGGATAGTGTAACCTGCTTCTCTGCCTCTTAAAAGGGGTGGGGGATAGTCCTCAGCACTGGCTTCGTCGGTATTAGTGTTATATCATGTATCTACATTTTCCTTTTCTTCTCCTTGACTTGTTTGTGCTATTGACTTTTTTCCTATTTTGTGTATGGGAGTCACTATTAAGGCCAAGTGTGCCAAACTGAGGTTGAGCTAAGCTCCACCTTCTTTAGACGAGGATGTGGAAGTTGTAACCAGTTCTCCCAGGAGGACCCTGTTTGAGGAACCTATCCTTAAGGACCCTACCCTTAAAGAAACTTTCCCTAAGGTGCCCCTAGCAGGGGAGATTGATGATTGGGACATCCCATTAGACGAGGAGATCCCGATTGACAGTAACCCTTCATTTGACTTTACAAAGGATGATTTTTTTAATCTGATGGCTACTTATGATGCCGGAGGAGAACCTTCAGGGCAATCGACTCCTTCGGACATGTCTTTTATGACTTACTCATTGAATAAACTTTTTTTGCTTTGCTTTTATGTACTCCTTGTGAGGGTGTCTAAAATTATAACAAATTGTGTAGGCACTCCTCGAGCAGAGTCTTCTGGCAGAGAGGGAGATGATGCTATGGAGGCAAAGGAAGAGGAGCTCCATATTTTTCTGTAAGAATTAGTCCGAGCGCGTGCTGAGGAAGCACCAGGGCTTGGAGAGAAAGAGACTCCAACCACAGGGGAACCTAAATTGATGCTGACTTCTACATGAGTTAGTACCGAAGGGACGCCTTCTATTGTATTGCCTGTAGCAGGCCATGCTACGAAAATAGATGCGTCAGTTGAAACACCGGTATAGGAGATTCCGAACCTGAGTTTAGTCAAGTAAGAGCTGAAGAGGTGCCGGCCACACAAAACTTTGGGACAATGACAGGGCATGGTTCAGTAGGAGCTGAAGAGGTAACATCTACGCAACCTTTTAGGCCAGTAACGGGGCCTACATGGACGGTTGAACGGCCTCCAGCTTCATCAAGTGAGCAGGAGATTGAGCTTCTACTTCTTCATATTATAACTCTTTCAATTGCTGATTTTGCCTTTCCTTTGTCATGACAATTGTCCTAGTATCGGTCATGGCTTCTTCCTTCGTGGGACACTCCTATGCGCTGCCTCCTATGACTTCGTGACCCTGGCCGAGGTGGATGGCTATGCAAAATTATGTATTGAGACTTTCTACAATATCTTGAAGCGGGGAGTGTCCGACGTTCTGGAGAAGGACAGACCTTTCACCGTGGCCAGGGCCTCAGCGTTGTCTCAGATCAAGATGATCAGAGACTACCCTGGTTATGAGGGCACTGTTGATGTTTTGGAGGCATCTGTGGGTGAGCTGGAGGACCGCCTCATTGAGCTTAAGAGGTTTGACATGACTGGTCTCACATCTTTAATTGTTGAGGAAAGGAGTAATTTGATTGCCGAGGTTGCAGAGGACATATCGTCTTACTTGCTCCCTAAAGAGATCCTTGATCGCGAAGCACCAAAAGCAAATGCAAAAGAGATGGAATTCGTTGCTGCTAAGGAGACTCGTGCCTGTACTGGGGAAATGCTAGCCAAATATTTAACGAATGTATGGACACATATTATGCAGCTTTAGTAGAAAGAGGCCAGACTTGAATCCGACCCTCATCGTATGACGGAAGAGGAGCTCATCCTCAACAAATAGGCCGACGATAATGCTTGTTAGATTTAGAGCTTGAGGGTCCAGATGGCCAATTTGGAGGCCAAGCACGAGAGGCTAGCTATTTTCCAGGATAAGACTACGCTGCAACAAGAAGTCGAACGTCGAACCGCAGATAGTGGCCGAGTCAAAGTATATTCCTTGAGGCGTCGGATTACTGGGCTATGTACTAATATTGAAGACTCTTAATGGTCATAGGTCTCCCGGATCTTGTTTTGTTTTGATCAGGGCTTCCGTTCCTTTGATGTATCTCTCTTTTATGCGAAAAGAAATAAAGCTTTCATTTTTTGTCATGAATGTGAATATGAACATTATACTAGAGGTTATATGGACGTAGTATAATATTTTGCTAAAATTTTTTGTTGGACTTATTACCCAAGGCACACTTATTATTTAAGTACATGTAATAAGTTGGAATGACGTGCATCGTTAGAGGTACTATGGACGTGACGATGAATAGTCAGTAAGTAGAAACATTTTGCTTTAAGGTGACAAAGCAAAGTACTGAAAATGTCTTACTCAAAGGTAAATATTGACTTGGTAAGGTCTTTTTGTGGAGATAAAATTAAATGAGTCAGAGGTAATATGAATGTAACTGTCTTCCATTCTACTGGGGAGGCTAAACAGCTTCATAGTTCAGAGGTGATGTGGATGTTAACTACTTGCCTTGGAAACTTTTTGAGGATCTATTATCCATTGCGCACTTGGGACTCCCGAGTACGGATAACAGTTTTTACCGCGTACAGTGGACGCAGACCGAATTACATGTCGGGCAAGAAATGCAATACATATGTTTATTATTATTATTATTTAATTTAAAGATAGCCCTTTATTGAGAAAATATGGTATCTTTTTTGAGGGAATTCATCATTATAGGACGATATATCAGTGGAAGCCATGACGTACTCTTCCAGTTCATCTCCTTCAGTGCCCGTTACTAATGCTGACGGTGCTGGAGTCTTCCTGCGGAGTATAACTACCAGAGGTTCTAGGGCCTTTATTGTGGGAGGATCCTTGTTCGACGGATGTCCCTGACTCCGGAGCTTGACTACTAAAGGCTCGGGAACCCTTCCGCGAAGCTTGACCACAAAAGGAGCATACACGTGGATGAGACATCCTTTAAGATAGACTTTTAGAGGTTCGTTTTGAGCTGAACTTACCTATGCTTCATCATCAGCGTCGTCACCTACTTCAACCTGGTGGATCTGTTTATACAAGATCGAGTCGGAGTAGTAGGCTTCGACTCCTTTGAAAAGATCAACATCGACAAATTCTGTCTTGACGACGTCGTTGTTGTCAATATATTTCAGACATTGGTGGTGAGTCGATGGCACAATCATGTACTCATGTATTAAAAGATGGCCCAGGAGGACGTTGTAAGACACCTCGACATCGATGACGTAGCAAGTCACCTCTGTCCGCAGGTCGCCTATTTGACAATTCAGGTGAATCTTCTCCAGAGGATAACTCCTCCCTGTATTGAAGCCACTGATGTTCGTGTTGGTCGCTGCCAACCGATTCATGGAGATCCCTAAGGTCTGGAGCAGACTTCGGGGTATGATATTGAGAGGTGATCCTGAATTAATGTGCATCTGGTCCATCTTAATGGCGCCGATATACCGTGTATAGTATAATGGCCTATCGTGCCTGTTATTTTTTAGCAACATATCTTGTTGTGAGAATGTTATATTCGGGACTATCTCCATCACATTATTGCAATGGGGACATGCAGCGGGATCCTCGACCGACGGTTTGACTTGGGCGAGGTAGGAGTCGACATTCTGTAATGCCTCACTCAAGACATCACGAGTCTTTTTTGAGAGATGAAGGAGCTCGAAGAGTGATAACTTTGCTAGAGTATTGGCAAGCTGTGCCAATGTCATAACCCGCACCAGATGTAGGGATGCAAGTCGAAAACAACGCCCAGCCTACGCCGCGGAATTGACAGTAGAATGCTGTCTGGGTAATCTATCTAGCAATATAATATACCACCAAACATATCAATATACTCAATCACAGATCTAAGATAGAAAAGAGTAAGAATATGATAAAGAATATAATAGTCACATACAACTCATGAGTCTAAAATAATAACATCAATGAGTCTGAAAGAATACTAACAAATAAGCTGGAGACAAATCCAGTACAAAGAATACTAAGAAGCTACAAGTTTTGGGTCATCTGTCTCAGTCGGGATAAGTCCCTCCTGAGCCAGGGTCTCTGACTCTAAGCCCACAACATCCTGAGGTCCATAATGTGTACGGTACCACTCATCAGTGTCATCTGGAAAAAATATATTCAGTCAGGAAAGGAGCAGAGTACATCTCTAACAACAGTTCTAATCAATGATAAAGACTATATAACAGTAAATAGATGTGAATATACAAGATGAACAATAGATACAAGAGATACACAATAAGGAACTACTGAAAATAAATACAAGAATGAATAATATGACAATGAACAAGAATACTAATGTCTAAGTGAGTGAGTACTAGCTTTAACATGTGATCAGCTTAGAAACTTGCACAAGAGTATAATGGCCTGGTTAATCATACGTGCGGTGTATGATCAATACTCACAAGGAATAAGACATGCACAAGAAGGGTATGATCACATATCTACACTAAAATACTTTCCACCCTCGACTGGTATAGTAGATCCAACCATGGTATGGTATGTTATGGCACAGGATTATCTAGGAAGGTAGCAATTCTGGAAGTTTCGTTGGGTTCGTATTATCGTTCCTGACTTGTTGACACTGAGTTTGAGTAATTTGGAGACCTTTGACCCAGACACACTTTTCGGTGCAAAGTGGCCCACATGTGGATCCCGCTTTGGCCCGAAAATATCATTTTTGCCCTTGTGTCCAAATTGGACTTAAGGACAGACGTTTCTAGCTAATTGATATCTTCTAAGACTGTTGGTGATGTTTATTACAGCTTTTGGAGGAGTACCTACAGGATCTACTGATACAGGGACGACTATTGATATTCAAACCCCAGGCAAGTGTACCTTGCCAAACCCTGCAGCTTTGCTACTTATTTTTTTGACTTAGTTATACATCAGTGGGCAAGTATACCTTGCCAACTTTACAGTTCTTGTTGCATATTTCCTTGCTTTATTTATATTGCTGTGCATGCTTAACCTAGGGCCGTGTGACTTACTTAGCGTCCGATTATTAGTCGGGTGCCAACACCGTACGCGATGTTGTGTATGTCATCTAGAGATGGACATTCGTGACCCCTTTACATTCTCGTACTTGTCTTATCAAGTACATTATACCCAGGACACTTGATACTATACATGAGACAGGATCTTTCTGAGTTATTCATGGTGATTCTGTATAGGATACAGATTTTTGACATAGACATTATACTCTTGGATACTCTATAACTTACTGCATTAGCTATAATCTTGCGTGCCATGTACATGAGACGTTATGGACATGAGACGTGCGATTATATTGGGTGGGGAGAGATACACAGGCTACAGGCTGATTACATATATATTCCCCTACTACTGTGAGGCACAAGACTCTGAAACCCGAGCTTGGCCCATTACTCATTATTACCGCTACCGGCTCCCCGACACAGAGCTTGTAGTGGCTCAGCCTGAGTACTCGTGATGCTCTCATCTTACATTTCATATAGATGGTTATATAGCTTACCCTATTTATTTTATTATGTGTTGCACTGCATTTATTTTGGCTTGTATTATCTGTACCTTGCTATGTCCCCTGAGGACCTGGATCCGGATTATGTCCCCAGGATTTGCAGACGAGATCTATCCCGAGGTATACGGGATCGCAGCAGGAGCAGATACATGAGCTGTACCGACAACTGAGGATGAGGTGTTAGCTGAAGACTTTTCCTGAGCATCTATGTTTCATGCTCAGTATTTACTTTATACAGTCATTTATATTTTGGTCTGTTGAACCATTGTATCAGATATTTATCGGATTGTTCCCCGAAGCACTTTGTTGAGACTAGTTGATGATTTATATTTCTTATATCTGTGGATCATATTTTATCTTGTGTGGATGAGATTCGTTGTGCCATGTTGTCGTAGACTTATTTTACAGCTTAAGTACACTCTGATGGATCCATTAAATTGGGTTTGTCCATCAGTGTGTGCTGCTGGCCATTGCCACGTGTCTGGTCCCTCGATATTTTGGGACTGGGGCATGACATGGTTTTTGTGGTGGCCCATGCAGGTCTACGACAAAATTGTTCGGTTTCAACTTAGGGACTGAACAAGCCTGCCCTAAGGATAGGATAAGTTATAGGATCTCATCCATTTTTGAACTCTATATCGAAGTCGAGTTTGTTACTTGATTTGCATCCTGTTTGATTCCTCTGAGCGTTCTTATAGTTTATCTTTTGGTTGCAGAGTAATGGATCCCAGGAACGGAGATGAGATTCCTTTGGATACACCACACGACGCTGTGGTTACTTATGTAGACGGAGTGACACCAGGCAACGAAGGACAAACATCGCAGAGCAATCAAACCGGTCAGCCTAATCCAAGGTTCCGACGAGAAGACATCCCACCTCCACCATAGTTCACTCCACAGATGCCAGTTTTCCCGCCAGGACAAGCCATGGACGGGCAACAGATATTTCAGATGATGTATGCCATGATGCAAGTCCAGCAGCAGGTTCAGCAGTAGGCTCATCGCTACGAGGCAGAGTATTTGAGAACCAGCCTGGTATCCGTATTGGAGCAGGCAAATCCACCAGCGAGGCGATCAGCGACGGGATCTATCACCGATTCTTGTCAGCTCAAGCCACGTACATTTTCTGGTAAAGAGGGGCCAACAGAAGTTTACGAATGGCTCACGAACATTCAGCACCAGTTGGAAGCAGCTGAACTTCCGAGAGAAAAGTGGATGACTGCAGTCAGAATACAGTTAACTGAAAATGCACATCATTGGTGGTTAGCAGAAGAGAGGAGGCTCGGACAGGACCGAGTCACCTGGGAAGAGTTCTCCAGACTCTTCAGAGAGATGTATATTCCAACAGTTGCACAGTCGGAACTCAGAGACAAGTTCAACCGCCTTATCCAAGGCAATATGACAGTGGAAAAATACAACGCAGAATTTATTCGCCTAAGTCGCTTCGCCCCAACCTTGATTTCGACAGAGGAAGAGAAAGCTAAGAAGTTCTTTGATGGACTGAAGTTCGAGCTCCAGAGATTGATTGGATCGGTCGCACCTATATCGTATACCGACGTCCTTGCAACAGCACGACGCATGAAGCGCGTCACTAGAAGAGAGTCAAATCTGAAGAGGCCAATCACATCAGCACCATCCAGGACAACACATGGGGATTCTGCAAAACGATCCTGAGGAGTATGCCAGAGAGGACAGCACACAGGGGCATATCTCTCCCTACTTGTCACCACTGCGGCAAGGTAGGTCACATTGAGAGAGAATGCAGACGCAAGTTAGGACTATGCCTAGCTTGTGGATCAAACCAGCATTCAACCAGATACTGCACCGAGCGCAGAGAAGGAGCACCGAGACTAGCTTTACCTGCACCACGACTAGCTTATCCAGCAGTAGAAGCACATCAGACAAGAGAAGTTATATGCCAAAATCAGTAAGTGTGAGTTTTGTATGGATAAAGTGCCTTTCTTGGGACATATCATATCAGGAGAAGGACTTTCAGTTGGTTCGGAGAAAGTTGCGGCAATAGAGACTTGGCCTACACCCATATCAGTTGCAGAGGTGAGAAGTTTTCTCGGACTTGCGGGATATTACCGAAGGTTTGTAGAAAATTTCTTAAGGATTCCGGAGCCTATGACAAAGTTGACACGTAAAGACCAGGAGTTTATATGGACAGAAGACTGCCATAAGGCTTTTGAAGAATTAAAGAGAAGATTAACAATAGAACCTGTCTTGACTCTTCCCTCAGGGTCAGGAGGTTTTGTTGTTTACAGTGATGCATCAGGTAGTGGACTATGATGTATTTTGATGCAACATGGCAAAGTCATTGCTTATGCATCGAGACAGTTGAAGGTCCACGAGAAAAACTACCCAACACACGATCTGGAATTAGCAGCAGTTATATTTGCATTAAAGATTTGGAGGTACTATCTTTATGGGGAGAAGGTAGACATCTTTACCGATCACAAGAGTCTGAAGTATGTATATACTCAGAAGTAGCTCAACATGAGACAGAGACGCTGGCTTGAATTGATGGTAGATTTTGACATAGATCTGCAGTATCATCCGGGAAAGGCGAATGTCGTAGCAGACGCACTCAGCAGGAAGCCTACGGCTTATTTCTTGACGATGCAGCCGGAGTTATTGAGAGATCTACAAGAGCTTCAGATAGAGGTTGTTTTACCAGGACAGAGTGGTTTGCTGGATAATCTCGAAGTTAAGTCTTCACTTATGGAAAGAATTAAAGAGGCATTGTCCACCGATGCTAGATTTCGAAGACTCAAAGAGAGGACAGAAGTCGGCATGCAGACAGGACTTCGCATACATGAAGACATGACCTTAAGGTTTAGGAATCGCCTGTATGTTCCAAATGGAGAATTGAGACATGAGTTAATGACTGAAGCACATAGCTCTATGTACTCTGTTCACCCAGGAGGAACCAAGATGTACCGAGACTTGAGGCAGTATTATTGGTGGCATTGAATGAAAAGGGAGATTGCAAGATTTGTGGCTAAATGTTTAGTATGTCAGCAAGTAAAGGCCGAGCACCAAAGGACTGCAGGTATGTTATAGCCGCTTCCTATACCAGAATGGAAGTGGAAACATATCACGATGGATTTTGTCACAGGATTTCCAAGGAGCCCCAGCGGAAGAGATGCAGTATGGGTTATCGTAGATAGACTCACTAAATTGGCACACTTCTTGCCATTTAGAGTTGGACAGTCCACAGAGGTACTAGCCGACATGTATATACGACAAATCGTCAGATTACATGGAGTGCCGGTTATTATTGTATCAGATCGAGATTCGAGATTTACATCTCATTTCTGGCGAAGCATGCAAGAGAGTCTTGGCACCAGACTCAAATTCAGCACAGCTTACCATCCACAGACAGATGGTCAGTCAGAGCGCACCATTCAGATCTTGGAGGATATATTACGATCGTGTATGCTAGACTTTGGAGGATCTTGGGAAGATCATTTGCACTTGGTGGAGTTCTCCTACAGCAACAGTTATCAGGCCAGCATTCAGATGGCACCATTCGAGGCACTATACGGAAGGAAGTGCAGATCATCTATATGTTGGAGTGACGTTGGTGAACGTCAAATACTGGGTCCAGAATTGATAATACAGACAGTGGAGAAGGTAAAACAGATTCAGAATCACCTTCGAGCAGCCCAGGACAGACAGAAGCATTGGGCTGATACGCACAGACGTCCCCTAGAGTTCAAAGAAGGAGAGCATGTATTCTTAAGGATTTTGCCCACTCGAGGTACTATTAGATTCGGCAACAGAGGCAAGTTGAGCCCAAGGTATATTGGGCCATTTGATATTCTAGAGCGCATTGGTGAGGTGGCTTATCGTCTTGCATTACCTCCATCCTTAGAGGGAGTGCATGACGTATTCTACGTCTCACAGCTGAGAAGGTACGTGATCGACCCAAGTCACATAGTCGATCATTCAGAGATCGTAGTAGGCCCTAGCTTGAGATATGAAGAACAACCAGTTGGCATACTCAACATCAGTGAGAAGACATTACGGGGACAGACAATTAGACTGGTTCGTGTAGCTTGGAAACATTATTCTCCTGGTGAATCGACCTGGGAACGGGAGGATAGTATGCGACAGCGTTATCCTCACTTGTTCGCGGATACAGTTATAAACTAAGCATTCTTGTAATTTCCATATTTCTTCCTCTAAGTAGCTTATTCTTTGATTGCGAGGTCGTAATCCTCTTAAGGGGGGTAGATTGTAAACACCCTGATTTTTCAGAATAATTTTTAATATAATTTTCCCCAATTTTTTGGTATTTTTCTGGATGAAGAACCAAGGTAATTATGATTAAAAGATTTTTTAATAATGTTAATTAATGTTAAAATATTATGGATATAATGTTTTATGGTGTAAAATAGAAAACCGGACATAGAAATTTTTTTTGTGAATTTATTGGACTCCGGAAGCAGTTTTAAAGCCCTAAAAGCTATTGGATATTTAAACCGAACCAAACCTGACTAAACCAAAACCAAACCTGACTGAACCGAACTGCTGATTGAACCGAATCAAGCCAAACTAGCATAACGGGTCGGGTCGGATCCGGGTCAACCCGACCCAAACTCGAACCTGACCGAACCCTAAATTTTCCTCCGCCGAATTCACTGTAGTAGCGTATAAAACCCCCTCGGCGTGCGTGCCCAGCCTTCGAAAACCCTAGCTCATCAGCGCCGTCATCTCCCACCGACCTCCCTTGCCTAAACCCTAGCCGACGACGTCGGACTCCCCAACTCTCCGCCTCAACCACTGCCGCCAGGCCGCTCTCGACCAGACCCCTCGTCGGCATCCCCTGACCCGCAGCCGACCTAACTCCCCACCGAGTCCGCCCAGCCCGACTCCCCTTTCTCCGTCATCCGCCTCGTCGACGACCCCGCTCAGCCGAGCGCTAACCCTTCGACGACTCCGGCCCGCTGTACCTCTGGACCCCGACGCTACTCCTCCGTCCCCGATCACCGCTCCACCCACAGCAGCCCCAAGCCGCTGCCGACCTCACCGCTGCCGCCGCGAGCTCCTCTCCGCCGGTCGATGCAGCCCTAGCAGCGGACACAAGAGCTTTCGACCGGGATGCGAGCAGTAGAAACACGGACACAGGAGCTCTCGACCAGGACACGAGTAGGACACGGACACGAGAATTCAGACTTCTCGGAGCCCTGTTCAGGTAACGTTTTCTCTCACCTCGTGATTCTGTTTTTGATTTCGTCTGTTGCAACACGTAGACTGTATAATCCTCTCGATGTTCGTCAACCCGTTCGGTGTGTCGCGTCCTGTGGTGATCGCAAACCGCGATCCAAAAACAGGAAAACCAACGCCCTATTTCACCCCGGAACTGAGTACGCTCCGCCAAACGGGACGACTTAGTCGCACGCGGTCTTTACCGAAATGTGTGCAACGTTGATACGAACGTGCAAGATTTTGCAGAAGTCGATTCGGATGTGTGTGCACACCGGAATCAATACGTATCCGCCGACAACACCCGTATTCGTCCTTTCTGGAACACGTTGTAACCTTGTGTACACACGTCGGATCGAGACGAAAATTACGTCATTGGACTCATAGCAATACGCTGGTCCTTTGACCCAAGTTTGGTTCGATTCTGAGAACATTGACACAATCGCGTATTGTGCGCCTCACAGGCTCTACTTGATGGGCGATTTTGTGATCGGCTCATCGGAATCCAGTTCTGAAAGTTTCGTTGGATTCGTATCATCGTTCCTGACTTGTTGACACTGAGTTTGAGTAATTTGGAGACCTTCGACCTAGACACACTTTTCGGTGCAAAGTGGCCCACATGTGGATCCCGCTTTGGCCCGGAAATATTATTTTTGCCCTTTGTCCAAATTGGACTTAAGGACAGGCATTTCTAGCTAATTGATATCTTCTGAGACTGTTGGTGATGTTTATTACAGCTTTTGGAGGAGTACCTACAGGATCCACTGATACAAGGACGACTATTGATATTCAAACCCTAGGCAAGTGTACCTTGCCAAACCCTGCAGCTTTGCTACTTATTTCCTTGACTTAGTTATACATCAGTGGGCAAGTATACCTTGCCAACTTTACAGTTCTTGTTGCATATTTCCTTGCTTTATTTATATTGCTGTGCATGCTTAACCTAGGGCCGTGTGACTTACTTAGCGTCCGATTATTAGTCGGGTGCCAACACCGTACGCGATGTTGTGTATGTCATCTAGAGATGGACATTCGTGACCCCTTTACATTCTCGTACTTGTCTTATCAAGTACATTATACCCAGGACACTTGATACTATACATGAGACAGGATCTTTCTGAGTTATTCATGGTGATTCTGTATAGGATGCAGATTTTTGACATAGACATTATACTCTTGGATACTCTATACTATACATGAGACAGGATCTTTCTGAGATCTATCCCGAGGTATACGGGACCGCAGCAGGAGCAGATATAGGAGCTGTACGGACAACCAAGGACGAGGTATTAGCTGAAGACTTTTCCTGAGCATCTATGTTTCATGCTCAGTATTTAATTTATTCAGTTATTTATATTTTGGTCTGTTGAACCATTGTATCGGATATTTATCAGGTTGTTCCCCGAAGCACTTTGTTGAGACTAGTTGATAATTTATATTTCTTATATCTGTGGATCATATTTTATCTTGTGTGGATGAGATTCGTTGTGCCATGTTGTCGTAGACTTATTTTACAGCTTAAGTACACTCTGATGGATCTATTAAATTGGGTTTGTCCATCAGTGTGTGCTGCTGGCCATTGCCACATGTTTGGTCCCTCGATATTTTGGGACTGGGGCGTGACACAGATGTCTGATACGGTGCCTCGAAGACCTAGATATGGAATATAACATCAATACAAGGTTTCGGAAAGAAAATAAGTTAAACTAGTCAACAACTAGGTCAACAAGTCAATTCTAAGTCAAAAGTCAAACTAGGTCAACTCTAAGTCAAATTGGTCAAACTATGGTCAAACTATGTCAACTAACTATTTCTATGTTGCATGAGTCTATCTCAAATATATTGGGTTCAAACATTATAAATCTAGGTCATACCAACTATATCTTAGGATACTAGGATACCGTATCTCACGATAGAAAAATAGGAGATAAAATATCACATACACATATATCAAACAATATTAAATATATAAAATCCTAATTACAAATGCTAATTGGATACCTTGGTTTCGAACCAACTTGGTATCGCAACACTAAACCTCAATCTTGATACCCAAACCCAATACCTTGGGCATCCCCAAATACCTTAATACTTACCTTGGTATCTCAAGGTAAAAGTCAAAACTTCATATATATATACTAACTACCCATAATAACTATATGCTAACAACTAATTATTATAAATATAGTATACTAAAACATAATTAATAATTAAATACATAATATACTAATACCTTATATATATATATACTACCCACAATATTAGTTATTCTTTATTGTATTTCCTCCATTCCTTTGATCATATATATATATATATATATATATATATATATATATATATATATATATATATATATATATATATATATATATATAATTAAATACATAATATATATATATATAACCGCAGAACTGTCGCTAAAAGCCTCCGCTGCCATCGCTGAAACTGCAGATCCGCTGCTGTTACTGCTGTTATTGCGACGATTTCCTACAGCTGTCGTTGTTGCTGAACTGCTACTATCGCTGTTGCTGCTGCAGCCGTCGCTATTGCTGCTGTTGTTGCTATTTCCGTTGCTGCTACTGCTGTTATGTTGCTGTTGTCGCTAAAGCTGTCGCAAAAGCCCCCTATTCTCCCCTTATATATATATATATATATATATATATATATAACACTAATATATATATATATATATAATATAACACATAATATATATATATATATATATATATATATATATATACTTATATGATATATGTATATATATTGTGTATGATTATATATACGTATACATATATGTGTTGTTATATATATGTTACTATATATATGTATGTTATGTCATATGTAGTTATTATGTACATATATATAGTAACATATATATAACAACACATATATGTATACGTATATATAATCATACACAATATATATATATATACATATATATATATATATATATATATATATATATATATATATATATATATATATATATATACATATATACACATCACAATGACTAAGAACAAAAGAGAAATAGATCTAGAAATTAAATTGCACAAACACATGGAGTGTATCACACATGTATCCCACTAAATCTAGGATACGCTTGTGACACGAGTCCATCACACATCCAAACGTACCCCGAAGGACACGGGCAAGTCTAATATATTATTTATGAACAATACGAAGAGTCAAACACAAATCTACGTATCCGTGTCAAAATGTGACTTGCACAAAGTTCCGTGTCGGAGGGAAAATCCCCAAATCAACACGTATCACCAAATTATTGGGATACGACCTACACGTACCCAATTATGGACACGGCACTAGCCCCAAACACACAAGCACATGCCAAATTTATCTATTTGACCAATTAACACACACAACAAATGTCAATCTCAGAATTTCTCCAAAATTGACACAAAAAGTACCATAACTTTCACAATAGGCCTCCTATGAACACAAAACCACATCCTATGGGTAGCCTATGCATATGGGTTGATTTTTCATGGTTAAATCTCAAATTTAGAACCTAAATTAAGGTAAAAAACTGAATAATACCTATTAGGAGATAGATTTCCAATAAAACCTTCAAATGTGATGAAATTGGCCTCCAACTTATAGATCTTTGTTCCTCTTTGTAGATCCTTGCTTCCTCCTTCTAGATCCTTGCTCCACTAGCCTCCAATGGTGATTTGGGAAGGAATTAGGGTAAAATTTGGTAGAAAAAATAATGTGGAATGAAGGAATTTGGTTGAGAGACATTCTAGATCTAGTTTTCAAATGAAAAGAGGAGAGAGAAACTTTCTCCCCCTTCTTTAATAGGCCGGCCCCCCTTACCCCTTCCTCAAGTCACTATGTAATGTCCATTATACCCCTTGGGGGCTCTCATAAAAAAATAATTAAGGAGGGAAGCTTCTAGGCTAATGGTTTAATTAAATTAATCATCCTCCTAATCAATGGGCTTTCTAATTTGGCTCAATTCTAACAATTAATACATGTTGATCCATGAGTCTAAACTAAACTAGTTAGGTCCACTAACACAAGTCTAAAATAAATAACTAATATCTAACAATAATTAAATAATACAACAATAATTATTTAACATGCATAATATTTAATTAGTTATAAAATTACTAAAATATCCTTTCCTAGAAAATATGGTAGTGACAAGTCTACCCTCCTTAAAATAATTTCGTACTCGAAATTTAAAGACGAAAACTACCCCAGACAATAACAGAACATAACAAAAGAACAAAACTAAAGAACAGAACTAAGTATGAAAGAACATACCTCAAGGCACAAATAAATATGGATAACGCTCTCGTATTTTATCCCCTCTCTCCCAGGTAGACTCTCCCGGAGAGTGATGCCTCCATGCGACCTATACCAAAGAAATAGTCTAGTTCCTCATCACCTTCTCTCTCCGATCCAGAATCTTAACTGGCTGCTCTGGATAGCTAAGAGTAGGGCCCACCTCTATCTCCGAGTGATCCAATACATGACTAGGATCTATCACGTACCGTCTCAACTGCGACACATGAAACACGTTGTGTACTCCCTCCAATGCAGGTGGCAAGTCTAGTCTATAAGCAACTGCACCGACCATTTCTAGAATAGTGAAAGGTCCGATGAATCATGGACTAAGCTTCCCGCCTCCACCGAAGCAAATCGTGCCTCATGTAGGAGATATCCTCATAAATACCAAACCACCCACCTAGAACAAAACACAACCTTAAGAACTTAATATATAACAAACAACCAATAACAAGCACAAAACAAAAATCTAAAACTATACCTCAAACTCCAAAGGTCTTCGGTGGCTATCGGCCCAATGTCGTTGTCTGTCCTGTGCCACTCGAAGTCTGTCTCTGATCAACTAAACCATCTTCGCTGCATCTACAACCATCTCTGGCCCAAGCAAAACTCTCTCCAATATCATCCCATGACAAGGGAGTACGACACCTCCGACCGTACAGAGCTTCAAATAGTGACATCTCTATACTAGCCTGGTAGATATTGTTGTAAGCAAACTCTACCAAATGGAGATGGTCCTCCCAAGAACACCCAAAATCTAGTACACAAGTACGCAACATATCCTCGAGTGTCTGAATAGTCCTCTTTGACTGTCCATCTATCTGGGATGATATGTAGTACTGAATTTGAGCTGAGTGCCCAAACTCGCCTGCAAACTCCTCCAGAAATGAGAAGTGAAACGACTATCCCGATCTAAGACTATGTTGACAGGAACTCCATGTATCCTGATGATCTGCCTCACATACATCTCTGCCAGCTTCTCCGTAGACAAATCCACCTTGAAAGGCAAAAAGTGGGCCGACTTGGTCAACCTATCAACAATGACCCATATCGTATCTTTTCCTCCTGTAGATCGTGGACGTCCGGACACAAAATCTATAGTAATGTGCTCCCACTTTCACTCTGGAATGGGTAATGGCTGAAGTAAACCTCCTGGCCTCTGTCTCTCGGCTTTTACCTGCTGGCACACTAAGCATCTAGATACAAACTGTGCCACTTTCCTCTTCATGCCATACCACCACACACTCTCTTGCATATCTCGATACATCTTGTTGGCACCTGGATGCATAAAATTCTGAGAGCGATGCGCTTCCTGCAACACCTTCTCACGCAACTCCCCACTAGGCACACACAATCTAACTCCATGCCGCAAGAAACCATCCTCAGTAATGGTGAACTCATCCTCCAATCATGCTCTCACCTGAGCTCTGATGCTTCTCAGATATACATCCTCATACTGTGCGGCCTTGATCCTATCCATCAACTTTGAATGTATCTGCAATCCTCATATCTGTATCGCACAACCAGGAACTATCACCTCAATGTCCAAGCTCTCCAAGTCCTCCAATAAATATCGATCATGCGTCAAGAACATAGCTACCGGATACCTGCTCAAAGCATCGCAACTACATTAGCTTTTCCAGGATGATACTACAAAGATATATCAAAATTCTTCATTAGTTTCAACCACCGACGCTGCCTCATGTTCAACTCTTTCTGCGTAAAAATGTACTTCAAGCTCTTGTGGTCAGTGAAGATCTCCACACGCTCTCCGTACAAATAGTGTTTTTACAACTTCAGGGCGAAGATGACTGCTGCCAACTCCAAATCATGGGTAGGATAGTTCTTCTAATGATGACGTAATTGCCTGGATGCATAGGCAATCACTTTTCAATTCTGCTAAAGAACACAACCCAAATATTTCCCCGATGTATCACTATAAATAGTGAAACCTCCAGACCCTGATGGCAACGTCAAAATAGGAGCAGACGTCAACCTCTTCTTCAATTCCTCAAAAGCAACCTAGCAATCCTTCGTCCAAACAAACTCTATATCCTTCCTGGTGAGACTAGTCATCGGCTCGGCAATTCTCGAAAAATCATGCATAAACTTCCTGTAGTAGCCTGCCAATCCCAAGAAACTCCTGATCTCTGCTACCGAACTTGGGGTCTTCCAAGATTCCACTGCTGCGATCTTCTTCGGATCTACTGAAATACCATCACCAGTCACAACATGCCCTAAGAACTCCACCTTGTCTAAGAAGAACTCACACTTGGATAGTTTTCCATACAACTTCTCCTTCCTCAGCACATCCAACACAATCTGCAAATGCTCCTCGTGCTCCTCTGGTGTCTTCGAGTATATGAGTATTTCGTCGATGAACACCACCATAAACTTGTCAAGGTACTGATGGAACACCTTGTTCATCAAGTTCATAAATACTGTCGGTGCATTAGTCAACCCAAACGGCATCACCATAAACTCGTACTGACCATACCGAGTTCTAAAAGCAGTCTTCGGTATGTCCTCCGGCTTCACTTTCACCTGGTGGTAGCCTAATCTCAAATCTATCTTAGAAAATACTTTGGCACTACTCAACTGATCGAACAGATCATCAATTCATGGCAAAGGGTACTTATTCTTGATAGAGAGATTATTCAGAGCCCTATAATCAATGCACATGCACACCGATCTATCCTTCTTCGATACAAACAATATCGAGGCTCCTCATAGTGAAGAACTCGATCTTATAAACTCCTTATCCTGTAATTTATCCACCTACTTCCTCAGCTCGACCAGCTCGCTATTGTTTACTCTATAGACATGTTATAAAATTGGTTCTGCACTTGGCACCAAGTCTATAGAGAATTCCACATCTCGATTTGGCGGTAATCCTGATAATTCCTCAGGAAACACATCCAAGAATCTATCAATGGATGCGGCAACTCCTTGTCTTCCACCATAGCTCCATAAATAATGCATTCTTTCTGCTCTGTATCTCCTCTAGCAAACTCGAACTCTGGCTCTGGCGGACCAAACAAAACTCTACATCCTCAATAATCTATACTAGCACTGTGCCTACTCAACCAATCCATTCCGAGTACAATGTCGTAACTCGAAAGTGGCATTATAAGTAGACACGCACTCAACTCTCGACCTCCTAGAGTAACTCTCCGATCCTTGCAAATATCATTAACCAGAATAATGCCTCCCCCGGTCATGATCTTGCAAGTCCTAAGCAAAGACTCAGCTACCAAACTATGCTTCAGAGCAAAAGAAACAGATACAAAACTATGGGAAGCACCACTATCAAACAAAGCTAAAGCTGGAATAGAATCAAGAAGAATAGAACCTGTGATGACATCTCCGGTGGGCTCATCCTCCTCGACGGTCATAGCAAACGCTCGTCCTTAACGTGCACCTTCCCGCTGCTGATGCTGGACATAACGCTGCTGCTGTGTCGGAAGCGGTACCCTCGGCTGTACTATAGGTGGTCTCGCCTGTGCCCTCGGAGCTAAAGCTGCTCCTTGAACCGCACAACGAGGATTGGAAGGACACTCCCTCAGCTGATGCCCTTCAGTACCATAATACAAACAAACTCCCAACCTCTTCCTGTAAACTTTCCAGATGTGGCCGAGCTTCTTGCAGAAGTGGCAGAAAGATTGCTGTAACTGCCTCTGCTGCTATGGTGCTTGGTGAAATGGTGCCTTAGCTGGAATCTGGTGCTGCTGTGGCAGCTGGAAAGGTCTGGACTGGAAATGAGGACATTTGGCATATACTGCACTGTTGTTTGCCCCCAGAAAAGAATTACGGTCTTTCTTGGGCTTCAAACCCAACTCCTGCTCAACCTTGCGTGCCTGCGCAAGTATCTCCGAGTATGTCTCATAGAAAGACGAAATGAGGATCTTCACTTCCCAGTTTAGACTCTCACAGAAATGAATAGCCCGAACCTTCGGCTCTCTCACTAAATACTCTACAAATCAGCTCAACCTGCCAAACTCCGCAACATACTCCTCCACAGACATGCCCCCCTGAATGAGACTCTCAAACTGTCTCCCCAAGTCTAGCATGTCTGCTCGGGCGAAGAACTTCTTCTTGAAGAGGTCCTTGAATACCTCTCAAGACTGTCCCGTGTCAACAAGAATCGGCTCATTCCTGAACCAAGTGCGAGCGACGTCGAACA
The DNA here is from genome assembly GCA_036927795.1 of Iris macrosiphon. NCBI lineage: Eukaryota > Viridiplantae > Streptophyta > Magnoliopsida > Asparagales > Iridaceae > Iris > Iris macrosiphon. Next base: position 36,711 of record JAYESA010000203.1, on the reverse strand, counting down.
GTTGAAGTCCTACCGCCTCAACCTTCAGATCCTCAAAAAGACGGGACACCCTCATAAGACGCTCATTGTCCTCGAGCCAATCATCAGCATAGACGATGCCCTCCGTCCCCTTAAAGACCCTAGACTCTAGCTTCTTGAAGTCCTGAATGTTGCCTGGCCGAAGCTGAGCAACCTGAGGAACAACCTGCTGCTGGACCAGAACTCCTCTCTCGACTACAACACGAGCAAGCTGATGAGCACTCTCGATGCCCTGCCGTAAAAAGTCGATCTGCCTCTGATATGCCTCTGACTGAGCCCTCTGTGCCTCGAGCATCTCACGAAATAGTGTAAACATATGTGTCGCCTCTGCTGGCACGGAAGGTGGAGGTAGAAGCCCCTCATATACAGCTGGCACAGTGTAAACCCCTCGATTTATTCTGTAGATAGTTAGGGTGGATTTAGAAAAATTCTGGTATTGGGTAGCAGATATCGAGGTTTAAAGTAGAGATAACTTATCTGGTATTTAATTTAATTAATTAAACCCTTGGCTTGTCCTATCATTGTTTGATTATTCAGAGCCCAATATCCGCCATAAATTCCGTTCAATTATTGTACTTTCGACTCGACTCGCCAAATTAGGCACTGGATTTTTCCGTCTTTTAAAATCAATTTTTGTGTGCTCTAAATTAATTGTGCAACATTCCGAAAATCGTAACCCATATTTAATTCCTTGTCGGACACCTGTGTCGTTACCCTAAATTTTGGGATACCAACTTAACCCGTTGAGCCAGACCAACTAAAGGGTCCAAGACTGACTCCAAGCCCCCACCATTTTTGGTCTTTGCGTCATTTCCGAATTTTGACCCCAAGTGCCCCAATTAAATTAAATTTGTGGGACACTTTATTTCTATTTAAATCGGGGATACCAACTTTGTAAATCCCATTTTTTAAAACCTAAATTAATCCCAATGCCCTTCTAATTAAACCCGTGCCTAACGCACAACCCCCCCTCACCATGAAAATTACTAAACATATTTTTCTCCGTAATTTTTGTGTCATTTTATGTGTCCATACAATTTTTCGAATTTATGGGGCTAAGTTGCAATTATTAAATTATGTGGCACCACCCTATTGGCCATGAAAAAAATGAGAGGGTCCCAAAATGGGGTCCCATTCTCACCCATCCATTCACCCCCTTCATGAAGAAACCCAAATTCCTCCATATGTAATCACCACCATTCATTCAAATGAGAGTATCTCCACCCTCCATCCCAACACACTCCTTCCCATAAAAAGTCTACATCACACCCCTTCCCCCAAGGCCGGCCCTAATCCCAATACATGGAGAACCACACCCCCCTCTCTCTCTCCTCCCTCCATACACTCAGCCATATGCAAGTTTCTTTTTTCTTCTTCTTCCTTTCTTCTTCATTACTTCTTCTCCTTCCTTTATTTTTCTTCTTCCTGTAGAATACCACCTTCGGCCGGCCGGCCAGCTGGGTCCGGCCAGTGCACCCCCGGCCGACGGTTCCAGCTCGACCCCGCAGCACGGAGCGGCTACCTCCCCCCGGCGGCTGACCGAGCCGCTACTCCGGCGCCTGTGCTGACCGCTTTTATCAACTTCGGCCGTCCCGTTCATCCACCGACCCGACTGTGCAGTGCACCCACCGACCCGACTGTGTAGTGCGTCCCTCCGTCGGCTGTACACTTTCCCCGCCAGCAGTGCAGCCCCCATCCGGACGCTGCTGACCCGCCGAACCACTGCCCAGCATCCCCGCTCTGACCCAACGGTTCACTCCGGTCCCCACGGTGCAGTTCCTGTCACTGTGAACTTCGGTCCGACTGACCACTTCCCCACTCCGGCAGTGCTCCTTCCTCTTCCGGCCATCTCCACCATTGTCACCACCACCACCCTCGACTACTTCTTCTTCAATCTCCAGTCCGGCCAGGCCTTCCATTCCAGGACGACTGCATAACTCCACCGGCCACGCTCCGGCCAGACAGCAACCTCGCCGCGTAGAGGTCGACTTTCTCCCCCTCTCTTTGTGTATTCCAGGTTTTGACTTTGTGTTAATAGGTTTTTATTTATATATATTCGTGTGTTAATGTTAGCTAGGGTTTTACCTATGTATGTTCATGAGAGCATAGTATTAAGGTTTCATTTATAGAGCATGTTGATGATGGATTAAGTTTGATAAAGGACATGGGAATATGACTTTTGGTATGTTGTAGAGGTATAAATTGATAAGATGAATGTAGGTTAGGGTTTTGCCTTCGACATGAATTAAAATAATTTATTTTAGATATCGGTTTATGGAGACTTAGGTTTTTGATCTTTAAATAAAGGATCCAGATATATTTTGTGGGGGTAAATGCTAACTTATTTAATGAGAATTAAATTGGTGAAGGATTTAGGTGTAGTGTAAAATGCTAAATTTAAATGTATGATTAGTAAGGATAATAGGTGAATGACTGTTTGAGGACTAATGTGATCGGTAATTTAGAAACTGGAAATTTAAGGTGATTAACTTAGGGAGGCATCTGGTGACTGGTAACAACGATTTAAAACGAAGGAATTAAAAATCATAAACTGTGCTTTGAGGATGGATTGATGATGTGGTATAAATGACTAGGTGATTTGACGTATCGTATAGATAGTCAACTGTAGTCAACCCCCTAGTGACTTGTTCCTGTGAGTCGAAGCTGAGACTGAGATTAGGTGTAGTTGTGTGTAGCATCCCTGTCTGTCGTAAAATAGATTTTTTATTCTGGTTTGTAACTCGTCTCTAGGTACTGCGGGACCTGAGGACTTGGATGCGGTACCAGATTCCTGCCATCAATAGCCGCACGCAGGCAAGTGTACCTTGTCACTCTGTATTTCAGATTATAGTTATTTATTGTTTCTTTATGTATATTATGCACGTATCTATGTTGACGTTTGATACTTCGCGTCCGGTTCACAATCGGGTGAAGACGTACGTCGAAACACCTTAGTAGGATTGTTGGATGTTTCGTAGCATCCCGATATGCGTACCTGAGTATATCGACACCCCAGGACACACTCATACACTGTGATCATGCCAGATTCCTGTATCCTAATACTGACATCATGACCAGAGACTGGAACGACCTTAGGGTCGCGTTTGTTGAGTTATCTTCCGTGTGTCGAGACTGTTAGATAGAGGTTCAGGTTCAGCGCACAATCGTTGACCGCTTGGGAAGGGGAAGACTGTTACTAGACGTTTGGGCTACTCTGCACGCGCTTATATATATGTAGTATTTTGTAGTGATACCTGTATCTAGTATAGCTGTTTCACCCGTGTGTCTCTGTGCTCGGAGCTACGGTCCGACCCGTGTGTCTCTGTGTTCGGAGCTACGGTTTTATATTAGAAAGCCCATGCGTCGAATATTGTCTTTAAACTGTGTCACACTAGTTGGTTATGATAGAGTACCCTGTCGTGCACTTGTACTTTCTGTTTACTTGGCATGTTATATTTTTGTACCTTGTTACGTCCCTCTGAGGACCTGGTTCCCTGCCAGTTTTTGCAGCATAGATGATTACGGAGCATTTGGAGTTGCTGTTGGAGTTGCATGTCTTGCGGGCATGGTACCAGGTACTCACATTATATCTACCGACATTATAGTTATTTTACATTATTTATTTTATCTGTTGTGTAGCCTAATTTTTATAGACTCATACTTGTTCTCGAGTTTATTCGAGTTAGTGTGTTATTGGGCGGCCGACTCTAGCACATATAGCTCTTTCTTGTTTACTGTTGTACATTGTGGATTGAGACATAGAGGTTTATATTTATGGAATATCTAGATAGTGCCCTTTATATTACAGCTTATATGTATTCGAGTCAGACCAGAGTCTGGTCGAATGTGTAGCTGGCGTCTCACGTATTCCTGGTCCTACGTATTTTGGGACTGGGGCGTGACATATTTTTTGTGGTGGCCCATGCAGGTCCAATTTAAATCGTCTTGGTCACCTGACTGTGCCAAGCGAGCCTACAAATTAGGAATAGATGTTATGATTGTTGAATAGGATCTCAATCCATAATCGATTTTAAAACTCTTTGTATGTGATTATCGCCCTTGGACTTCCACTTTACATTCATTCAATCTTCGTCAATATCGCTATCCTTGTTTCTTGTCCCCTATTATTCGGGGAGACGAATGCTTGTGACTGATGACTTCCCTCCAGAAGAAGATCGAAGACCAGACGACAGGAGACAGAATTCGTATACCTTTCTCGGAGAAGATTGTTACCTTATCAGGATAGATTGATGGGTTCTTTGGATTCTAGAACTAGTGTGGAAGGTTGGCAAGAGAGTTGGACCCAGTAGTACCCTACCCGTGCTTGAGGTAACAGAGATCTTGGAAGTACTGAGAGCTAGAAGGATTGTTGATCACGACCTAGAATGATTTATGGGAATGCATAGCCTGATGAAGGAAACTAGTGGTTATATATGATAGCAATACCAGGAATGATATTATAGACTAGAGGAGATAAAATTTCAATCTCTCACTTGGAAGATGATGATCTAATACCAAAAATTTTAGTATGTGCTTGGGTGACATCATTATTATAATTGTAATTATGACTTGGAGAGATAAATAACGAAAAGAAGAAAACTCGTGGAATAAAAATTTTAGGGAAAATTTGAAGAGAAGAGAAATTATACTTTAGGCAGGGGAGAAAATTTTTCTTTTAAAAAGGATTAGTGTGGTAAACTGAACATGAGGATTTATTTTGAGGTTAAGTCTGGAAGATGACACCGTCCTAGCATGAGTTGATTGAGCCAATACCACGCGACACTAGATTGTCGACGTAGTTGCATTTATATTTTAGGCCACCAGATTACCCTGAGTTGAGTTCAGAAAGCCCAGGAGTATAGTGCCCATCTACCTTAGGGGTATACAATGCAGGAGGTGAACCAGTGTACCACCATGTTATATCAGAGTTTGAGGGTGTGATTCTAGATAATCTTTTCGGCCTGCCACCTGACAGAGAGATAGAATTTGTTATAGAGTTGACTCCAAGAGCGGAGCCAATTATTTTTTTGTCTTCAAACTAGCACCAATAGACTTGGTTGAGTTGAAGGTCCATAGTAGAGGATCTCTTAGACAAGGGTTTCAGTCGGGCTAGTATTTTTCCATAGGGAGCAACCATCTTATTGTACCAAAGAAGGACGGGACGATACGTTGTATAACGAATACGGGGCATTAAATGCCATAGCGATAAAGAGCAAGTACCCTTGTCGCACATCGAAGATTTATTTGAATCAGCTTAGTGGCGCATATGTATTTTGAAGATCGATCTCAGATCCAGCTATCATCAATCAAGGTACAGAGAGAGGACATTCCGAAGATGGCTTTTCGGACGAAGTATGGACACTATGAGTCTCTAGTCATGCCGTTGGGATTAACCAACAGGCCAGCAGTATTTATGAGTTTGAGGAACAATATTTTCTACCAGTACTTGGATAAGTTCATGGTGGTAATTATCGACGACATCTTGGTTTATTCCAAGAGCCAAGAGGAGCATGAGAGACATCTCAGGATCGTGTTGGAGACGCTGAGACAGGAGAGACTGTATGCCAAGCTCAGCAAATATGAGTTATGATTAGACAGAATTGATAGTATACGCATCAGGACGACCAAGGATTCATGAGAAGAACTATCAGACGCTTGACCTAGAACTAGCTATAGTGATAATTATACTAAAGCTATGGCGATACTACCTTTATGGTGAGCATGTTGAGATTTATACAGAACACAAAAGTCTGAAGTATGTCTACACTCAGATAGAGCTCAACATGAGACAGAGGCAATGGCTGGAATTGATGACAGATTATGAAATCAAGTCGCAGTACCACCCTGGCAAGGCGAATGTAGCTTACGACTCGTCGCCAGATGTTAGAGGATTTTCAGGAACTCAGGATTGAGAATGTATTGCCAGGCATGGATGGACAGATGGCCAGTCTTGAGGTTCAGTCTACTTTGGTTGAGAGGATCAAGGCAGCCTTGCCTACAGATACGGGATTTAGACGACAGCGAGACAGGACAGAGGCCGACATGCAAACAGGACTCAGGATTTAGGAGGACGGAACATTGAGGCATGGAGATCGCCTATACGTTCCAAGTGGCGAGCTACGCCAAGAGTTGATGACCAAGGCTCATAGCTCGATTATTCTATTCATCCCGGGAGTTACGAAGATGTACCGAGACTTGAGGTAGCAATTCCGGTGGCATGGGAATGAAGAGAGAAATTGCAAGATTCGTGGCGAAATATTTAGTTTGTCAGCAAGTCAAGGCTGAACATCAAAGGACTGCAGGATTATTGCAGCTGCTTCCCATTCCCGAGTGGAAGTGGGAACACATTACCATGGACTTCGTCACCGGATTTCCGCGGAGCCCTAGCGGGAAGGATGCAGTTTGGGTTGTCGTAGACAGACTCACCAAGTCTGCACATTTATTGTCCTTCCGAGTTGGGCAATCCACAGAGATACTAGCTGACATGTATATGAGGCAGATAGTACGATTATATGGAGTGCCTGTCAGCATCGTATCGAATCGTGATTCCAGATTCACGTCATATTTTTGGTGGAGTATACAGGAGAGCCTAGGAACTCGTCTCAAGTTTAGCACTGCGTATCATCCACAGACTGATGGATAGTCAGAGCGCACGATACAGATATTAGAGGATATGTTGAGAGCGTACATGATTGATTTTGGAGGATCTAGGGAGGACCACCTACACTTGGTAGAATTCTCCTACAATAACAGTTACCAGGCCAGCATACAGATGGCACCTTATGAGGTACTGTACGGCAGGAAATGTAGGTCGCCATTTTGTTGGAGTGACGTAGGAGAGCGTCAGATACTTGGTCCAGAGTTGGTGACACAGACAGTAGAGAAGGTCAAGCAGATTCAGAGCCACCTGCGCGCAGCACAGGACAGACAGAAATACTGGGCAGACGCGCACCGCAGACCATTGGAGTTCAAGGAGGGTGACCACGTATTTTTGAGGATATCGCCCACTCGTGGTACCCTCAGATTCGGAGGCAGAGGCAAGCTGAGTCCGAGGTACATCGGACCTTTTGACATTTTGGAACAAGTTGGCGAAGTGGCTTACCGTATTGCATTACCTCCATCATTAGAGGGAGTACATGACATATTTCACGTATCACAGCCGAGAAGATATGTCGCAGACCCAATCCACATACTTGATCATTCGGAGATTACAGTCGGGCCTAGTCTGTCGTACGTAGAGCAGCCAGTAGAGATCCTCGATCGCAACGAGAAGACTTTGAGAGGGCAGACGATTCGACTGGTCAGAGTGGCATAGAAGCACCATTCACCAGGCGAGTCTACTTGGGAGCGCGAGGATTCTATTCAGCAGTGATTTCCGCACTTGTTTGAGGAGCAAGGTACGAATTTACGTACGGCATATGATTACTAGTGTTTAAAAATTCTATTAGATATTATCGTGCCTTACTTTTAATTTCGGGGACAAAAATTTTCTAAGTTGGGAAGAATGTAAACCCCCTCGATTTATTCTGTACATAGTTAGGGTGGATTTAGAAAAATTCTGGTATTGGGTAGCAGATGTCGAGGTTTAAAGTAGAGATAACTTATCTGGTATTTAATTCAATTAATTAAACCCTTGGCGCGTCCTATCATTGTTTGATTATTCGGAGCCCAATATCTGCCATAAATTACGTTCAATTATTGTACTTTCGACTCGACTCGCCAAATTAGGCACTGGACTTTTCCGTCTTTTAAAATCAATTTTTGTGTGCTCTAAATTAATTGTACAACATTCCAAAAATCGTAACCCATATTTAATTTCGTGTCAGACACCTGTGTCGTTATCCTAAATTTTGGGATACCAACTTAACCCGTTGAGCCGGACCAACTAAAGGGTCCAAGACTGACTCCAAGCCCCCACCATTTTTGGCCTTTGCGTCATTTCCGGATTTTGAGCCCAAGTGCCCCAATTAAATTAAATTCGCGGGACACTTTATTTCTATTTAAATTGGGGATACCAACTTTGTAAATCCTATTTTTTTAAACCTAAATTAATCCCAATGCCCTTCTAATTAAACCCGCGCCTAACGCACAACCCCCCCTCACCATGAAAATTACTAAACATATTTTTTTCTGCAATTTTTGTGTCATTTTATGTGTCCATGCAATTTCCCGAATTTACGGGGCTAAATTGTAATTATTACATTATGTGGCACCACCCTATTGGCCATGAAAAAATAAGAGGGTCCCAAAATGGGGTCCCATTCTCACCCATCCATTCACCCCCTTCATGAAGAAACCCAAATTCCTCCATATGTAATCACCACCATTCATTCAAATGAGAGCATCTCCACCCTCCATCCCAACACACTCCTTCCCATAAAAAGTCTACATCATACCCCTTCCCCCAAGGCCGACCCTAATCCCAATACATGGAGAACCATACCCCCTCTCTCTCTCCTCCCTCCATACACTCAGCCATATGCAAGTTTCCTTTTTCTTCTTCTTCCTTTCTTCTTCATTACTTCTTCTCCTTCCTTTATTTTTCTTCTTCCTGTAGAATACCACCTTCGGCCGGCCGACCAGCTGGGTCCGGCCAGTGCACCCCCGGCCGACGGTTCCAGCTCGACCCTGCAGCACGGTGCTGCCACCCCCCCCGGCGGCTGACCGAGCCGCTACTCCGGCGCCTGTGCTGACCGCTGTTATCAACTCCGGCCATCCCGTTCATCCACCGACCCGACTATGCAATGCACCCACCGACTCGACTGTGTAGTGCGTCCCTCCGCCGGCTGTACACTTCCCCCGCCGGCAGTGCAACCCCCATCCGGCCGCTGCTGACCCGCCGAACCACTGCCCAACATCCCCGCTCCGACCCAACGGTTCACTCCGGTCCCTACGGTGCAGTTCCTATCGCTGTGAACTTCGGTCCGACTGACCAATTCCCTACTCCGGCAGTGCTCCTCCCTCTTCCGGCCATCTCCACCATTGTCACCACCACCACCCTCAACTACTTCTTCTTCAATCTCCAGTCCGGCCAGGCCTTCCACTCCAGGACCACTACATAACTCCACCGGCCACGCTCCGGCCAGACAGCAACCTCGCCGCGTAGAGGTCGACTTTCTTCCCCTCTCTTTGTGTATTCCAGATTTTGACTTTGTGTTAATAGGTTTTTATTTATATATATTCATGTGTTAATGTTAGCTAGGGTTTCACCTATGTATGTTCATGAGAGCATAGTATTAAGGTTTCATTTATAGAGCATGTTGATGATGGATTAAGGTTAATAAAGGACATGGGAATATGACTTGGGGTATGTTATAGAGGTATAAATTGATAAGATGAATGTAGGTTAGGGTTTTGCCTTCGACATGAATTAAAATAATTTATTTTAGATATCGGTTTATGGAGACTTAGGTTTTTGATCTTTAAACAAAGGATCAGGATATATTTCGTGGGGGTAAATGCTAACTTATTTAATGAGAATTAAATTGGTAAAGAATTTAGGTGTAGTGTAAAATGCTAAATTTAAATGTATGATTAGTAAGGATAATAGGTGAACGACTGTTTGAGGACTAGTGTGATCGGTAATTTAGAAACTGGAAATTTAAGGTGATTAACTTAGGGAGGCATCTGGTGACTGGTAACAACGATTTGAAACGAAGGAATTAAAAATCATAAACTGTGTTTTGAGGATGGATTGATGATGTGTACAAATGACTAGGTGATTTGACGTATCGTACCGATAGTCAACTGTAGTCAACCCCCTAGTGACTTGTTCCTGTGAGTCGAAGCTGAGACTGAGATTAGGTGTAGTTGTGTGTAGCATCCCTGTCTGTCGTAAAATAGATTTTTGATTCTGGTTTGTAACTCGTCTCTAGGTACTGCGGGACTTGAGGACTTGGACGCGGTACCAGATTCCTGTCATCAATAGCCGCACGCAGACAAGTGTACCTTGCCACTCTGTATTTTAGAATACAGTTATTTATTGTTTCTTTATGTATATTGTGCACATATCTATGTTGACGTTCGATACTTCGCGTCCGGTTCACAACCGGGTGAAGACGTACGTCGAAACGCCTTAGTAGGATTGTTGGATGTTTTGTAGCATCCCGATATACGTACCTGAGTATATCGACACCCCAGGACACACTCATACACTGTGATCGTACCAGATTCCTGTATCCTGATTCTGACATCATGACCAGAAACGGGGACGACCTTAGGGTCGTGTCTGTTGAGTTATCTTCCGTGTGTCGAGACTGTTAGATAGAGGTTCAGGTTCAGCGCACAATCGTTGACCGCTTGGGAAGGGGAAGACAGTTACTAGACGTTTGGGCTACTCTGCACGCGCTTATATATATGTAGTATTTTGTAGTGATACCTGTATCTAGTATAGCTGTTTCACCCGTGTGTCTCTGTGCTCGGAGCTACGGTCCGACCCGTATGTCTCTGTGTTCGGAGCTACGGTTTTATATTAGAAAGCCCACACGTCGAACATTGTCTTTAAACTGTGTCACACTAGTTGGTTATGATAGAGTACCCTGTCGTGCACTTGTACTTTCTGTTTACTTGACATGTTGTATTTCTGTACCTTGTTACGTCCCTCTGAGGACCTGGTTCCCTGCTAGTTTTGCAGCATAGATGATTACGGAGCATTTGGAGTTGCTGTTGGAGTTGCATATCTTGCGGGCATGGTACCAGGTACTCACATTATATTTATCGGCATTATAGTTATTTTACATTGTTTATTTCATCTGCTGTGTAGCCTAGTTTTTATAGACTCATACTTGTTCTCGAGTTTATTCGAGTTAATGTGTTATTGTGCGGCCGACTCTAGCACATATAGCTCTTTCTTGTTTACTGTTGTACATTATGGATTGAGACATAGAGGTTTACATTTATGGAATATCTAGATAGTGCCCTTTATATTACAGCTTATACGTATTCGAGTCAGACCAGAGTCTGGTTGAATGCGTAGCTGGCGTCTCACGTATTCCTGGTCCTACGTATTTTGGGACTGGGGCGTGACACACAGTCCTCTAAGTAGGTGGTAGACCTCTAAAATCAGCTGACACTCCAATCACCGGAGAAGTGACTGGTGTAGGCCCTCGGGACGTCGCAGACCTCTCAGAAGCTGCTCTCCCCTGCTGTGATCTAGTCTTAAACGGCATCCTGAGACAAAGCGAAAGAAAGAATCAATATGGCACATGATGTAAGACACTCAAGGAAAGGACAGTTTAAGAGATCAAGTATCAATATCAAAGGAGAATAGTTGAATGAATCAAAAGAAATTTTTCTAGGTGTGATTGAGTATTCTCAGCCTATAGACTATATCCTATATCCTGACACAGGCTCGTAATAGCACTCAATTCAGAGCACCACTACAAATCGTACTAATTGCGACCTCGAAGAAAGACCTGCATGGGCCACCACTAAAAATGTGTCACGACCCGCACCCGATGTAGGAATACAAGTCGGAAACAACGCCCAGCCTACGCCACAAAATCGGTGGTAGAACGCTGTCTAGGTAATCTGTGTAGCAATATAATATACCATCAAACATATCAATATACTCAATCACAGATCTAAGATGGAAAAGAGCATGAATACGATAAAGAATAGAATAATCACATACAACTCATGAGTCTAAAATAATAACATCAATGAGTCTGAAAGAATACTAACAAATAAGCTGGAGACAAATCCAGTACAAAGAATACTAAGAAGCTACAAGTTCCGGGTCATCTGTCTCAGTCGGGATAAGTCTTTCATGAGTCAGAGTCTCTGACTCTAAGCCCACAACATCCTGAGGTCCATAATGTATAGGATACCACTCCTCAGTGTCATCTGGGAAAAATATATCCAGTCAGAAAAGGAGCAGAGTATATCTCTAACAGCAGTTCTAATCAATGATAAAGACTATGTAACAGTAAACAGATGTGAATATATAAGATGCACAATAGATACAAGAGATACACAATAAGGAACTACTTGAAATAAATACAAGAATGAACAATATGACAATGAACAAGAATACTAATGTCTAAGTGAGGAGTACTAGCTTTAACATATGATCGGCTTGGGAACTTGCACAAGAGTATAATGGCCTGGTTAATCATACGTGCGGTGTATGATCAACACTCACAAGGAACAAAACATGCACAAGGAGGGTATGATCATATATCTACACTAAAATACTCCCCAATCCCGACTGGTATATTAGATCCAACCATATTATGTTATGGCACGGGATTCTCTAGGAAGGTAGCAAATCTCCCCGAGAATCAGTGTCTGTAAATGCACAAGATAATCAATGAAACAAGACTTGCACAAGATACAACATATACAAGGAATAACATCTCATAAAGAGATCTGGATATACCAATCCGTGTAACCATCGTGTCAAGAAAATAAGAATATCTACACTAGATACAATGAACATAGAGGATATCATAAATGAGAAACTATCAGAGAATGTACTCGCCTGAAGTCCAAAGAATAGTCTCACAGATATCTGATACGGTGCCTCGAAGACCTAGATATGGAATATAACATTAATACAAGATTTCGAAAAAAAATAAGTTAAACTAGTAAACAACTAGGTCAACAAGTCAATTCTAAGTAAAAAGTCAAACTATGTCAACTCTAAGTTAAATTGGTCAAACTATGGTCAAACTATGTCAACTAACTATTTGTAGGTTGTATTAGTTTATCTCAAAGATATTGGCTTCAAACATTATAAATCTAGGTCATACCAACTATATCTTAGGATACTAGGATACCGTATCTCAGAATACAAAAATATGAAATAAAATATCACATGTACATATATCAAACAATATTAAATATATAAAATCCTAATTACAAATGCTAATTGGATATCTTGGTTTCGAACTTGGTATCGCAACACTAAACCTCAATCTTGATACCCAAACCCAATATCTTGGGCATCCCCAAATACCTTGATACTTACCTTAGCATCTCAAGGTAAAAGCCACAACTTCATATATATACTAACTACCCATAATAACTATATGCTAACAACTAATTATTATAAATATAGTATACTAAAACATAATTAATAATTAGGAATATATATACATATATACTAATACCTTATATATATATATATATATATATATATTATAATTAAATACATAATATATATATATAACCGAAGAACTGTCGCTAAAAGCCCCCGCTACCGTCGCTGAAACTGCCGATATGCTGTTGATACCGCTGCTGTTACTGCTGTTATTGCGACGATTTCCTGCTGCTGTCGCTGTTGCTGAACTGCTGCTGTCGCTGTTGTAGCTGCAGCCGTCGCTACTGCTGTTGCTGTTGCTATTGCTGCTGCGGCTGCTGTTGCTATTTTCGCTGGTGCTGCTGCTGTTATGTTGTTGTTGTCGTTAAAGTTGTCGCAAAAGCCCCCTGTTCTCCTCTTATATATATATATATATATATATATATATATATATATATATATATAAAATATATAACACATAATATATATATATATACTAATATATATAACTACAACTTATATAACTATGACTATGTAAAATATATAACATACATACACCTCCACATACATATATATGTACATAATAACTACATATGACATAATATACATATATATAGTAACATATATATAACAACACATATATGTATACGTATATATAATCATACACAATATATATATATATATATATATATATATATATATATATATATATATATATATATATATATATATATATATATATATATATATATAACTATATATATATATATACACACATAACATATATATATATAACAACAATATATATATATATACATACATATAATTACACATCACAATGACCAAGAACAAAAGAGAAATTGATCTAGAAATTAAATTGCACAAACACATGGAGTGTATCACACCCGTATCCCACTAGATCTAGGATACGCTTGTGACACGAGTCCACCACACATCCAAACATATCCCGAAGGACACGAGCAAGTCTAATATATTATTTATGAACAATACGAAGAGTCAAACACAAATCTACGTGTCCGTGTAAAAATATGACATGCATAAAGTCCCGTGTCGGAGAAAAAACCCCCAAATCAACACATATCACCAAATTATTGGGATACGACCTACACGTACCCAATTATGGATACGATACTAGCCCCAAACACACAAGCACATGCCAAATTGATCTATAGAACCAATTGACACACACAACAAATGTCAATCTCGAAATTCTTCCAAAATTGACACAAAAAGTACCATAACTTTCGCAATAGGCCTCATACAAAATCCTATAGGTAGCCTATACATATGGGTTAATTTCTTATAGTCAAATCTCAGATTTAGAACCTAAATTAAGGAGAAAAAATTAAATTGTACCTATTGGGAGATGGATTCCTAATGAAACCTCCAAATGTGATAAAATTGGCCTCCAACTTGTAGATCATTGATCATTGATCATTGCTCCTCTTTGTAGATCATTGCTTCCACCTTCTAGATCCTTGCTCCACTAGCCTCCAATGTTAATTTTGGAATAAATTAGGGTAAAATTTGGTAGAAAAAATAATGTGGAATGAAGAAATTTGGTTGATGGAAATTCTAGATCTAGTTTTCAAATGAAAAGAGGAGAGAGAAACTTTCTCCCCCTTCTTTAATAGGCCGCCCCCTTACCCCTTCCTCAAGTCACTATGTAATATCCATTATACCCCTTGGGGCCTCTCATGAAGAAATAATTAAGGAGGGAAGCTTCTAGTCTAATGGTTTAATTAAATTAATCATCCTCCTAATCAATGGGCTTTCTAATTAGGCTCAATTATAACAATTAATACATGTTGATCCATAAGTCTAAACTAAACTAGTTAGGTCCACTAACACAAGTCCAAAATAAATAACTAACATCTAACAACAATTAAATAATACAACAATAATTATTTAACATGCACAATATTTAATTAATTATAAAATTACTAAAATATCCTTTCCTAGAAAATGTGGTACTGACAGCCAATATGTCAAAGTTGTAAGGCTTTTCCAGCCCATGAGCTACGTCTTTTCTTAGAGGTTTGTCAAAGCGAACCTATTTCTGCTTCTTCTTGTCTGCTACAAGAGGTTGGGACGGACCTGACTCAGGTGCTACTGGAGCTGTGGGTACTGTAGTCGAAGGTGTACTGTCATCTGGAGTCGCGTTGTAGTCTTGCAGTTAGGTTTGCCATGACCTGGTTACCCCAGTTAGGGCTTCGTTGGTCGACGGATAGACCGTGTGACAGGACCTGGTCTTCTTCCCTTTAGATTTGGTAGCGGGAGGCGCTGCTTGTTGTATCAGCTCTGGGACGATGTCTGGGTGAATCCATATGACTTCGTCTCACAGAGTGGTAAGTGATACCTGTCGCGCCCCAGTTCCCGTAGGGGCCGATCGTCCTCACTTGGTCCCTACGGAACCTATTCGTCCTCGCTTGGGCGCGATGCCGCGTAAGCCTAAGTTGCGCTTGCACCAGGCAACGTACCTGCACAAGACACAAGTTAGACAAAAATATACATATATAGGCACAGAGTAAAAATGCAGAGAATCAAAGTTGAACACATTTGATAGCACACAAAATACTTTCTTTCATTGAATACTTGAAGATTTGGATTACAAGTACTTGCTTGGTTGAGTCACAAAATATGCCTTAGAAGGCTTACAACTCTTTTTACATTCCCAAAACTAGCCACAACGCCCATTACAATAAGTCCTTGTAGTAGGACCAAAATAGCAAAATATCTAGCATAAGAGGAGTAGCCCACTAGAGAGGTAAGCAGCGGAGGAAGCAGCACGAATACAGTCCTAAGGAAGGGTGCGCACACACTGATTCAGATTCAAGATGCTTTCCAAACTCTCGCTTCTAGCACCTGGATATTTGCCCACAAACGTGGGTCAGTACTACCACATGTACTGGTGAGCGACCGTGGCCAAACTCACCTTAGAAATTCATACTAAGTAAGCATATGAAGCTAGCATTATTAGGTGATCTTTCTAGTTGTCTAGTTTCTTTTTAACAATTCAATACAAGGAAACATAGATAATATATGGCATGTGCATATGATGATTCTTACCCACGGCTGAGCGGTTATCCCTGCAGCAGACACACAAGTTGGCCACAATTTGCATATGAATAACTTATGAATGAACATAGGCATCAAGTGTTAGGTATGCAAGAAGGTAAACCTAGCATTCTCCCAAACTATGTGATGGTCCATGGGTTGCCCCATGATTAGCAGCGGTCGCCCAAGGTTCAGCTCTTCACTGGCACGCGTGGGTGTCGGCAGCTGTGACCCAAGGTTCAGCTCTTCACCAACACACCGGAGTGCAAGCAGCTGTGACAACATGGGTTCCGTACAACACTAATAGACATATCGCCCCACTAGACCCCCTTACGAGCCGTATACCTCAGGGCGATCCAAAAATCTCTTCCGGACCGAGCGATTCCCAGTGCCCCAGGAACCGTTCGAGAGACGAGACCTTGTGCACAAGTTGTCTGAGACCAATGCATGACATGAAACATCTAACAGATATAATACTACAATGCACAATTCAAAGAAACGAACACACAATTTCCATCTCTTATTCTTTTCCCACATAACACATTCGAAACATAGGGACTTGCCATAAATTGGGTCGGACAGCATAGGGGCGAAGAACATGCAACATAATTTGATAGCAAAAGCATAATTCTAATACTTTAAGCATGCAGTTCATTACTTTAGCTTATCTTTTTAGTGAGGCAACATTTAGTGAACTAGAGATTCTTTTTATTAGGCATGTGAACTGAAAGATTCATCGAAGGGCCTAAGCCACTCACCGAATGAATCGAACGAGAGAATGGGGAAGCCTTAAGCGACGTTCACTCTTTGGTTATGCGTCCTGAAAATGCAACAATACCTGGTTAGCATACTTCAATCTCTTTCCCTTACGATTCGAAAAGAACGCGCAAGCGAGAAAGCGAAATCATGAAAACCAAGTCATCGAAAGCAACTCAAAACCCAAAGCAACACAAAACCAAGAAGCAAAGCAACCAACGAAAACTATTGGACTTATTTCAATATAAGTCGTTCGATCACTTTGAACGGTTCATTGTACTTCGTTCGTGTTGATCTGGCGGTAAGGTTTTCCCGAGACTCGATTCTCAACCGAGTCGAAGCAGCTTAGTGTTTCATAAGTAACCGTTCGGAGCGGGGCGTTACAATACCAGTCTGGCTGCTCGAGCTGGAGGGAGGTTAACGACCTCCATAGTTGTTCTAGGTATCGGGACAACTCTATCTTGGGCTTCTAACGCTGAAAAGTCTCCGAATTGGAGGGAGACCATATTTGCAGTGACTGTATTGTCTTCAAAGTCTAAAGTGAGAGCTTTGGAGTAGAGCAGTCGTTGGATATACCTCTTCAACAGGTAACAATCCCGTATTGAATCATGAATATATTGGTGGTAGTGGCAGTACTTGAGGTCGTTGACCTTATCTGCCCTGTCCACAATGTCTCCTACATGAAATAAATTAAGAAAAAATTATAGTTGCTCCATAAATCCTCTATTGCACAATATCAATAAATTCTATTTCTTCTAATTAGCTAATAAATACTATAAATCAATTAAATAATTACTTAAATAATTAATACGATTTTTAAAAATTAGGGGTTTTACATTCTACCCAACTTATAAAAAGTTCGTCCTCGAAATTGACACTAACCCATATTCATAATAATCACTATAGCTATTACACTACATTGCTATCTAGCAGTACTTCCTAAAAGTCATGGTCAGTCATTCTAACACTTCTCATTTATTGTCCATATCCTATTCTATTTCTAACTTATCTACACTACCCAACTTACAAGAATTCTACTAGTAGTCAAAGTCTCTTGAGGCTATTGTTTAGGTGGTAGGACGAATTTAGTCATTGGGTCGAGATCTTGGGGTACTTGTCTTGAATCTCACAACCATGATTTTTTTTGTAACCGTCAAGTATCTTAGTCTAATACTGGCCATGCCACCTGACCAATATGTCTGCAAATACTTTACTACTCTACTATAACGGTCTAGCTGCAGCTGTGCTACTTCGCCAGTGATTTATCATAGTCGTCAGTTCGTAACAAGTGCCTTCAACTCTTTCTAGGTTAAGTCTAGGTTTTAGGGTAACAATTAAGGTCTTGAGTAACTTTATAAAACTATTGGAAGTATGAACTAATTCAACATTCTAACAGGTTCCTATTGGGCTAAATGATGCTACTTATGGGTTAAGTTAATAAAAGAATACAGATATTGCTATAGTGCATATACATAAGGGTTATAGTTATGTACTCATCTTTTAGTTATTAATCATTTTCTAAACCATTTATGTTTTTAACTAACAAAATAATGGTGAGGTTGAAGTAATTCAAACAGTTCATAATGGCGCAAAAAGATACGACTATGATAGAAAGAGTTAAGCACGAGATACGAAATAGATAGAGAAGAGAAGATGAGCCACCCAAGGGGGCGAGATGGTGATAGGAAGAGAATACTACTGCTGCTACGCGTGTCATCCATTAGCTTCATGGATATGCCATCTAGTTAGGATATCAATATATCCTCATAACTGCTAAACTACCTTATATATAATTCTACGCCTATTATGCACCTAAGATCTCGTGTCATAATGGGGTTATGAGTATGAAATAACAAATATAACTAAAAGGTCGTACCTGTATCTATGGCTTCCTGTGCCTGTGCTCCTATATTTGTCATTGTGAGTGCTCGGCCTATGGGGTATATCTAGTACTATTCGTGTATCAACTTATACTAAGCACGAACGTTCATCTTTCCGAAATAGGGGAAGATAAAAAACAACAATAAAGAATTCAATGAGGACGTGATAGAATACAAGTACGAGATTCAAAGGGATTAGAGAATTCGAAAGAGAGTTGCCAAGGCAGTTGTGGATTGAAATCTTATTTTGGTTCATTCCTATTCGCATGTTCACATCAGAACAGTTATGTACCTGACATGATATGCTCTGACCAGTCTAGAGGGCAAGTATATTCGTCTAACAAGTTGAGTCAACTATATCTCAATCCACATAAAGTAGTGATATAAAGATCGAACCAAGCGCACTAAGGTTGATCATACCATAATGCACTGATTGTGATTTAGACAATGTATTAGTGTGGGCCCCCAATAATACATATGTTATGAACAAGCTCAATACAAGAATAAGCTTACAAAACTAGGTTATAATAGCAGCATTAGTCGAGGTAGTAAAAAAATATAAATACGCTTGATTATGATGGAGGAAGGTACAGAATAATTTAAGTTCACCAAGAAGATCGGTGTTGTGCCTCTACAGTTGCCATACAAATTTTTTGTCTAAGTCTAAAGTCAACCAAATGGGTGTATGGGCCTCTAAGTTCTACAGTCTAGATAAACACTAAAGTTCTATAGTCTAGATAAACACTATCTTCTTATGCAAGCCTATAGTTGGTGTCATTCATTTATATTTCATTAATAGGTCAAAAGACTATGTGATACTAGGTTATGAGGCATACTACCAAACTTATAAAATCTAACTAATAGTGTTATTGAATACTATAGTGTATATACCTAGTACAAGGTACCTTCCTAACCCCTATCAAGCACGAAGGAAAGATTGACGTTGAGAAGGGATCAAGCAAGATGCAATGCAAGCAATCAAATAAGAATGCGAAACAATCAAGGAAGGTGATTAAGTAAGTGGATGAGATCCTATATTCTAATCCTATGCGCAGGCTTGCTCGGTACAGTAACGTAACCGAGACAATATGCTCTCGACCTGCATGGGCCACCACAAAAATATGTCACACCTCAGTCCTAAAATATGTAGGTCTAGGAACACGTAAGCATGCCAGCCATATGTATATGGCAACTCCAATATATGGATACCATAATAGATACGTACTTTGTAATATGAATATAAACTCACATGTGGTATATATAGTGTCACAAGTCACAGATATACTAATCTTATCCACAGAACAAGTCACAGAAATAAAATAACTAAACTAGAATAATGAGTCTGAATAATCCAAAATAATAGTCGGGGGGAGACAAATCCACTACCAATGACTATATCAATACTAAAATAAGAGAGAAGAGTAAATCTCCAATATAAATTAAGATGATGATAGAAGTGTATTAGCTAAGAAGATCCATCACTAGAGATAATCAATGATGCTCAGAAGGTAAGACCTCATCGGAAGAGAAAAGTGGTAAGTCCTGATCCGTGCTCTGCGAATAGTCATGAACATCTATACCTGGAAAATGACCAGGTCCTCAGAGGGACGTAACAAGATACATAGAAGCATGCCAATTTGAATACAGTAAACATGCATAATAGGTAAAAAATATGTAAGTACGCTGTACAGGACTATCTATATGAAATGCATAATGAGGACAACTTTTTGACGTATGGGCACGGGTAGGCTACTCTATCTAATCTCACAACTCACACACACGTCAGGAACTTCATCAGCCGTCATAACGCGGGGGTAGCGACCATCGTGACACCATCAATCGACATACCGCGGGGTAGCGACCATCGGACATGACTACCATAGTGCTTGCTAGTTACTACGGTTTACCAGAGTGGTTATAGCCCATACGCCTACTGATTGTCCTCTCAAGATACTAAGTGTCATGTGTGTGTCAACATATCTAATATATAGTAATGACTGAAAGAAACTGCTACGGTCTTAGAATGAACGTCTCCGGATGCTGAAATAAACATCATCAACATTTCCAGAATAAGCGAGATAGCTAAAAACACTACCCTTTCGTCCAATTTGTACACTGGAGCAAAACGGTAATTTTGGGTCAAAGCGGGGTCCACATGTGGCGGCCCACTTTGCACCAAAAAGTGTGCCAGGGGTAAAGGTCTCTAAAAGGGACAAATTATAGGTCAAACCAATTCTAAACGTCAATACTAACTCAACGGTACATCCAATTTTAGATTTCGGTGAGCCGAACACAAATTCACCCAAAAAGTCAACCGTGGGGCCCATAAACAGCCGACTTTGTCAACTGTCTCAGAATCGCATGAAACTTGGGTCACAGGACCAACGCGATACCACGAATCCAATGGCGTAGATTTTGTCGCATTCTGACGAGCGTACACTAAATGGTGTGGTATTTTGCAAAAGTCACAATACGAAAATTTTTTGCGGATATGGGTTAATTCCGACGCGCACACGCGTCCAAATCATTTTTTGTGAAAGCCCACACGTCTGGACATACCATACGCGTCTTTCGGTGCAATTGGTATGCGACGGAATGGTCCCGTTTGGCGGGACGCGCTCCGTATCACAAATTTTGGAAGTTGAAAAAAAAGGTTTTTATGGGTTTTTATCCTAATTTAATTCTGCCTACAGCATCAAATAAAATAATATAATTGACAGAAAATAATCTAGGTTAGATGTTCTTCGCATAGCAAGAAGAAAAACTAAATTCGGATCTTTGTGGTGGGAGATACGAGTCCTTAAACATGGGTGGTTGCAACAGTTTTTTCTGAAATTAAATGACGTGGTTTTTCCTCGACTTGGCGTTGATTTTTACCTAAGGTTTAGCGCTGAACGATGGGGACTAATCTACGGAATTTAGAGAGGGATAGGTGGGGATCATACCGGCAAAGACGGGGTAGAGTTTGGTCGAGCGATGGCGAGGGAAACGAGTTATGAATAGGGCTAGGTTGCTGCTCAAATACTGTCGCGGGTGTGCGCGCTGTTCGGCGACTACGGTAGGCGACTCGCTGCGCGGTGGCTACGGCGACAACTCTGGTGGTCGGTGGCGGCGCGACGCTCAAGTCGGGGGCGAGATGGTTAGAGGGGTTAGGGTTTACTGTAGAAGTATATATATAGAAGTTGGGGCAGGGGTCGGGTTCTCGGCCGCGCGGGTCGCTGGGAAATATTTGCAGCTGCTGTTGCAGGTTAGGATATAGCGGGTTGCGGGTCTTAATGGGTAGGGATAGGTAACGGGTTTAGTTAGGGTTTGGGTTTTTGGTTATTACTTTCTAATTCCTTTTTTTCTTTTTCTTTTATTCTATTTTCTAATTATTTTCTATTCTCATTTCTTTCTTTCTTTTCTAATTCTCTTATTATTTTCTTTTCTATTTCTATTTATTTTATTAAACTTTATACATACATACATATATATATATATATATATATATATATATATATATATAAAATTCTAGAATTTATATTAGTGAATACAATAAATCTATCAACTGTCCACAAGGTCTCCTACATGAAATAAATTAAGAAAAATTACGGTTGCTCCATAAATCCTCTATTGCACAATTACCTAAAAATAAAAAAAATAAAAATTATATTTCTTCTAATTAGCTAATAAATACTATAAATCAATTAAATAATTACTTAAATAATTAATACGGTTTTTAAAAATTAGGGGTTTTATATTCTACCCAACTTATAAAAATTTCGTCCTCGACATTGACACTAACCCATATTCATAATAATCACTATAGCTATTACACTACATTGCTATCTAGTAGTACTTCCTAAAAGTCATAGTCAGTCATTCTAACACTTCTCATTTATTTTTGATACCCTATTCTATTTCTAACTCATCTACACTACCCAACTTACAAGAATTCTACTAGTAGTCAAAGTCTCTTGAGGCTATTGTTTAGGTGGTAGGACGAATTTAGTCATTGGGTCAAGATCTTGGGGTACTTGTCTTGAATCTCACAAACATGATTTTTTTTTTGTAACCGTCAAGTATCGTACTCTAATACTGCCATGCCACCTGACCAATATGTCTGCAAATACTTCGACTACTCTACTATAACGGTCTAGCTGCAGCTACGCTATTTCGCCAGTGATTTATCATAGTCGTCAGTTCGTAACAAGTGCCTTCAACTCTTTATAGGTTTAGTCTAGATTTTAGGGTAACAATTAAGGTCTTGACTAACTTTATAAAACTATTGAAAGTATGAACTAATTCAACATTCTAACAGGTTCCTATTGGGCTAAATGATGCTACTTAAGGGTTAAGTTAATAAAAGAATACAGATATTGCTATAGTGCATATACATAAGGATTATCGTTATGTACTCATCTTTTAGTTATTAATCATTTTCTAAACCATTTATGTTTTTAACTAACAAAATAAGGGTGAGGTTGAAGTAATTCAAACAGTTCATAATGGCGCAAAAAGATACGACTATGATAGGAAGAGTTAAGCACGAAATACAAAATGGATAGAGAAGAGAAGATGAGCTACCCAAGGGGGCGAGATGGTGATAGGAAGAGAATACTACTGCTGCTACGCGTGTCATCCATTAGCTTTATGGATATGCCATCTAGTGAGGATATCAATATATCCTCATAACTGCTAAACTACCTTATATATAATTCTACGCCTACTATGCACCTAAGATCTTGTGTCACAATGGGGTTATGAGTATGAAATGACAAATATAACTAAAAGTTTGTACCTGTATCTAAGGCTTCCTGTGCTTGTGCTCCTATATTTGTCATTGTGAGTGCTCGTCCTATGGGGTATATCTAGTACTATTCGTGTATCAACTTATACTAAGCACGAACGTTCGTCTTTCCAAAATAGGGGAAGACAAAAACAACAATAAAGAATTCAATGAGGAGTTAATAGAATACAAGTACGGGATTCAAAAGGATTAGAGAATTCGAAAGGGAGTTGCCAAGGCAGTTGTGGATTGAAATCTTATTTTGGTTCATTTCTATTCGTATGTTCACATCAGAACAGTTATGTACCTGACATAATATGCTCTGACCAGTCTAGAGGGCAAGTATATTCGTCTAATAAGTTGAGTCAACTATATCTCAATCCACATAAAGTAGTGATACAAATATCGAACCAAGCGCACTAAGGTTGATCAGACCATAATGCACTGATTGTGATTTAGACAATGTATTAGTGTGGGCCCCTAATAATACATATGTCATGAACAAGCTCAATACACGAATAAGCTTGCAAAACAAGACTATAATAGCAGCATAAGTCGAGGTAGTAAAAAAATATAAGTACGCTTGATTATGATAGAGGAAGGTACAGAATAATTTAAGTTCACCAAGAAGATCGGTGTTGTGCCTCTATAGTTGCCATACAAATTTCTTGTCTAAGTCTAAAGTCAACCAAATGGGTGTATGGGCCTCTAAGTTCTACAGTCTAGATAAACACTAAAGTTCTATAGTCTAGATAAACACTATCTTCTTATGCAAGCCTATAGTTGGTGTCATTCATTTATATTTTATTAATGGATTAAAAGACTATGTGATACTAGGTTATGAGGCATACTACCAAACTTATAAAAATCTAACTAATAGTGTTATTGAATACTAGAGTGTATATACCTAGTACAAGGCACCTTCCTAACCCCTATCAAGCACGAAGGAAATATTGACGTTGAGAAGGGATCATGCAAGATGCAATGCAAGCAATCAAATGAGAATACGAAATAATCAAGGGAGGTGATTAAGTAAGTGGATGAGATCCTATATTCTAATCCTATGCGCAGGCTTGCTCGGTACAGTAACGTAACCGAGACAATATGCTCTCGACCTGCATGGGCCACCACAAAAATATGTCACGCCCCTGTCCCAAAATATGTAGGACTAGGAACACGTAAGCATGCCAGTCGTATGTATATGGCAACTCCAATATATGGATACCATAATACATACGTACTTTGTAATATGAATATAAACTCACATGTGGTATATATAGTGTCACAAGTCACAGATATACTAATCTCATCCACAGAGCAAGTCACAAAAATAAAATAACTAAACTAGAATAATAAGTCTGAATAATCCAAAATAATAGTCGGGTGGAGACAAATCCACTACCAACGACTATATCAATACTAAAATAAGAGAGAAGAGTAAATCTCAAATATAAATTAAGATGATGATAGAAGTGTATCAGCTAAGAAGATCCATCACTAGACATAATCAATGATGTTCAGAAGATAAGATCTCCTCGGAAGAGATAAGTGGTAAGTACTGATTCGTGCTCCTACGAATAGTCATGAACATCTATACCTGGAAAGGGACCAGGTCCTTAGAGGGACGTAACAAGATACATAGAAGCATGCCAATTTGAATACAGTAAACATGCATAATAGGTAAAAAATATGTAAGTACGCTGTACAGGACTATCTATATGAAATGCATAATAAGGACAACTTTTTGACGTATGGGCACGGGTAGGCTACTCTATCTAATCTCACAACTCACACACACGTCAGGAACATCATCAGCCGTCATACCGCGGAGGTAGCGACCATCATGACACCATCAATCGACATACCGCGGGGGTAGCGACCATCGGACACGACTACCATAGTGCGTGCTAATTACTACGGTTTACCAGAGTGGTTATAGCCCATACGCCTACTGATTGTTCTCTCATGATACTAAGTGTCATGTGTGTGTCAACATATCTAATATATAGTAATGACTGAAAGAAACTGCACATGTAATGAATATACAGAAATACAATAAATATACAGAAATATAATAAGCATGCAAGTACTGTAAACAATTTGGCAAGGTATCTTGCCTGGCAAGAGAGCTGCAAAGTATAACGTCCAAGAGTCAAGCACACATGATCAGAAGCTACGGTCTCAGAATGAACGTCTCCGGATGCTGAAATAAACATCACCAACATTCCCAAAATAAGAGAGATAGCTAGAAAACACTACCCTTTCGTCCAATTTGGATACAGGAGCAAAACGGTATCTTGCGGGGTCCATATGTGGCCCACTTTGCACCGAAAAGTGTGTCAGAGATAAATGTCTCTAAAAAGGATAAATTATAGGTCAAACCAATTCTAAACGTCAATACGAACTCAACGGTACATCCAATTTTGGATTCCGGTGAGCCGAACACAAATTTGCCAAAAAAGTCAACCGTGGGGCCCGCAAACAGGCAGCTTGGTCAACTGTCACAGAATCGCATTAAACTTGGGCCACTGGACCAGCGCGATACCACGAATCCAATGGTGCAAGTTTCGTCGTATTCTGACGAGCGTACACTAAATGGTGCGGTATTTTGTAAAAGTTGCGATAAGGAGATTTTTTGCGGATACGGGTTGATTCCGACGCACACACGCGTCCAAATCAGTTTCGACGAAAGCCCACACATCTGGACATACCATACGCACCTTTCGGTGCAATTGGTAGGCGACGGGGCGGTCCCGTTTGGCGGGGCGAGCTCCGTATCGTAAATTTTGGAAGTTAGAAAAACATGTTTTTATGGGTTTTTATCCTAATTTAATTCTGCCTACAGCATCAAATAAAATAATGTAATTGATAAAAAATAATATAGGTTAGGTGTCCTTCGCATAGCAAGAAGAAAAACTAAATTCGGATCTCTGTGGTAGGAGATACGAGTCCTTAAACAGGGGTGGTTGCAACAGTTTTTTTCTGAAATTAAATAACGTAGTTTTTCCTCGACTTGGCGTCGATTTTTACCTAGGGTAAAGCGCTGAACGATGGGGACTAATATACGAAATTTAGAGAGGGATAGGTGGGGATCATACCGGCGAAGACGGGGTTGAGTTTGGTCGAGCGATGGCGCGGGAAACGAGTTGTGAATAGGGCTAGGTTGCTGCTCAAATACTGTCGTGGGTGTGCACGTTGTTCGGCGACGACGGCGGGCGGCTTGCTGCGCGGCGGCGGCGACGGCTCTGGTGGTCGGTGGCGGGGCGGCGCTCAGGTCGGGGGCGAGATGGTTAGAGTAGGGTTAGGGTTTACTATAGAAGTATATATATAGAAGTTGGGACGGGGGTCGGGTTCTCGGCCGCGCGGGTCGCTGGGAAACATTTGCAGCTGTTGCTGCGGGTTAGGATATAGCGGGTTGCGGGTCTTAATGGGTAGGGGTAGGTAACAGGTTTAGTTAGGGTTTGGGCTTTTGGTTATTACTTTCTAATTCCTTTTTTTCTTTTTCTTTTATTCTATTTTCTAATTGTTTTCTATTCTCATTTCTTTCTTTCTTTTCTAATTCTCTTATTCTTTTCTTTTCTATTTCTTTTATTAAACTTTATATATATATATATATATATATATATATATATATATATATATATATATATATATATATATATAATTCTAGAATTTATATTAGTGCATACAATAAATCTATCAACTGTCCACAAGGTCTCCTACATGAAATAAATTAAGGAAAAATTACGGTTGCTCCATAAATCCTCTATTGCACAATTACCTAAAAAACAATAAATTTTATTTCTTCTAATTAGCTAATAAATACTATAAATTAATTAAATAATTACTTAAATAATTAATACGATTTATAAAAATTAGGGGTTTTACAGACACATTGCCAGTGAGAGCTTGCTTCCCTTTATTGTCACGACTGTTGGGGCTGGCGTTATTGTTGAATGGACGCTTCCTTCTGTCGTCGCTGGTAGGGAACTTAGTCCCAGGAAACATGAGTCTTTTGCATTTTTTTCTGTGGCGGCAACGCTTATGATGAACGCCATCCAATCCTGAAGTGGGACTGAAGTTGTCCATAACTTTATCGTAGGTAACAAATTCTTTCTGCAAGTGTCCATCAAATGGCTATCAGGGATGCCCAAAGGCAGTTTCAGTGACGCCTGCCTGAATTATTCTATGTACTCTCGGGCAGGTTCCTTCTCTTTTTGATCTATGTCCATGAGGGAGCGCATAGTCATGTTCATTCCACCGTCGTAGAATCGATCAAGGAAGAGGCATCGAAGATCTTCGAACGACAAAATACAGTTATCCCGGAGACTACAAAACTAGTCATAAGCTACTCCGGTGAGAGTTTCGACAAAAATCTTGGTAAGAAGGGGATCATCACGAGGTAGATGTTCCGTCGTTGAATTAAAGTAATTCATGTAGTGGTGAGGAGATCTCTTACATCGAACGGAATCATCGAATGTGGCTTGTATTTGGGCAGGTATACCATATTTTCCACTCGAAAGGATAAGGTTGTCGTATCCCGATTTTCTGAAGCGCATCTCGATTGCTCATCGAATCAAAATGAGCTCGCAGCTCCCTGATTTCCCGGATTATACCTTGAGAGTCGTCCGATGACAGGAAACTGGATGATCGCATCAAGGTGTGATTGGCCCCCACGGTAAGAGCATGAGCGGTCGCACTAGACTCTCCATTGTTTCCTGGCTGTTGGCTCGCTTGCCCTGAGATCCTTGGTGGTTGTGGGACCATAATTGCCCTGAGGTCTAGTACAGTTTGAGTCATAGTCTGTATCGAGGCACTCATGGTTTGCATCATGGCTTCAAGTACCTCTAGACGTTATTGCTCACTGAAGGCTTGATCGTCCCCTGCCATGTATACATACATTACATGGGGAGAGATGGATGGAATTGTGGAAGCTTCACTTTCTGCCTCTGACTCCTGAGTCTCGCTATCTTCAGGGAAGGAACACATTGTAGCATCCTCTTCGGAGTCTAGGGGATGGCTACTCGCAGTCCTGGTGACTGCACTATCTTGGCGAGCTTGGCTAGTGTCACGTCCCAGTACCGAAATACGGAGACGGACATGGCCAGCTCCCCTATACAAGGTATAGAACGTCGTACGGCGGTCACAGCTATAACTAGACAAGGGGGTGCATACTACAAGCAAGTCACTTAGGGTCACACAGCACATCTATTGCCTCAATCAGTCAAGTAAGAACAGTAAACATAGAACATATATGACAAGGAAGTCAGGCGTCCCAAACGCCATGCCATAATATTCTGGAAACCAACTGTACAAAAATAAAAAAGCTGGCAGAGTATTAAAAGTACATGACCATGATCAGCTGCAGTCTGATTAATTACAATCATATAAGAAAACTAAATGTCCAGATTTATGGCTAACAAGTGCCGGTGGCTAAACGCCCAAAATGAGTAAATTGTGCAATAACGAGCAGGAAAGAAGAAACCCACTCGTTTCCCTCAGTGGCCATCAGTCTGGTGCGCGCCATTGTTCAGGAGGAAGTACGTTTGATCCTAGGGTGCTGGCTCTAAACCTGGTCATGCAAAATAAGTGGAGTTAAACCCCAAATAGCGAGTACCATGAAGGAAGCACGAATGAAGGAATGAAACCAGGTTATAAAATATATATATATATATATATATATATATATATATATATATATATATATATATACTGTCTCACAGTTTTGGTTCATAGCCTACCGTGATATAACAATATAGCCCTACAACCAAACAAGGACAAGGGTTAGACCATCGTACCATGATAGCCCACGTCCCTAAACTATTTAATAGGAGGTACAATCACAATCAAGCTCAGTTACAAAATTGGCCAATCACTTGTACGACTTACTAGGTGGAGTATGGATTATCCCAGAGGTATTATGCATATAATAGGAATTATCAGATCGAACCATGTACTAGCAAGGTGTCACTACCACATTTTAGGAAAAAGGGTATTTTAGTAATTTCCTATTTAAATAAATATTGTGCATGGTAAATAATTTTTGTTGTATTATTTAATTATTGTTAGATGTTATTTAATTATTTTGGACTTATTTTAGTGGACCCAACTAGTGTAGTTTGGACCCATGGACCAACATGAATTAAATAGTTAGATTTGGCCCATTTAGAAAGCCCATGGTTAAGGAGATGGATTAAATTAATTAAATGATTAGACTAGAAGCTTCCTTCCTTAACTATTTCTTCATGAGAGGCCCCAAGGGGTACATTGAACATTTTACAATTGCTTGGGGAAGGAAGCATGGCCGGCCTATATTAGAGGGGGGAAAATTTCTCTCTCCTCTCATTCTCATTCCAAATCTAGATCTAGAATTTTCCACTCCCAAATTCCCTCCATTCCTATTCCAATTCTCCACCAAATTCATCCCAAATTCTTTCCAATTCACCATTAGAAAGTTGAGAAGCAAGGATCTAGAAGGAGGAAGCAAGGATCTACAAAGAGGAGCAAGGATCTACAATTTGGAAGCAAGTTCATCTAAATTGGAGGTTTCATTGGGAATCCATCTCCCAATAGGTATAATTCAGTTTTTTCTATTAAAATAGCTTCTAAATCTGAGATTTAATCATTTAAAATCAACCTATATGTATGTACTACCCATAGGACTTTGTTTTGTGTTCATAGGAGACCCATGGAGAAAGTTATGGTGCTTTTTGTGTCAATTTTGTTGGAATTCCGAATTTACATTTTGTTGTGTGTGTCAATTGATCCTATAGATCAATTGGGCATGTGCTTATGTATTTGGGGCTTGTGTCGTGTCCATATTTGGTACTTATGGTTCGTATCCCAACAATTTGGTGATACGTGTCATTTTGGGGGTTTTTTCCTCCGACACGGGACTTTGAACATGTCGTATTTTGACACGGACACATAGATATACTTTTGACACTTTGATTTGTTCATAAATATTATTTGTGACTTTTTTGTGTCCTTCGGGGTGCAATTGGTTGTGTGTTGGACTCGTGTCACATGCGTATCCTAGATCTAGTGGGATACGGTGTGATACTCTCCAATTTGGTGTGTTTATGTGTAGATCTAATTAATTATGCTTTAAATTCTTCATTTATAATTAGTAAATATATATAGATATTATATATTATTTTAGTATATTTATTATGGTATTTATTGTAGTATAGATCTATAGATATTTCTATGTGTTCTAATGTGGTGTATAAATATATGTATGTAGCTTTCTTGCATGCAATTATATATGTTACTACTTGTTAATAAAATAAATTATACATAAATATTTTATAAAATATATTTATGTATTTAAATATGTAATTATATTAAATATAATTATTATGTAATTATTTAGATTTAATGAATGTATTTTTATGTGTGCTTCTAGCCATGTAAAATACGTACATATGTGCATGTGTTTGGTATTTTAATTTTGTAAGTTTATATGTATGTATATATAAGTATATAGTTATTAAATTGTTTATATATATATGCTTTTTGATTTATATATTGTATATATATATGTATATATATGTGCTTTTGTGTAGTATAATACTAGTAGTGATATATTATTTTATTTGTATAAATATTGGTTTGTATATACATTATATTAGAGTGTATTATATTGTATTATTAGTATACTTTGTGTGGGTACCAATTGGGATCAAGACCTTGATTCCTAATTATTGTATTTCTTTATTCTATATTATTTATATAGATGTCTTGTGAGGATGACCTTGGTTTGACCATGATTGACTTTAGTTGACTTTAGAGTTGACCATAGTTGACTTTTAACTTAGAATTGATTTATTGACCTAGAATTTGACTAGTTTGACTTGTTCTCTTTCCGGGACCTTGTTTTAATGTGGTATTCCATATCTAGGTCTTCGAGGCACCGAGTCAGACATCTGTGAGATTTTTTATTGGACTTCAGGCGAGTACATTCTCTGATAGTTTCTCATTTATGATATCCTCTATGTTCGTTGTATCTAGTGTAGATATACATGTTCTCTTGACACTATGGTTACACAGATTGGTATATCCGGATCTCGTCATGAGATATTATTCCTTGGTATATGGTGTATATGGTGCAAGTATTGTTTCATTGGTTATCTTGTACATGTACAGACACCGATTTTCGGGAGGAGTCGCTCTCTTCTTGGGGAATCTAGTGCCATAGCATACCGTGGTTGGATCTATTATACAAGTTGGGGGTGGGGAGTATTAGTATAGATATGTGATCAAATTCCTATTGAATAAAGTATTGGTAAGCGAATAGTGTTGATCATGCACCGCACGTATGATTAGCCAGGCCGCATTGTATCTTGCCCAAGCCGATCATATGTTAAGCTAATACTCACACACTTAGTCATTAGTATTATTGTTTCATTGGCATATTGTTCATTATTGTATTTCTTTCCAGTATTTCCTTATTGTCTATATATCTCTTGTATCTATTTTGTGCATCTTGTTTATCCACAGCTATTTACTGTTACATAGTTTTTATCATGGATTAGAACTGCTGTTAGAGATGTACTCTGCTCCTTTCCTGACTGGATATATTTTTCCATATGGCACTGAGGAGTACCCTACCTATTATGGACCCCAGGATGTTGTGGGTTTAGATTCGGAGACCCTGGCTCAAGAGGGACTTATTCCAACTGAGACAGTTGACCCTGGAGTGTAGCTTTGTAGTATGATAGTATTCTTTTGTACTGGATTTGTCTCCAGCTTATTTTGTTACTCTTCAGACTCATTGATGTATTATTTTAAACTCATGAGTTGTATGATGACTATTCTATTCTTATCTGATTCGTGCTCATTCTATCTTAGTTCTGTGATTGAGTATTCTATCATTATTGGTGGTTCATTACTTTAGATAGACTATCTAGACAGCGTTCTACCGCTGATTCTGCGGCATAGGCTGGGCGTTGTTTCCGACTAGTATCCTTACATCGGGTACGGGTCGTGACACATTTTTGGTGGTGGCCCATGCAGGTCTAGCTTCACAAGTATGTGATGTCGTGGTAGTACGACAACTTAGTTGTACTACTGCGAGCCTGCGATAGGATATAGGATATAGGCTGAGATACTCAATCACATCTAGGAAAATTCTTTTGATTTAACTATTCTCCTTTGACATTGATACTTGAACCCTTAAACTGTCCTTTCTTTGATGTCTTACATCTTGTGCCATATTGATTCTTTCTTTCGCTTTGTCTCAGGATGCCGCCTAAGACTAGATCACAGCAGGGGAGAGCAGTTTCTGAGAGGTCTGCGACATCCCGAGGGCCTGCACCAGTCACTTCTCCGATGATTTGAGTGTCAGCTGCTTTCGGAGGTCCACCACCTATTCAGAGGACTATGCCAGCTGTATCTGAGGGGCTTCCACCTCCACCTCCTGTGCCAGCAGAGGTATCACAGATATTTACACTGTTTCATGAGATGCTCGAGGCACAGAGGGCTCAGTCAGAGGCACATCAGAGGCAGACCGACATCCTACGGCAGGGCATCGAGAGTGCTCATCAGCTTGCTCGTGCTGTAGTTGAGAGAGGAGTTCCGATCCAGCAGCAGGTTGTTCCTTAAGTTGCTCAGCTTCGGCCAGGCAATATTTAGGACTTCAAGAAACTGGAGCCTAGGGTTTTCAAAGGGACGAAGGGCATCGTCTATGCTGATGAATGGCTCGAGGACATTGAGCATCTTATGAGGGTGTCCCGTCTTTCTGAAGATCTGAAGGTTGAGGCGGTAGGACTTCAAATGTTCGACGTCGCTCGCACTTGGTTCAGGAATGAGCCGGTTCTAGTTGACGCAGGACAATCTTGGGAGGTATTCAAGGACCTTTTCAAGAAGAAGTTTTTCGCTCGGATAGACAGGCTTGACTTGGGGAGACAATTTGAGAGTCTCATTCAGGGGAGCATATCTGTGGAGGAATATGCTGCAGAGTTCGGTAGGTTGAGCCGATTTGCAGAGTATTTAGTGAGAGAGCCGGAGGTTCGAGCTATTCGTTTCCAAGAGGGTCTAAATTGGGAAGTGAAGATTCTTATTCCGTCTTTTTATGAGACATACTCGGAGATACTTGCGGAGGCACGCAAGGTTGAGCAGGATCTGGGTTTAAAGACCAAGAGAGACCATGATTCTTTTCTGGGGGCCAACGGCAGTGCAGTATCTGCCAAACGTCCTCATTTCCAGTCCAGACCTTTCCAACAGCCACAGCAGAACCAGACTTCAGCTAGAGCGCCTTTTCACCAGACACCTCAGCAGCAGAGATAGTTACAGCAAGCTCCATGCAACTTCTGCAAGAAGCTTGGCCACATCTAGGAAGTTTGCAGGAGGAGGCTAGGAGTTTGTTTGTATTATGGTACTGAAGGGCATCAATCGAGGGAGTGTCCTCGTCGTGCAGTTCAAGGAGCAGCTCCAGCTCCGAGGACACAGAGGAGACCACCTGCAACACAGCCGAGGGGACCGTTTTCGACATAGCAGCAGCGTTTTGTCCAGCATCAACAGCAGGAAGGTGCTCGACAGGGACGAGCGTTTGCTATGACCGTCGAAGAGGAGGAACCCACCGGAGATGTCATCGCAGGTTCTATTCTTCTTGATTCTATTCCAGCTTTAGCTTTGTTTGATAGTGGTGCTTCCCATAGTTTTGTATCTGTTTCTTTTGCTCTGAAGCATGGTTTGGTAGCTGAGTCTTTGCTTAGGACTTGCAAGATCATGACCGGGGGAGGCATTATCCTGGTTAATAATATTTGCAAGGATCGGAGAGTTACTCTGGGAGGCCGAGAGTTGAGTGCGTGTCTACTTGTAATGCCACTTCCGAGCTACGATATTGTACTTGGGATGGATTGGTTGAGTAGGCACCGTGCTAGCATAGACTGTAGAGGAGGTAGAGTTTTGTTTGGTTCGCCAGGAGAGCCAGAGTTCGAGTTTGCTAGAGGAGCTGCAGAGCAGGGGGAAGGCATTATTTGTGGAGCTATGGTGGAAGACAAGGAGTTGCCACATCCGTTGATAGCAGAATTCTTGGATGTGTTTCCTGAGGAACTGTCAGGATTGCCACCAGATCGAGATGTTGAATTTTCTATAGACTTGGTGCCAAGTGCAGAACCAATTTCACAGCATGTCTATAGAGTAAACAACAGCGAGCTGGTCGAGTTGAAGAAGCAGGTGGACGAATTGCAGGATAAGGGGTTTACCAGATCAAGTTCTTCACCATGGGGAGCCCCGGTATTGTTTGTATCGAAGAAGGATGGATCGGTGGGCATGTGCATTGATTACAGGGCTTTGAATAATCTCACTATCAAGAATAAGTATCATTTGCCACGGATTGATGATCTGTTTGATCAGTTGAGTGGTGCGAAGGTATTTTCTAAGATAGATTTGAGATCAGGCTACCATCAGGTGAAGGTGAAGCCGGAGGACATACCGAAGACTACTTTTAGAACTCGGTATGGTCAGTACGAGTTTATGGTGATGCCGTTTGGTTTGACTAATGCACCAGCGATATTTATAAACTTGATGAACAAGGTGTTCCACCAGTACCTTGACAAGTTCGTGGTGGTGTTTATCGACGACATACTCATATACTCGAGGATACCGGAGGAGCATGAGGAGCATTTGAGGATTGTGTTGGATGTGCTGAGGAAGGAGAAGCTGTATGGGAAGTTGTCCAAATGTGAGTTTTCTTGGACAAAGTGGGATTTTTGGGGCATGTTGTGACTGGTGATGGTATTTCAGTGGATCCGAAGAAGATTTCAGCAGTGGAATCTTGGAAGACTCCGAGTTCGGTAGCAGAGATCAGGAGTTTCTTGGGATTGGCAAGCTACTACAGGAAGTTTGTGCAAAATTTTTCGAGGATTGCCGAGCCGATGACCAGACTCACAAGGAAGGATGTGGAGTTTGTTTGGACGGAGGATTGCCAGGTTGCTTTTGAAGAGTTGAAGAAGAGGTTGACGTCTGCTCCTATTTTGACGTTGCCATCAGGGTCCGGAGGTTTCACTATTTATAGTGATGCATCGGAAAAGGGTTTAGGTTGTGTTCTTCAGCAGCATGGGAAAGTGATTGCCTATGCATCCAGGCAATTGCGTCCTCATGAAAAGAACTATCCTACCCATGATTTGGAGTTGGCAGCCGTCATCTTCGCTCTGAAGTTGTGGAAATATTATTTGTACGGAGAGCGTGTAGAGATCTTCACAGACCACAAAAGCTTGAAGTACGTTTTCACGCAGAAGGAGTTGAACATGAGGCAGCGTCGGTGGTTGGAACTGATGAAGGATTTTGATATCTCTTTGCAATATTATCCTGGAAAAGCCAATGTAGTTGCCGATGCTTTGAGCAGGTATCCGGTAGCTATGTTCTTAACGCAGGATCGATATTTGTTGGAGGACTTGGAGAGCTTGGGCATTGAGGTGATTGTTCCTGGGTGTGCTATGCAGATGTGGGGATTGCAGATACACTCAGATTTGATGGACAGGATTAAGGCAGCACAGTATGATGATGTATCTTTGAGGAGTATCAGAGCTCAGGTGAGAGCAGGATTGGAGGATGATTTCACTATTTCAGAGGATGGATCTTTGAGGCATGGAGTTAGATTGTGTGTGCCTAGTGGGGAGTTGCGTGAGGAGGTATTGCAGGAAGTGCATCACTTTCAGTATTCCATACATCCAGGTGCTAACAAGATGTATCGGGATATGCGAGAGAGTGTGTGGTGGTATGGCATGAAGAGGGAAGTGGCACAGTTTGTATCCAGATGCTTAATGTGCCAGCAGGTGAAAGCCGAGAGGCAGAGGCCAGGAGGGTTACTTCAGCCATTACCCATTCCAGAGTGGAAGTGGGAACACATTACTATGGATTTTGTGTCCGGACTTCCACGATCTCCAGGAGGGAAAGACGTGATTTGGATCATTGTTGATAGGTTGACCAAGTCGGCCCACTTTTTGCCTTTCAAGGTGGGTTTGTCTACGGAGAAGCTGGCAGAGATATATGTGAGGCAGATCGTTAGGATACATGGAGTTTCCATCAGCATAGTCTCAGATCGGGATAGTCGTTTCACTTCTCATTTTTGGAGGAGTTTGCAGGAGAGTTTGGGTACTCAGCTCAAGTTCAGTACTGCATATCATCCCCAGACAGATGGGAGTCAGAGAGGACTATCCAGACTCTCGAGGATATGTTTTGCA